>VZTJ01006513.1:34461-123711 GCA_013397795.1 Orthonyx spaldingii
CGATTTCTTCCCCTTAAAACCCTCTCCTTGAAGCATCTGGTGCTTGAAACATCTGGTGCTTCATTGAAATCCCAGCAAGCATGGAATCCTGTCCTGTGAACTCACATTGGGTGCTGGTAAATTTAGAGCCGTTGGTATATAATCATTAGGTTCTTTTACTGGTTTTTATAATATTACTACTTCAGCCTGACTAGGAGTCCAGTCTTGGAATAAACTTCATTTTGCTAGGTGATGGGCAAAGACATGGCTACAATGTTCCTAGCTTATTGCACTGTTGGCCCTGATTCCCAGATGGAGGAAAATGTACCGGTTTATTCCCCATTTCCAGACTCCAGAGGTAGCTGTCTTTTGGTCATGAAGATGTGGCACACAAACAAGACACATTATAGTCTTCAGGTGAAACCTAAATTAAGCAGCAGCATGGCAGAGAAAAGATTTGTGTTTGGAGACCATCTTCAAAAATAGATTTCTGGCCAACTGCTTCTGCATGCACCCCTCCAGTGTGATGTCTGACAGTTCCTTAGCACAGAAACTCTAGGGGCAGCACACATCTCTTATAGGCAGACATCACTCACAATCATTCTTTTTAAAGAAAACATGTTCCTGTAAGCCCAAACTCTTGGATCCTCACAATTGACCTAAGCAAGTATCCTTACACAAGTAATTTTCGAAAGTAGAGGAGACAGCTTTTTTTCTCTCTCCATCCTCTCCTCTTTCAGTCATGCTCTCATATTCCCTCTAGTGCTCTCCTGCCTCTACACTGCTCAGCCAAAGGGAAAATTCATCTGCTGTGTTTCAAGAAACTGGTCTGCAAGCTGCAGAACCCACAAGCCCTGGTTTCCCATGGGCACATATCTGGCAGCAAAGCCTCGGCTGTGCTTTTCCCCCTGATTTTAGCTCTCTTTCAAAATATCCTCCACTGCTTTCAGTCCGTGCCTGTGCCCCAACTCCAGATGGACTGGTAGAAACCCACACTGTGGCGGAGTCTGGGGGAGGAATGTGTGGCCAGTAGTGATACACCAACTTCTCGCAGCAAGGACAAGGAAAAGGGAAAACAAGGGGAGGAGCAGCACCAGCTGGATCAGAGGAATGGTGGGGAGGGAGAGGGCATGGGGCGGGGGGTATGCTGGGCCACACTCCCCACCTTTCCTGATGAGCCATAGGCTGGCAGGTTCACTGCAGCTGGAGCTATGGGAAAGCTAAGCCAGTTGTAGCTCCAGCAGATCCCCACTGAGACAGGCTAAACAGGCCTTGCAGCTTGGGCAGCTTTGCACAGACAAGGTGAAATTCCTTGTGCCGATTGCCTGCACTCCCATTCTGGAGTGCACCACCACACAAAAACATTGTCAGATTTTCCACATTTATGTATATATATCCAGTCGTCTATTGATTAAAAAAAAGTACTTGCCACTCACTTTTAGAAACATCTGCTTTGTTCTGGATTAATTTAACGAACACATCAGTTTTAGGCTGATGCACTTGACAAAAAGAGAAGCAACTAGGAACAACTCTTACAATGGAAAACATTGTGCAGACCTTTTAAAGGAGGTGCCACCAGCTCTGTCTGAGGTTATGAATTACTCATTTCAACCTTTGTATCTCATGTAGGCTTCACAGGACTGGCGGTACCATGCCTGATGGGGAATGGACAGGCAGTGGATGTCTCGATGGGGTGTCAGGGCACCTGGTCACCAAGTGCGGCTTTTGGATGGAGAGGTCTGGGCACCCCTGTGCTGGTGGCACCACCCAAGGGTTGGCTGCTGCACCCACCCACCTGTTGCAGCCAGAAACCTCTCAGCAGCACTGAGACACACAGCTTTCCCTCAGCTGAAGACATCCAGAGTATTTACTTGATTATTGACATTCTGCTGAGAGTCATCATACCCTTAGAGGCTCCAGTCTGTGCCAGGGACTCAGAAACATGAATTTCTCTTTGCTGTTGTACACCAGGGTTGACATATCTTCTGCTTCACCTGCAGCTGCCTGTGCTGCAGCATACTGCAGCTTGGGTACATTCAACTCCTCCGAGCACCCACCAGAAATGTGAAATGACATTGTTGCTTGTTAGATCATTGCTGCAGGACTGGGAACAGGTTTTGCTTTGTGAAATTAAAGAGGTGCCTGAAGGCATCTTGAGCTGCTTCTGACACTGAATCCTGCCTGGCCAGCACAGGGTGTCTCAGGAGGCTGTGCTCCACTCAGTACTAGTGCTGCTGCCCTCGGCATCATCATCTGTAGCTGCAGCTGTGATTTATTTTTTTCTACAGAGCTGGGGGTAGGTGAGTCACACTGCAAAACAGCAGAGGATTGAGAGGCCAGGCCCATGCTCAGCTATGCCCAGGTATACCCAGGAGGTCTGCACTGCTTTCAGGTAGCTCCACCGGCAGCCAGAAGCCACCATTTCAGTGGCTTGCAAGAGTGAATAAGCAGCCGTCCAACAGGCAGCCCTCTGCAGGGGTTCTGGGTGCACAGAGCATTCATGTGTGAATCACTCTTGCTTCAGCAGCAGGAAACTGCAAGCCACTGGGACAGTGATAGCAACAGAATGACACATTGAGGTGTGCTGAATGTACACAAATTCGTCATACAAGGGCACAGAACTCCCAGGCATCTCTGTGGTGACTTCTGAGGGGCTTTGCTCTCTGGAAAGGGAAGGCGGGTGGGTTGCACTACTGTTGCAGTGAGTTATGTTCAGGCAGTCTACAGGAGCCAGACAGGCTCCCTGAAGTTCAAAAGTAGGAAGGATCTCCTGACAAAGCAAGACCCCGAGATCATCCCTTTGCCACTGCCCACATCACACCATGTGTGTGGAGAGGCAGGGAACAGCGTGCTCTTGCACCCCAGTTATCTTTCACCTTTCTAAGGGGATACCTATATCATCTATTATTTCACAGCTGCCTTGCTCTTAAGGCCACCCCAAGATTCAACACATCCTGAGGGAGGAAACCCAAGCACAGGTGGGATGGCCCAAACTTGAACCTCCAGGTTCTCAGCAGCAGGGACACAATCTGTTCAAGCCACATGGTGCTGCAAAGTCAACTGTATGCTTGGGCACAACTTAAAAAAAGACAGTAGAGATTTCAGGTGCACAATCATTACACAGGAAGCAACTGGAAGCAACTCTTAAGGTGCCTTCAAAATTATAGTAGAAGTTGTTCTGAGTTCCTTGGGAGCAAAGATGACAGGAATCACTTTCCTTCCTGTCTCAGTTGTGTAAAGTCCCTGCAATTCACAACTGCTACCTTAGCCAAGAGGATGAGACCTGTCAAGACATTTAGGTACTGACTTCCTACTAAGTTCAATGCCATACTGAATATAAAAACAAGGAAGATCTTGACACATAGATTCACTTTTGGATCTGACTTATAGCTTTGAAACGTTCTGATTCCAATATTATTCCATTTGCTTCAGCCTCACATCTCTGGAGATATAAATAAACATCCAGAAGAAGAAAAAAATTGGATGTACTCAGCCAGTTGTGCAGTTCTCCCTCACAGGCACACAGGTATCAGTCGCAACATTGTAGAATGAAACTCAGCCCTGGATTGGCTACCTGTAGTAGTCAATGATGATTAAATTAGCCAACACTTTTCAAAAATCCATCCAGACATGCTTGACATTAAATATCTGCATTACTGAAGACTACAGGCTCTCTATTCAGTGTGCAAAGCAATATCCTTTGTAATTCCTTCTAAATTTACTACCTTTAATGTCATAGAGACCTATTGTTTTCATACTGTGGGATAGGGTCAGAAGCAGGGAGCTGATGAGTGCTCTCTCTGCTCTTCAGAATTAGAAATATCACACTTGAATGGTTTTTAACTCAGCTTCTTGCTCAGCTAGGGAAAGGCTACTCTGCTCATGGGTTTGGCAATTTCTCATCCAATGGGACATTTTAAAGTAGACCAGTTCTTTTTCTTAAGTAGGAAATCCTTTAAAGCAGCATTATGTGCTTACAGGTCTTACTACCCTCAAAGTGGAGACAAGATATTCAATAATTAGGCAGCTTTGAGAGGTAAAAATGCGAAGTTTGAAACACATAATAAGCGTTCAGGTAGGAAACTAGGATGGCCAGATGGAGCCCCCAGTTCTCCTCCAGGCAGTCATGCCAGAAGAGCACATCTCTGCATCGCTGGCACAGAAATACTGCGGGTACCGCAAAGCAAGCCCTGGAACCAGAGGCCCAGGAATGCTACTGCATTGCCATTCCTGAGTTAACTCACACAAGGCTGGGCAGTTCAGTGGACTAGTGCTGTACTGCATCAAGGATATATTATTTTCCATCATCTGCTAGCCCAACAGAAATCATCCTCTATCAAAGGTCACAACAGGAGGCAACCCTCCCCATTGTACCGTACCAATGCCACAGAAACTTCCCAAGGAACTTTCATGAATGCAAGCCACTTCTCCATCAGGTGAGATGCTTCATTTAGTACTCAATGTTCACAATGTTGCTAGGTACTGGCTTCCATTGTCTCAGATCTTGCAGTGCCTCTTTAGTCAGTGTAATCTTGGTTGCTGAGCTCAAGTCAGCTGGAACAAGGTGAGTAGGTATCTAAGTACGCATAAATGCAAACTGGAAATGCCAAAATAGGTTACAAATGCTCAAGTCCTTACACAAAAATTAGTCTGCAAGGCACTTTGATTGCTTGCTTCTGGAAGTATGAGAGCTCCCATGTCAGAAAGAAGGTTAAATGACTTGCCCCAACAGTCCCATACAGCAGAGGTGAGACTAGGTTTAGAGAGATGGGTCTCCATCTCGCCAGTCCACCAGCAGGACAGCAGGCCATAATAACACTATAATTACACAGTTCACATCTGCCTCTAGAGCTTTTTGCTAGAGCTAGGTAATTAAGCTCTCCTTCTGGCTACATTCTTTTAATGAAAGGTGCATGTAACACAGCTTGGTATTTATAAATGCTAATGAGTTTTCAAAACAATCTGAGACAGCAACTCACCTTTCACTTATGTGATTACGGTACATGTCCAGTATCATTCCCAGTTTAATGATGCCATGTGTCATGGATCAGTCTCCTTTAGAAGGCAGTCTGTAACATAAAATACAGCAGTCTTCATCTGCAGTCAGGCTGTTCTGAATGAAAAGCAGGTCCAGACTTCAATTAACAGGAGCAGATGCCAGCTTTCCCCTCCCTTTGAGGTGCTGATGGTGGTTTATTAATTTTTAGAACAAGGTCAGAAGTTTATTTGCCTGCTGAATCTCAGTTAGCAACCTCACATCTCCTAGGCAAGTAAACACAAGCCTTCAGAATCTGGCACTCCTGATGTTTCTTAACACAGAGAAGCAAAAATGTAAATCTCAAATTTACAAGAGCCAGCAGAGGTTACATACTAATACTTCAGTTGCTTGAGATGAGATGGTTTGATAAGCACAGATCAGCTCTCTGTCCCAGAGACCATGGTAGTCAAAACCACGCTGACAGCTGCCTGCCGTGGTGGAGGGCTGACATGCATGATCTACCTCAAGGGTCAATTTTTAAAGACTATGATTTCCAGTGCAAACAATCTTGAAGTGACTCTGATGCTGAGGATATATCCTTGGGAATATCTCTATGAGTAGATTCAAGGGGCTGCAATATAGTTCTGTTTTCCTGGGAGACAGGTTCTGGCCCAGAGATTCCTGTCCTGACTAGAATAGGATTCTGAAAAGTCCCTGGTCCCTGATCCCATCCCAGGAACTGGATACACTGCCCTGATAAGGGCTAGTTCTGAACAACTGAAGGTATTTTGGAGGCATGGGAGGTCCAGTTCAAATGACATGACAATAGTAAGATGAAGGCACAGTAAACGGACATACATTGCCACATTACAGCTGCAGGGGGATGTGGCCACACGGGTAGCCAAGGCCACATTCTGTCCCACATGAGCTGCTGTCATTCTCTCCAATGCCGGGAACTATGGGGTCTTTCTCCTAGCTGCAGACTCAGACTCCTGGCTCAGTCTGTCCTGCCTCCAAGGAACAGAGCCAGTCAGTGGCAGCAGCTCCTGTCCTCATCCACAAAAGGGTGCACAAAAGGTGCAGGGCCATGGCCCCAAAGGCAGCTGCATGCCTGGGAATAATAGTGGTCTCCTTGTCGCACACCACATGTGAGCCAATGGGACGGTGAGACCCTGCAGGACATCCAACCACTTTGTGAGGGACTGGGTCAGGGCAGGTGTGGGACCCCAGGAGGCTTGCTCAGAGATGCACTGTGTGGAAGTAAGCCCTGCAGCAGCTCCCAGCACTCAGGTCTCACTGGCTCACCCACCACAGGATCGTGTTTATTAATAAAAGACAGGAAAATTAACCATGATGGTTTATAAACTGCATGGGTCCAAATGCAGCTCACCCAGAGGAGCAATGCTACCAAGGACTGAGGAGTTGCACTGGCTGAAATCAAAGCTGAGTTTTGCAGAAATACTGCTTAACTTTTATGTGAGACATTACTGAATAATAAATCCCTGCATAACACCTTCATTAAGCGGGATTTACTGTAATATGCCATATACACTTTATGCCTCACCTGCATAAACAGCCATGTTAATGCTATGAATTACAGTGTTCATATTAATGTATCACAGGCACCTCAACAAGGTGAAACGCTTAACGGCTTTCAGTAAGCACCTCAATAGCAAGAAAGGGTGGAACAAGAGAGAAGCTTCTCTAGTAATTGAGACAGACTGCGTGAGTGCTGTAAGCCTTACAAAATCATTCTAAAAAAATAAAAAGGAAAAAAGATCTAAACCCCCAAAGTTTTGCATACCGCAGTATTAGTGCTAGACTTCAAGGCTTTCTAACGGAAATTGGCTCTGATTTGTGAGATATGCATTACATCATAGTCTTCTTTTAGGACATTATGTCATTCCTGCTGAGATGCATTATCTCAGCTTGGCCCAGCATTAGCGATTTTTGCGGGCCTACTGCAGTGTTTCCAAAGCACTGCTGGGAAACACAGATTGAAATCTGAAACATTTATCTTTTACAAAGCTGAAAAAAGAGGAGAGTTGTTAACATCAGGCATCACCGATTTTCTTAACCCTCTCTTAGCTCTGCTTCTTACTAGCACTTGGATTTGATGTCTTTGGACATGCTGCACAAATGAAGCAGCCTTTAAGAGCTCGCTTTAGAGGGGGCATAATACAGTATTTCTTCCCACTGCCTTAGAACTGCCCTTGCAGCTGCCTGAAAAACACCTCCCCAGTCTTTGCGAGATGTCAACATGAATCAGATTGTACCTACATACACTGAAAAGCTAGATTCCACAGACACGTCTAGAACACATAATAAGAATAAAAGGGGAAGGCAGTGAAAAGCTTTATGTGGCTCAATCTCTTATTAAAATTTTATGTAGTATCAAGCAACTCTAGAATTCTGTTTTTCAGCCCTTATAGAGATCATGCACACCCATATGGATCTTCACATCCCAATCCTTTTGAGGACACAAAACCAGAATTCCAGGAGGTTTATATTAGAGAGCAATTTTTACACAGGGAACTGAGCAGATAGTATCTCTTCTGACTTCAGCCATGAAATTAGAAGCCCATTTCATCTCAGTGCATCCAGAGCAAGGTTAGAGGCTGTGTCATGAAGGGACCAGACAAATGCTTTCAAGATAAAGCAAGGATATTTCCAAAACCTTGGAGAATTCCAATATCTCTCTCCACAAAAGCACAACTGAAAAAAAGAGTTGCAGGTGCTAAGAGGAAATGGGAAACATTCAACCATGACTGAATTGCAACTCTCTTTCTTGTTATAAACTAATTCTATTCAGTAGAGAGCTTTAATTTCTCTGCTCCATTTTTTACTTACATTGTGTGTTCAGTGTTTGGTGCTTTAAGGCTCTCTGCCACAGCTGTAACATATTTTCTAGAGAGATTGCAACAGCAGCTCTTTCCATCACAAATGCATGATTAGTGGCATAACCAGAACTCAGAAGGCAGGGCATCCTTTAATCCTTCCAGACACCTCTTTCCCACTTGGAGTTAAAGATCATTCTTTCTTTCTTTTCCTTTTAGATTACAGAGCTTGGAAAATGGAGCATTAAGAAGAAGTAGTTCTTGTGTGTACTTAACACCTGCTGTCCCCATGTCCGTATTTGCAAGGTGAATTTTCAGGTCCTAGTAGTCTACTTGCACAGGCAGAAGTTTTATGGTTTAGGGCCCAAGGGCTTTTAATTCTTGATGTTCCTTGTCTTGATGGCGACAAGTGCCCATCCTGCTACCCGTTGCTGTTGTGACAACCCCACTAGATGTAAAATTGCCACCCACAGGTGGAAAAAGTCCCCTCGTTTAATTAAAGAGCCATTAAAAAGAGCTAGGAAAAAAATGTGTTTCCAGACATTTTCACTGAAAATATACTCATGGGATTTTGGCAATGATTTATTTTGGCAAAAAAAAAGAGATTATCTGTAATACCCCACCTGAAGAAAACATGGGTGTCATGACAAGACAGTGAATTACCCATTGACTGAAGTGTCAGCAAGGCAGCCCACAAACAGGTGGGCTGACTGTCTGCTGAGTCCTTTGGAAAGTCAGGAGTAATGTGGTATATAACATGGTAAGAGCTGCTAGATTCACTGAGGTGAAATACTGTTATAGACTGGTGCTTTATGGGTCCTGCATGGCTCAGGATGTTAGGTCACAATTCACAGACAGAGTAGGATATATTGATCTGAGAGATAACACTTCTGAGAGATGCTTTATTTGAAGTATCACAGCAAAATGCACTTAAAACTCAGACCAAGTAAATACAAATACTTTTGCTCTTCCCCCCAATAACTTGTAAAAATGGAAGTCATAGCATTATAAAACAATAGGATCAAACTCTTTCAGATTAGCAGAGTATAAACCTGCATAATTTCTGGGACTTTAATGGTGTTTTTATGCGTATTTAAATGAGAGTATAATTTGGCTAATGGTGCCAAGCAATGGAGTAATAACAAACGGAGTTCCTTAGGAAGGACTTGTGCAGGTTTCATGCATTCTCCAGCTTGTCAAAGTAGACCCCTTCTAGCAGAAGCTGCTGGATGAAGGCTGTTACCAGAGGGCATCACCCCAGCAGGAAAACAACACCAGTGTGCTGGGGGGCCACAGGAAGAGATGCTCTACCCCACAGTTTCCCTGCAAATGGAGGTTCCCCCATCCTGCAGGTTTCCCTGCAGGTGTAGATTCCTCCTTCCCTTTCCAGCAGTTCCTTCTGCCCTCATGCCCTGCCATCTGTGGGATTCCTTCCTGTGGTAGGTGTTGGTCTGGTCTCGCATCCTATGGATCCCCCATGCCTTTCCAACTCCAGCTCTCTGTGCCTATGTGAACAGCAGTCCGCAGCACCTTCCTCCTCATATGCCTCTGGACAGCTGGAGTGCCTGAGAGGCCATCTTGGGGCCTTCCCCTTGCCGGTAGGTTGTCAAACACTGTGGGCAGCAAGGCACTTTCAGGAGACTTCTCCAGTACCCAGCCCCAGGCAATGCACAAACTCATGTGGAATTGCCCTAGGTCAGGATACAAGGGCTCCAGACCCTGCCTGCATCTTGGGAACAAACCCTGCATGAGTAAGTCTACTCAGCTGCAAGAAAAACAGTGAGACTAAAGGCAAGTGTCGTGGTTTGACTCTGACCAAACGCCAGGCACCCACGAAAGTCACTCACTCACCCTCCCCTGCCACAGCTGGGCAGAGGAGACAAAAATTTAATGAAGGCTTCATGAGCTGAGGTAAGGACTAGTAAAAAACACTCCAAGGGCAAAACAGGCCCAACTTCGAGGTAAAAAGTGAATTCATTACTAACAGAATCATAGGAGGATAATGAGAAGTAAAATAAACCCTTAAAAACACCTTGTCTTGCCCCAACCCTGCCCTCCTTCCCATCAAAAGCAGAGGGGGACAGGGGCATGGGGGGTTTGCTCAATTCATCACCCGAGGTTTTCTTCCACTGGGCAGGGGGAGGAGTCTTTTCCCTGCTGCACCGTGGGGTCCCTCCCATGGGAGACAGTTATTAATGAACTTCTCCAGTGTGGTTCCACTTTCAAGAGCAGCACTCCTCCCGAAACTGCTGCAATATGAGTCCCTCCCACGGGCACACAGTCCTCACAAAACTGCTGTGGCATGGGTCACTCTCCCACGGGTTGCAGTCTTCCAAGAACAGGCTACTCCAGCCTGGGAGCGGGGCCCCTCTCTCCACCGGGTCTCCCACTGGATCACAGCCTCCTCCAGGCATCCACCCGCTCCAGCATGGGCATCTCCCCCATGGGCTGTGGGTGGATCTCTGCATCCCCCTGGACCCCATGGGCTGCAGGGGCGCAGCTGCTCCTCCATGGTCCTCACCACGGCCTGCAGAGGAATCTCGGCTCCAGCCTGGAGCACCTCCTGCCCCTCCTTGTCCACTGACCTTGGTGTCTCCATGTTGCTTCCCTCACATGTTCTCACCTCCTCTTCTTCTCTGACTAGGAAAAAACTGCATGCCCACTTTGTTTTGATTTTCTTCTTCAATCTGTTATCACAGAGGCGCTACCAGCCTCTCTAACTGGCCCAGCTTTGGCCAGCAGCATGTCCATCTTCAGAGCCATCAGGGGTTGGCTCTGTCGGACATGGTGGAAGCTTCCAGCAGCTTCTCACAGAAGCCACCTCTTTGGACCCCCACTATTAAAAAACAGGCCATGCAAAAGAACCACAGCAAGCCTTATCCTCTTCTACCAGAGCTGGTTCAGTTCCCTTATATAGAAAGCCTTAAATAGTCCTTCGCCTTCTGTCCTTTTCACTCCAACATCCTCAGACATAATTTAGAGGGATTCTTTTAATTAACTTTAAACTCCTATTCTTATCCCCATTGGTGTGAATTAACAGCCTATGCCTGATTCCCCACTACGCGGCTGTGGTTTTACAGCCAGGTAGCTCAACCAATTTTGTACTTCTCTGAGTTATGAGGCTCACTGGTGAATTTATGTCAAGAACACACCAGCCTACTCCAGCCTGATCCAGACCCAGTGAGAGAGCCTTAACTTATGGGGCTGCAGCTTACAGCTTTAACTCTAAGTTAGATGGGGAAGGAGTCTTTTTGTCAACAAGTGAAATGCTTAAATATGTATTTTTGAAATAATTGGGTCAAAGTTGATAAGTTTCTAAGGGGGAAAAAATGGCACAATTACATCAAAGTTCAAAATTTTTGTGGGTTTTAACATCTGGGAATTTGTTTTAGAAATGCTGCACCATTTGCAGATGACACAAAGTTGAGTGCTGCAGCTGACACACCTGAAGGACGGGATGCCATCCAGAGGGATTTGGACAAGCTCTAGGACTCATGGAAGTTTCATAAGGTTCAACAAGACCAAGTGCAAGGTGCTGCACCTGGATCAGAGCAACCCTGGTACCAACACAGGCTGGGGATGGAAGATCAGAGCAGCCCTGCCCAGAAGGCCTTGGGGGTGCTGGTGGGTGAGAGGCTGGACATGCCCCAGCCATGGGCACTCACAGCCCAGAGAGCCAAACGTGTCCTGGGCTGCATCCAAAGCAGCGCGGCCAGCAGGGCCAGGGAGGGGATTCTGCCCCTCTGCTCTGCTCTGCTGAGACCCCACCTGCAGTGCTGCATCCAGATCTGGGCTCCCAGCACAGGAAGGACATGGACCTACTGGAGCAAGTCAGAGGAGGGACACCAGGATGATCAGAGGGCTGGAGCACCTCTTCTATCAGGAAAGGCTGAGAGGATTGGATTTTCTCAGCCAGAAAAAGAGAAGGCTTAAGGGTGACCTAATTGTGGCCTTCCAGTACCTGAAGGGAGCCTACAAGAAAGATGGAAAAGGACTTTTTACAAGAGCATGCAGTGACAGGACAAGGCTGATGGATTCAACCTGAAAGAGAGTATATTAGGACATCATATATTAGGAAGATTATTCTTTACTGGGAGGGTTGTAAGCCATTGGCACAAGTTGCCCAGAGAAGTTGTGAATTCCAGTCCTCGAAGTGTTCAAGGCCAGGTTAAAGACAACTTGGAGCAACTTGACCTAGTGAAATGTGTCCTTGCCTTCAGCAGGGGAGCTGGAACAAGATGATCTTTAAGATCCCATCGAACCCAGGCCATTCTATGATTTTATGATTTTCATTTGATGTTGAAGAATAAAACTTTTTTACTTCTTCTTTGGTAACACTGTGCTTCACTTCAAAACTGATCCAGGTGTCCTCTTCTCTAAAACATAAAAAAATTATTTTGAGAGTATTAAGCAATGTTAAAATGAAACTGAAATATATTTTACAGGTCAACCAGCATTTGGGGATTATTTCAATTAAATTCTTTAAATTTTCTTGTATTTTATCTTGTGGTATTCCCATAATTTTTTGTTTTGATTAGCCATACAATTACAATGCCTGTTTTTCACTCAGTTGTACTGCACAGGTCACAGCCCAGAAGGCATTGGTTCAGCACAATCAGCACACCCACTCTGGGCAGAAAATGGTGGGACATGACAAAAGCCCAAGCCCTGATAGTGGACACCTGAACTTGCCATTCACTCCAAAGTCAGCACAGAAATTCCTTTTTAATGTAACCACGGCTTTTGACATCTCCTACAGAGATTCCCTCAATCCTGAGGATTTTGCATGTTCATTCATCCTCCACCTGTTGTAGGTAATCAAGTAAAATTGTCTGTGACTACTGAACTGTTCTCATCTACTGAACATACATGTATTTAGCTAATTCTTTAAATTTTCTGCCATGTCCCAGTGCTGAAGTTTAGTTTCTATGTCCATTGACTTACGGGTTATCCTCTTAGCCCATTAATTTATTCTCAAATAATTCTGTTTATAGAAGAAATTTTGCCTCCGTGTAGTTAGCCCTGATTGTATAGAGAGGCTGTGTAAAGTCCCTGTTGAAAACTGCCTTGTGTCTTATTCACATGAGTATCAATATGGCTCTGACTCAAACCCCACTGCAGCCTTTTTTTACTGGACTCAGCCAGCAGACTCTCATCTGCCCTGCTGAAGCATTACTGGAGACAGGAGTTTTGGCAGAGGACTCCTTTTTGATGAGGTTTTTTGACTCTCACTGTGGGTGATTTTTAAATTGGCTTTATGTGAGCAAAACAGAAACATTTTTAAGTGTCCCTGTAATACACTACATCTGTCACTCTATTTTATAACCTTGTAACTTGAAAGACTTTTAACTTTCAAACTCTTGAGGAAAATTCACTCCAACTAGGTGTCAATGGTATCCAGTCATCCAGACTGACCTTTCAAATCCTGGTATAAGGTTCTGAGTGGCACCGCTCTCTGTATAACATGAATGTCCGAGCAAGGCTGTGCCAGGATTTCTGTGGCCATCCGGGAGATAAATGTTGATGCAATATCACATTTCACTGTAATAGTTACTGTTAAGTAGACGTGCTCATTGTTGTATCAGCTTGCCATTGGCACAGGAGGGCAGCCAGGTTTGCAGGTGAAGGTGAATTTGAGTGATACCCAGAAGGATAGGATCTGGGAGCTAGGGATGCTAGGCTTATTCATTGAGAGCCTTGCTCTCTTTGTTAGAAACTCATTAACACACAATCAGAAATGATGTGGCCAGCAGTATGGTATATCAAATACTCTCTACTCTTCCCTATTTGGATTACAAGGAAGTGCAAGGGAATGTTGGGTGATACCACAAATAGGCCCAAACAGGAACAGCCTAACACCTGAGAGAGAGAACGGTTCAGGGCATCCTCATAATGTGCAGAAATAGCTACCAAAGCACTCTGTTGCTGCCAGTAAAGCGGTGAACTTGGAGGCATCCAGTGTTTCATATGCACAGTCTTCTTGGGGCTGCAATGGAGGGGGTAGAGGGAGCAGAAGAAATCTCCAGCTGCACTCTATCCCTAAAAGGGTGACAAATTTGAAGCAGGTGCTGAGGCTTTGGGGTGATATGTCATCTTTCAAAATGCTGCTTGGGACTGCCTTGCCCTGATGCCTGGGTCCACACTACTGCCCGAGAGGCTGCTGAAACACCAGGAGGTCAGGTGCTGGCTGCGTTGCCCCAAGGCTCCCATGGGTCAAGGATTGCTCCCTTGCCTAGGAACATTGAGAGATGAATTTCAAACATCATGGAGAGCTAAAATAGCATGCTGCAGCTCCTGTCGTCATTTGCTGCCTGAACTCTCTTCTCCCCCCAGTCCATGTTGCAAAGGCTGAGAAGTGCTTCTGCTCCCCTTTACAGTCAACAGTTTCTCCACCCTTGCTCTGGCACCTCCCAAAAAAGGAGAGGCTCTAGGGCTATATCTGGATGACAGAGACAGAAGAGTTTTTCCGGATTCAGTTGTAGGGGGTATGGCTTGTGGGAGGGAACAACACCTCTCAGCCAGGAAGCAAGTGACGGTCAAAGCCTGGCTTCTATAAGACAGTCCAAACAAGAGGTATATACGCAGTTTTTGGAGGTTTGTACTTTCTTCTTGAGCATGAATGGCAGCTGTTGAAGAAGGATCAAGAAAATGGGTTTTCCCTCATTTTGCCCTCTGTCCATTTGCTTGGTGGCCATAACACCCCTCCCCAGCTGAGTTGCAGGCTGGCTGTACAGAGCCAAGTGAGCTCAGCTGACACAGTTTTAAAAATGAACTCAGTGAGGTGAAAAGATCATTTTTCTCTCCTGACATTTTCAACTACTTAGTTGCTTAATTATCTGTTACCAGAATATCTCCTATAAGCACCAGCAATTTTGCCCATTAGCAATTAGTGAGAACAGTTATTCCACTGAACTTTGTGCAGTTGAATAATAGATTAATATCCATCCCTCTGAGTATGACTACACAGGGCAAATTCCCAGCTGGAGCAGGCTGATGTAGCATCACCCAAATCAACATTTTACTTTCATATTTAAAAAACAATTTTAAAAGGATATACCTTTTATTTCTTTTTCAAGAATAATGATCCTATCTCCTCTTGTTTGGGTATTCATGTGCACTTTTGTGATGCATATAATTTCAGTAGTGATCCAGTGAACAGATAAATTTTTGCCTTGCCCATAATCTAGTTATTGATATGCTCATTTTTAGAAACAGCAGCCAATAGAAATCCCCTCAAAGATGCAGGGTTAGAGTGAGGTTTAATGAAACCTCCTTCGCATTACGTCTTCCAACTCCATAATATCCCAAATATTTTAAAGAAAAGAACTTCTAATGGAGTTATATCATAAGCAATAACTACACAAGACCATTAAAACTTGGAACGGAAAATTCATACCCTAAATATGATATTACAATTAGATCCATTCTGTCATCTACAGATAAAATAGCCATCTCCTTCCAGAAATTAAGCAATCAGGTCCTGTCTTTCAAAGACTTTACAATATAGCAAATTCAGTATTTGTAGATTAGGAGTTCCTGCATAAAGAGCAGACTAAAATTAGGGCTGAAATACACTTTGAAAGAAAAGTAGTATTCTTCAGAAACTTCTACAGAGAAAAAAAAATTGGACAAGTCCCTTTCTCAGGGTTTTCCCTGGCAGTTTTGATGAGGCATTTATAATTACATCCCCAAAAACTGATCTGTGCTATTTTAGAACTATTTCAACTATTGCAAGCATGCTTGGATTCTGCAACTAATTCACAAGGTTTCCATTTTGAAGAACAGTTACAGGAATATTGTTCCTTTTTTTGCACTTAAAAAAAGAGAAAGAAGTATGTTGTGGCGGTCACCCAGCCGGTGGCAGAGCCATGGGCTGGGTCGCCCATGGCGTTCGAGACTGCGGCTCAGCCTGCCTTTTTGGTGGAGACCAACGATCAGGTGGATTGGGTAGATGATACCTCTTGGGACAGTGAGTCCTGAGAGGCAGGCAGGTTGGGGCAGTTTCCCGCCATGGGTTGCTGTCCATCAAGGCACCGTCCCCTCCCCTTTCCCCTCACGGATGATTTAAATATTCATATAGTTGATTTAATATTCATATGACACTGGAATGTTCTGTGGTTCTGTTCTCCCCATTGGTTTACTCAAATATGTCCCTCCTTCGTGTTCTGTTTATTGGTTGCTGTCATCTCCCTTCATGTACCCCAATTGTCCATTCCCTTTCTCCTCCCCTTTTCCCTTCCCTTAAAACCCCTTGCAACGACCATTTCGGGGCTCGTTTTGTGGCTCCCGTCCTTGCAGTGAGTTCTCCTGCCCTCTCCAGGGCAGGGAATAAACTCTGGGATTTGCACCATGAACGAGTCCTCCTTAATTCCTTCGCCGCCTCTGCGTCGCATTTGGGTCATCAGCTGCTGCCAGCCCCAGCCTGGGCTTTGGAAATAACAACCTGCCTCAGAGTGGTCCCGCAAGGGCGAAAGGCACTGCCTTGCCGCTGCACGCGCCTGTGCAGCGTGAGAGCTGTTGTCCGGGTACTCGAGGACACTGTCGCCCATTGACCAGCTGAGCGGTCAAGCGGCAAGCGACAGTATGTATTAAAAAAGGGCAGCATCCTTAGGGCTGCAGACAGCTACATGTGATTTTGATTAAAACCAGGAGCTAGGGAGGTCTGCCCCATCTGTGTTTATGTCTGTGATTACAGAGCAGCTCCTCTATGCTACTGGCCATCAGGCAGCACAGGTGAGACCCAGGCTGATGTGCGTGTGCCTGGTTCCAGCAGGGAAACATGAGATAACCGATCAGATATCCCGCTGCCCAAGGTGTAAGCCAGCACAAGACACTTCTGCCATTAGCTGACCCTGTTCAGCGCCTGAGGGCATCTGAGAGCGTCTGCTGGGTGCCCAACACCTGTAAGACATTCAATCCCTGTGCTGCCAGGGTCACCTGCCACACTGCTGCACACGCCCGGCCACGCCGGCACAAACCCATGTGGCTCTGGGGGGTCTGAACACCCCTCTCTACCCTGGGTCATCCCACAAGGCTGTCTGGGCTGTCCCACCTCTGCAGACAGTAGAGGCACTGAGGGCAAATGGAAATGTTACTGTCGAATTTAGGCAGATACAGAAATTGATCTGATATTCTTCACCACACCCTCCATGAGGTGCTTAACAGGAGGTACATGCCCACACTGCTGCCTTTGGGGCAAGAAGTGGAGGAGCTCAGCCTCCACCCAAGGATGACTTCTTCACATGTAGAGGAAATAAAGTCAAGGGAGGCCATGGGCTCACAGAAAGGATAAATTCAAAGTCTGGTAAGCGAAATGGTAAGTGCGGGTCTACAACATGGTCTCCTCAAGAAACTGCCAGAAAAAGGTTCAGTAGTAGAGGCAGTGATCTGACTGACCAGCTCCAGGGATCCTGGCATGTACCAAGGGACTCACAACAGGCCAGGTCCTCTTCTCCAAGTTGCCTCTAAGAAGAGTGTTTACACTGCTAATAGCTACTCACTGAAGGGTATTTATTTGCAAGTAGCTCATACTGTTTTGTGTGTGTGCCTTGCCTCTCCTCAGCATAACCACACAAGTGAGTGTAACACAAAAGCAAACTATGCTTTTCCATGGATAACTTTTAACAGAAAGCTCCAATGCATTTGCTCCACAGTGAAGCATGGCACATGTGCACAGTGGCCTTCTTCATTTCTGAGGAAAGTCACTTTTTCCAGGGGGTTGTGCAAGTCTATGTACAGAACTGTGAAAAGCAGATCCTTGGAGAAGCAGCTGACTGCAGAAATACGCCTGCTGCAGCCAGGAGAGAGGGAGGGAGGGTAGAAAAAGAGCATCCATTCTCCTTGAGGCCAAGGAGGGACTGGAGAGGCAGCATGTCGTTATGGGGGAATTTGGCCTTCTAGGACCAGGCAGCTGGAGAATGGTACACCATTTGTTCCTGTTACTGACTCCTCTCTCAAGTCAGAGACTCCCATGGGACATGCTCCAAAAGCAAATGCAATTCCCATCTTCCCACTGCTGTTGGGTGCACACCCTTCTGAGAAGCAAGCCTTGCCTCCACACAAACATCCTGCAGAGCAGGTCACAGCAGTAGCAACACATGAGGACACCTGCATGGCAGTCAGGGGTCTTATCATACTGGCTCTCTAGAGAGCATCATAATTTCCCCTTATCCCATAACTGACCAAGGCAGTGCAGTACACTGGATTTTGCCATAACAGCTCTAAGTCCCTTGTCCCTTTTCTCTGTCACCTTGTTCAATACATGCCAACACCTGCTGGTTTGCCATACTGTCTTTTTAAATAGCTTTTCCCAGTTGTGTCCATCCTTTCTACCATCATGGAAGTTTTTGGCTGTTCCAGAAGAGAACCGCTATCATAACAGAAAGCACATAACTGTGCCATGCCGCCTTTGTGACACTGGCTCCAGCTCCTTCACTCCTCTGGCTGCAGGCATGAATAACAGGCTGCAACTTTCCTACATCTCTTTCTACAATGTGTCTGTCTGGCTAAACTGTCCTTTAGTCTTTTTTCCTGTTCAAACTGAAATACCTCCCCACAGAGTTGATGAGATAAGATTTCTGAAAGTGTAGTATTTTAGCAGCTCTAAACTTAACACATGAGTAAGGGATGGACCATATATTCAGAATATATTTAGGAAAATTTGGGGAAAACCTGTACCTGTGGAAGTGTTCCTTCCCTTAATGTAACCACTGCAGCATACCCAAAGTTGGTTTGACTCTCTTCACGCCTTGAATCTGAGCCTGTCCTCCCAGGCACCAACAGAGGTTGCCATGGTGCTGCCAGGTGGGCAATGGTTTTGTGTAGCACACACCAAGAGCTGTGCATGGCTCTTGTTCCTGGTGTGTTACCAGGACACAGTGACCCCAGCCACAGCTCCTCTGTGGTCCTGGCCAACCTAGGTTGTACCCCAAGACTAAGGAAGTCCCGGTGTAGAGGCAGAGGAAGGAGCTGGTGCAGACAACCCATTTACCACGTACAAACGAACAGCATCCACCTTTGCTGAGACTGGAGTGGCAGAATTAAAGACGAATAACCAGATTAGGATCACTCATGGCTTCTCAGCCATATCCCTGACAACCTCTGATAATAGGCCAAATACTCTGAAGCAATGATTTACTGATGACCTCCAGGAGCAACCTGATGAGCTCTTTGGAGGCCAAGAGGACCTCTGTCCCTCTCAAATTCAGTGTTTGTCAATGCTCACTCCTTACCTGGGGCAGTTCATTTGGGTTTGGTGCTTTCCAAAATGAATTCCAGTGAAAAGACTAGAGAAGTAAAATGAAAGGGCAAACGAAGCCTTATTATGAAAAGCTTAGAGTAGTGAAGTGGTGAAGGTAAAGTGAGCACACAGACAGACACCACAGACATGTTTCTGACCATGGTTGTGTTGGCCATTCTGCATGGGAGACTGCAGAACCTGCAGCCATGTCCATAAGATAATCCTGGACATTGGATACCCTGGACAATGTTAATAGAATTTTTTTTTGCAGATTGAAAAAGCAAGTGCCCTTATGTCACTTGGTAACAGCCTTTACAACATTCGGCCCATTTCATGTACAAGAAATGTTGCCCATGATTGATCACCATATCTCTTTAGTTACTACCTCTTAAAAGCCACCATGTTTTTAGAGGCACACAAGCTCCTTTTCCTAGCTTGTGTTACTTAGATACTTAGGTTATTATGGAGTCTGAATTTACCTTAAAATCTCTTTCAAATTTAGATATTTGTTGTTCCATTACTGCAAGCAGCTTTGCTCACAGTGCAATTCTGTCCACCTTCGGCATCCTCATTTCTAAAAATACACGGAAAACTTCCAGTTATTGGAGGTAAAAGTTAAATAAATTAATTCAAGACTGGAGGAACAGTAGCACAGGGGAAGGGTCAGCAGTTTGATTAGCACACTTCGCAAAGTGCTTTGCTGTGGCTCTTTTAGGCAGTAAAGATGGTCAGTCCTGGAGCCCCTTTTGTGCTCAAAATAAAGGCACAGATCTTTATTTTGACACAAAACTAGCAGATGGAAATTTAAGATGGAAATGTAGCTAAGGAACAGGTCACCATTTTTAAATAGTGTGGGAAACAACTTTCAGACAAGCTGCAAATGAATGCGATAGCTTCTTCTGATCGAGAGCAGCAAATCTTTAGAAATGGTCAGCAGAGTTAGAAGAACATGCAGATTACGTGCAATGTCCTCCAGTGTAGAGAAAATAGAGGAGTCTGGAGCAAATAGCCTTTTCTTGTTTCAGTCTTGTGATTAAAAAGTGACTTTTCTGCAGATGTGAAAAGCAAGTTTGGACCTTCCCATGCTCACTGTGAAGCACTGGGAAAATTCATCTGGTAACTCCTTTGATACACTGAAAATATTCAGGTTTTGCACCAGAAAGGAAGGTAGATGATTTTGAAAAGGTCCAATACTCATATCTGAATGCCAAGGGAAGCCTTGT
Organism: Orthonyx spaldingii; assembly: GCA_013397795.1. Lineage (NCBI taxonomy): Eukaryota > Metazoa > Chordata > Aves > Passeriformes > Orthonychidae > Orthonyx > Orthonyx spaldingii. The sequence goes on from VZTJ01006513.1 coordinate 54,718, forward strand.
CTACTCATCTTACTTATTAAAAGAAATTAATAAAACCATTACCTCATCAAGCCTACTCCAGCCAGATGGTTATCTTGCTAAATAGATGGCTTTACACAGTAGATCAGCTTCATGCTGAGGCAGAAGTCCAAAACGCTTTTGAACTGTCATCTAGAAGATGCTGCAACCACTTTCCCTCCCTTCTAACAACAGCAGGGCTTTTCTGTTCAGGCAGGTAGTGATAGAAAAGATTGCCAACAGAAGTAGGCACTTGGTTCATTAGTAACAACGATATTAGCTACTTTTGCAGCAAAAAATTAGTAGCTACCAGAACAAGTCTGTGATTTAGGGCTCCCAAGAGGAGATGTTCTTTTTTCTTTGTTTTTATAGCACTTTAATGATCATGTGCAAATAAAGTTACAACTATTTTCTGATGCTGCATCTCAGAACTATTATTTATAGCCTATATAATTCATCTCCAAATCCTGATTTTTTGGCAATGCAAAGCAGTAGCTAGGCCAGGAGTTAATGATTATGAGCTAAGCATTTATCTCACTTGGTGCCATGTCGGCTTGTTCTACTTCCAGATATTGTTTGCTCTTATGCGTGCTGCTCTTCTGTCAAAGCTGGAGACAAATTGCTATTTTTCCAAGAAAAAAAAAGCACTGTGACTCGATTCCAATTAACAGTGTAGGTTTTAAGTGTAATCTTTGTATTGCTCCTTTATTTCCCAGTCCTATTTATCACTATTGAATATATGTCATCTATTACCCTCTACCCTTCCAATGCTTTTCCTCTTTTCTCATTTCTGAAGATACACTTGAGGTAGAGACATATAGAGAAAAAAGTGAATTTTCAGGTTCTGGTCTTAAAAGACAGGGGACCCAGAGGTCATATAATTTTTCTAGCATGTTTATGCATGTTCAAGAACTGTCCCACTTACAAATATTTACTAAGTAGCTTTCTCCTGCACTGTGCAGGAACACTGTGTGTTCCCTTTGAATTTGTCCTTACCTTTCATTTTTCATTCTGCATGATGGGGCCCCAGGTTACTGTCAGGATAGACCTGTGTAAAGCTCCCCAAGTGTTGCTACTTCCTGTGCAATTGAAGATGGCAACAATGTGCAGGACTACAAAAAAAAACCAAACCAAACCAAAACATGATCAAAATGGAAGGTATTTCTCTCTATGAAAATTTTTTCATCCTAAAGTGTATTTCTCTCTAAAATTAGAATTTGGCCACAAAACCTTTGTCATATTGTAAGTTGTTACACAGAGAAAAAATAGACAGTATATTTTATAATCCACCTGTGTTTATTCTTAAATTTTGATTGAAAATTGGAGTCTTTGTCAACCTCATAAGTTAAGATATTTAAATTACTCAGTCCTTTAATATACTAAATATGCAGTGAGAAATGCACAATACAGGAAGGTACTACTCCCTGTGAAGATATTTACCTGTAGACCCAGCAAAAATTTAAGCCAGTCAGAATATCCTTGTGCTCTGAGTTTCCTGATCATTGCCTTCAAGAAGGGAAACCTCTACTTGGTTTTCACAAGTAGAGGGACATTATCTTATAATCTTTTCGTGTTTCATTGACTTATTGTTTCTTTAAGATTTATTCTGGATTCTAGTCTACTTTTTGTTTTGTCACAGTTTTTTTTATTGACCTAATAAAAATATTTCTAAAATTTAAAAAAATTATTTTTGCTATAATTAAATTTTGATTCACATTTCTTTATTTCAACATATTTTACAGACATCAACTAACTGGTATTCCCGTAAGATAAGTCTAGGGGGATTTTTTTTTCCCCTTGATATTTAGTATCTTGTACAATCTAAACCAAAAAGTAGTTTATGGTTTCAGGTTTTCAGTAGCTAACAATTTTTGCACAGATTCACTCACTCCACCAACATTAAACAAATACTGTCTAAAACTTCTTTTTCAGGTTTTTTTTTGTTTGTTTTCAGGTGACATGAAACATAAGGAAAACTCTGCTAGTGATTTTATTCATTATGTATTCATCAAACTGCAGTATCTACAAATATTTTAAAAAGTACAGTTAAATTAAGTGTTGTGATTCATAAAAGGGGAAAAAATTCATTCAGAAAATTAAGATGTTTAAGTTCACACATGAATTTGTGAATCCATGAATTTTCAAAATTGGACAATAAATAAGATGTGCTTTGACTTTTTTAGTAAAAAACATTCAGAATGAAAAATAAAGGTAATATTTCTAGCAGTGAATGCTTAACATTAGAAACCACAGCAGATAAGATCATTTTACTAAGAGAAGCTCTCAGATAAGTGATAATTCCTAAAAATATTCTTTTCCTTTTTAATTTCCTCTGAAAAACAACAATAAGACCAAGGAAATAATGTAAAGTTCATTACACAATTTATGAAAAATCTGCTTTAGCCTGTTTTCTACCTTGAGGCATATAGTCAAGACTAAAAAACACATCATAAAATTTTAACAAGGATCACAGAAATAAGCAAATCTCACTGCTATTTATATCTGCTTTTTCAGCCCCTCTTGGGCATATTGGTGTGATGACTTCTAAAATAAGAAAATTCAGTTGGCTAGAAATTTCAACTTATTCCTACTCTTTAAGATTAAATAAAACCCGAGCAGCTAGCATCCTGCCAGTTGTACCTGGAGCCACACAAGTGTGCACAGCCTCTTTTTATTAAAAAAGCTTTGTGATGAGTCAAGACCTTGAAGGCTTCCTTACACCCCAGCAAAGGCATATCTTTAGGAGGGGTGATACGAAAATTTTCTGTAATGAGAGAGCACATTAACAGTGTCTGAACTAAGAGATCAGCACCCAAATCACCTCACCTACCAGTCCATCAGCTGTAAGGTGCCCAAGAAAGCAGAATCACGTAGTAAAGACCCATACTCTGTGGAACAAGCAAACCACGTCTCCTGAAAGCCTCCAGGAGTACCCTGTCTGGCAAGGTACAGACTCCTGCCTCTGCCCACGCCGTAGGCAGGGAGAACAGACACTTCAGCAAGACTGCTTCATACAGGGCCTGAAAGGGCAAGTCAGGTGGCAAAGCCAGACAGCCAAGTTAGGCTGGCCAGCCCCAAGCCCAAGAAGCCAGCAGTCTGAAACAGCAACACCCTGCCTTCCAAGAGCCCCTGGGCACACCGTGCTCCCCAGAGCCACCCGGCTGATGGCTGCAGGGCACAGAGCAGCACGGCCCCTTCACGCCTGGCACTGTTTCTTTGAAGGCATCTGGGAGATGTAGAGGCTTCTGAGCCCGTTCAAGACTGTGTCCCAAGAACACAGGAGCACAGAGTCACTTTGCATGTGGGAATTCCAGCCATCTGAGCCTCAAGCGGAAGGCGTATTAGTGTGTCTGTGATGCTATACCAATGGTATGCAGAGTGTCATATTCTGCTCCATATTGGCTCTAACACTTCTCTGACACATGGCCTGATGAGCTTTCTAAGTAGACACTCTTGCCATTCTCTTTTTAAAATCCTCCATGTAATGTCATATGATCCTTGCAGTTTTTCTAGGGACAACAGGCTTTGCTCCATGAAGGAAGCTGTGTTACATCTGTCAGTAGCTTGAAAGCTGGCATGGACACTGCAGACAGTGACATCACCCGTCCACTCAGCCCCAGCATAATACCAGCTGGTGGAGTTCTGCATTTTCTCCCCAAGGGTTCCTTTCCCCCTGCACAGCACTTCTCCTCTGTGAAAGCTACAGCCCAAGGCAAGAGATGATAATAGCACTGACAGCACAGGACAGAGCATGTGGGCATCGCTGTTGCACTTCAGCCAGCTTGGAATCACCACAGAGTTCGGGTCTGAGGACAGCAGCAGTTCTTTGTGCCTGAAGCTGCACAGGGCATGCAGGAGGACACAGGAGTGTGGCCAATACTCTTAGTGCAGCCATCTGTTAACAGATCTCCTACTTTCATGAAATGTGCTGGAATCTCCCTCTTGACCTCCTGCTAATTTAATTTAAATTGACAAACTACTTCAAAAGTCATCAGAGTGACTGACAGAGACTGAGGCTGCATAAGAAATGAGAGATGAAAATGAGGAATGAGACAAAGAGAACAGAAAGGTTTTCTAGGATATTGTACATGAAATACATGTAGCATCTAGTAACCATCCAGCTAAGCAACATGGGTGAATATCAGTCATCTGGCAGTAAATGGATTCTAACTTCTATAATGCAGAAAAAAATGCTTAAAAAATATTGAAAGATTAAAGCATAACCTAAAAAAATCACATTTAGCATCAGCTCTGAGACAATAAAATGGAGAAAACAATACTGTGGTATAAAAAAAAAAGGAATGGCAAACATATTTTTCTTTGCAAAATAAACTTGGGCTGCTCCTGAAGTCTCTTTCCATTTCCCAGATCCAGAAATAACAGAAGGAAAAATATGCACAATCTAAGACAACATTTATTTTTTAAAATGCCTGTCTATTTGCTGGGTCATCAGAGAACTGAATAGCTAAATACTGTGTACCAATCAGAAAAAGGAAATTACAAATAAACCAAAGTTACTTTGGGAAGCAACTATGTCTATAAACAACAATAAAAACAAAGATGTGTAATACCAAAAATAGAGTTTATTGTGTTTTACCTTCTGACCCCAATCAGGAAAGCAGTTCTGTTTCCTAACTGCTTAGTTAGCCCCACCTTCCACATAAATAGGAGACAGATCAAGCTGCAACCATTATACCATTGTCTCAGAATGATTATTGTCACTATAATCTGCAGGAAAAAAAATGTAATAAAATAAATACTGAGACATGGAGATGAGGTTTTCAAAAATAAGCATAATTATTTTGTATGCTTTTCGTCAGCAATAAGACATTTTCCTGTGCAACTGACCAGCTTCCCTAAGCATATACAAACCAAACCCCATAATGCATTTGTCTACTGGCTCCACTCTGCACTTTCTCCCCTCCACTCTCTCCAGGATATGGCTTAAGTTGCCAAGAACAGCTCACAGTAAAGACAGAACATGATTAACTTGTTTTTCCAAGGAATGAAGACATCAGTCTACCTGGCAAATTCCACAACTTTTGATTTGAAACTCTCTATGATGGTCACAGAAGAAAGACTGCACTCCTATCTCACTCCAGCACAGTGTCTGAGCTTTCTCTCTCTTGTGCCAATAGTCTCTGTCTAACATGTCCTCCCACCTTCTTCTGTTGCTCTTCCAGACAATATGAAAACCTGCAAGACGGTGTGAACTCCCAAGAACACAATGGTTTATATCAGTGTGCACATCCTATTCTACGTGCAGGTAACACACTCTGCCTAAAGTGTTTCAGTATGTCCTTCACAAAGATGTTTCATCCGTAATTTTCTGTTTATTTTCTTTCTTAAAAAACAAACATAAATCATCTGCTGCAAGGATACCATCACCTGGGGTTTTCTTCATCTTCTCTTTTTTATGGATGATGTGGACCATTACTCATGGTGATGAGGTTAAAAATATTTCCATTTCTGAACAATACTGCATCTGATTTCTCATCTCCCAGAGACCAGGCCAAACAATAAGAGCATCAGAACTGTCGTGGCAAAATCAAAAAGTTATGAGGTAGGAAAATCATCAGTAACTAGCCATCCTAGATTCAACCAGGACCTTAATGTTATTTGATATCACCTCACATCATTGCCAGGGGCAGGGAAAAGGGACTCTCTCTGGCTTCTGAGAAGAAGGGCATGGCTCCCAGTCAAAAACATATGGTGGAAGGGGGAAAGCTTTCCATCAGTGTTCATTTTTCTTGGGGTCCATGGTGACCATTTTTGCATGTGAATCACACTCTATTTTGTATACTTCTGTAATAGTGTTGCTGTCACTATTTGTTTTCTTAGCTCATTGCTGTTTCCAATAAATTGTTTTTATCTCAACCCATGATCTTCACCTTTTGTGCCTCCAGTTCTCAACTCCATCCCACTGCAGTGGGAAGTGGGAGAGAAAGAGGGAGCAAGAGATCAACATCTGTTTTGGGAGAGTCTCTTGGAGCACTGAATTGGGAAGTACAATACCTAAACCACAACACTAATCAGGAGAAACGCTGTGGAGGGACATCTACTTAGTGATGAGACTAGTAGCATAAAACTAAGCTCAGTCAGATGTGGAGACTCAGAAAGCTCCACGTCGCATGGGCACTGCAATCAAGGCTGCCCCCAACCTTCACATCCCCAACTAGTCCTTTGTTTGCTAGTACAAGGTCCAGCAGCCCACCTCTCTTCATTGTCTCCTCCACCATCTGTGCCAAAGCGTTATCATCAATGCTCTGCAGGAACCTCCTGACTGTGTGTGCCTCACTGTGTTGTCTTGGAGCAGAGTGATTGAATTTCCTCACAATAACAAGGGCTTCTGACTGTGAGGCTGCTTCCAGCTGTCTGTAGAAGGCTTCATCTACTTCTTCCTCATGATCCGATGGCCTGTAGCAAACACAACTGTGTCACTCATGTTAGCTTGTCCCTTAATCTTTAGCTGTAAGTTCTTAACCCATCATTCATCCAGCACTTGGTAGAACTGGATATATTCTGGTCACTTTCTCACATAACGAGAAGATCCACCACCTTGCCTTGCTGGCCTACCTTTCTTAAAAAAGGCCTGTAGCTGTCCCTGATAGCATTCCAGTAATGCAAGCTATCACATCATGTCTCTGTAATTGCTATGAGATCATGGCAGTGACAGCAATTTGAGCAAATTTTCTGAAAATTTTTTGGATTTTAAAAATTGTTCTTCCGTGTGTTCACAATCACCCTTTATGCACAGAGCTACTTACTAGTGCCTGAGCAACCTTTGACACTCATTTGGTACACTGGTGTTTAATTGAATGTCTAAATGTCAGTGACCTCTGTATTCTACTGTCAATATTCAGCTTTCTCAGCCCCAGTTACAAAAGAAGGAATCCTTACATTTAATGCTTTAAGGTGGTGAACAAACTCCTAATATGCTGAGATTACTGTGCTGATCATGGTAGCCTTTAATGTTTTTTATGCATTTCTGCCAGAATTATCCTTGATTATTTGACATTTATCTAGAACTTGGCCACCTAATGTCTCTGTTGCTAGAGAAACATCAAGGGGTACTGCATTATTACTTTATCTTTGTTGTTCCTCCCCCCCCCCCCGAAAACAATATAATCTGCCATTTCCCTACAGAAGAAACCACATTGCAAAGGTTTCCATCACCGTGTAAAGAGAAACTTGTAACTGTGTGTTGTTTATGTAGGTACTCCAGCCAAGACAAGGAGTACTATGAGGCATGTCTGTATAAACATATCTTCTATTCTGTGTCATAACCTGTGTATCTGGGTGGAAACCAAATCATGCCACTCTTCAGTCGCCCACAACTAGGCAGAATAAAGCATAACTACAAGGTCGGGTTCTTAACTGGTATAAACCACCATCATACTGTTGTCTTCCATGTTTTCCCATCACCTCCACCCTATGTGCCTTTATTCCAGAGGAGGAAATCTAGAAAGTGTCTACTACCCAGTGCAGAAGCCCCATATTCCTTTCTCATCAATGCCCCTTCCATAGGATTTCTCATTCCCTCCTACCCAAAACTCCTGTTTTGACCACATACAGAAGACTTTGTTTCAGGATGAGATAGAATTAAAAGAAAAGGGAGAGATGCCTGTGTGTATGTAATTAATAGAAATCTCCAAAAGAAGGTCTGGTGGTTTGCTGTGCTCCACAACATACAATTAGCATTAATAACAAAGAGAAAATTAATTGAAGGACAACTTCTTCAGACTAACTGATTATCCGGTGGAATGTGAACATATTAAACATATTTAGTCCAAGGTAAGACGGAATTTTCTAACAGCAATGTTGATTGCATATGGAACAATTTATCAAAGACTACTGTAGATTCTTTCTCACTTGAGGTCTTTAAAACTGGATATTCTTCTCAGGGTCATGCTCTAGCCAAGCATAAACTGCATAATACAAAAAACACTTTCCAATAATCTATGCTGGATGTCTGTGAGTGTTCTGACCTGAAGGTCAGTCATGGCTCCATCTAGATTAAGATCTAGATGGGAGAATCAGTTAGAATGTTCCAAAATGGATTCAGTGCCAATAAAGACTTTTAGCAATAGACACTCTTGCCCAGAGAGTGAGTGAAATATATCCAAGTCCAAGATATAGTTAAGATGCATGGAAAGGTTCTTGTTGATGTCTGTAAGTTTCGGGTAACAGCCTTCGAGGGTGGGTACAGTGTAGAGAGTTTGCAGTGACCAGGCATATCACTTCCAGCAAGTATTAGGTGACACTGCCCTCAGACGGTCAAGACAGAGTAGGTAAATACTTCCCAATTCTTAAACTTAAACTTAACAACAGGCTAAATATATTTGAAGCAATGCACTGCAAATAAATTTCCATCACAATGAACCCTTGAGAAAATGGTCACTTCTTTGTCTACAGTTATCAAGAGCCTGGAGTGAGAATATTCCAGAGAACAATGTGCACTACAGAACAGACCTCCTGTTGCAAAGAGAGAACAGGAAGAAATTAAAAGGAAAAATTCTTCTCAACATAAAACCTTTGTACCATAGCTAAATTTGTCTAGAAAGTTAACATTAGGGAAATGAAATGGGCACTGCAAAATTCTCCGTTAGTTGAAAGAATATGGTATTAACATCAGGTATAGAATATACTTGCATTTTTAAGTCATCTTTTATGCTCAAGGTATGAGAATGCTCTGCACAGTGTGAAACTGGAGGTGCTGTAATAGGTTATAACACATCTCAACAAGAATGAGGGGCACTGGGGAAGCAGTTTAAATAGACAGGGGTACAAGAGGAGATTCAGGTCTCTTCTTCAGATTAGATATTTACAGGTTTTCTGTATTGTTGTATCATCGCAGTAACGCATCTTTCTGAGGTGCATCAGCTCAGGCATCTCTTCTCTGGCTGTCCTGACAAAGACTTGAAGTCAGGTTCCTGAAACCACCCTGAGTAAGGCTAGCAGCACTGGCTGCCAGAGAAGGAGGAGTTCTTACAGCTGCCACTGGCTGTACTGTCAGGACAGCAGCACCTGGCCACAGGATGAGCCCTGACACTGATCCTCTTCCAGCTCCTAACAGCACACTTGCCAGTCCATGTGTCCCCAGCTCCTGCTCTCACCAGAGGGGATGACTGGAGCACCTTCTTCACCCACAGTGGCTGAAATGGTGTTCTGGGCTGTGGGGTGTGGGGAGACCCTGGGTCCAGGTCCCCAGGGACATCAGGACTGTGAACACCCTCCAGGGACTTTTGTGGTGTGACATCAGCATCTGGACCAAACAACTGAAGTTACCAGTGTGGTCCAAGCAGAGATTCAGGCTACGATTCATCTGAGCTAATCTGTGCTTGTGCTTACAGAAGGCATTACATTGCTGGGAGTCCCACTAGCCTCCTTTGGTCATGTGTGAGCTCCAAGTGAGCCACACAGACAGGGGCATCTGCACTGGGGTGTCCAAGTCTGGGAAACCATAGACAGATAAGAAGTTGCCAACTCTCTCGACTCAATTTAGGACAAACTGAGTTAGAAAGATAATTCACATTTTTTAAAATAGGGGGAAGAAATTCCTTCACACATGTACAAATTCAAAGAGACTCTTCTGAAGACCTGGTGTGATTAATCTGGAGAGGGAGAGGTCAGAAACCAGCTCAGAGGGCACATTTTGCTATAGTAAGAAACTGCCATTTTCCCTTCGTTTTAGTAAAGTTGCTACCTTCCTGCTTACTTAGGCTAAGCTAAAAAGATGTTTCTGTCCAATAGTCTAAATTTTTATGGAAGTTTTTAATACAAACTCAAGGAGAACTGAGTTCTAAAATCCATTTCATATTTCTTCTGAGAAAACAAGTAAATAAAATCTCATCTTGTGGTTAAGCAGATTAATGGTGGAAAACATGGTTGATGGCAGGAAAAAATGCCTCTGTCAAATGCTCTGTATAAGGTCATTGTCGTAATCAAAAGAAAACTAATCCTCTTCCACTAGATAACAGGCTTAGCTAGGCAGTGATTTTACTACCTCAGACAAAAGTTCTCTGAATTCAAAGATGAAAAGCGCCAGAGATTTCAAAATGCTTGAAATGCATATAATAGCAGAAAGTACTTAGGTGGAAAAAAAATCAAACCAACCAAGTTTCTTGCTTTGGTTTTTTTTAAAGAAAGAAAGTAGGGGAGAAGGACACTTTTTGACCTAGACTTCCTTTATCATCTGTCATACACTGTTCTGTCAGCTGGGGATTGACCCAGGCCTTGCCAACAGCCACCAGGCAAGAGTTACAAAGGAGCAATGGTGCAAAAGGCACCATGCAGAATATAAACTGGCCATTTTCACATTTCTGCTACAGTGGTGTCTGCCTTGGTTGTAGTGTATTGAAGTAATTCTGGTTTAGGCTGCAAAAACTTCCAAATTTGCCCAAAGTTAGGCAGATGCCTTTAAGTTTTCCTGCAAGGGCTTTTCACACCTTTTAATTGACCAAGAAATATAAAGGACAAACACCCTCCTCATTAGAAAGACAAAATTAAAGATTTGATTAATTAAAAGATTAAAATTAAATTAACTCAGAATTAAAGACTTGAGGTGATTAAACTAAAGATACAACTCTGAGTAATTTCAGCAGAGTTCCTCTGTTCCCTCTAAAATAAAACGTTCAAAACTAAAACAACCCAATACAGATTTAAGACAGAAATATATTTTCCAATGTTTGAAAATTGTAGCCTTGGTAAATCTTCAGCATCTCTGTCAATTTTTGGTAAGAGTCTCTCTATCACAGAAGAATTATACCAATGAAATCTATGAAGTATAGAATCACAGAATCACAAAATCATTGAAGTAGAAAAAGACCTCCAAGATCCTTGAATCCAACCTTTGACTAATCAACACCATGTCCACTAAGTGCCATGCCCAGTCACTTCTTGAACACTGCCGCCTCCCTGGGCAGCCTGTTCCAATGCTTAAACACCCTTTTAGTGAAGAACTGCGTTCACACACTTGTAGAGAGCAATGTGTCCTCTGAGCCTCCTTTTCCCCAGGATAAACTACCCCAACTCCCTCAGCTATTCCTCATAGGATTTGTGTTCCAGGTCTTTCATCAGCTCCGTTGTTCTTCTCTGGACACACTGCAGCTCTTTAATGTCCTGCTTGTTGTGAGGCACATAAACAGTGTTGAGGAATACATTCAGTGCAGGTAGCTCATGGTGAAGCTGCAGTGGGAGTTGCAGGTTGAGCTCTGGGTTGAGCCCTGGCAAGAGCCCCAGGCAAGAGGCCGTGAGCTGCCAACTCTTTGCAGAACAAGGGGCCTGGGGACCTGTGGCCCTGCCAGGTGAGGAGACATTAAGACATGGCAGGAGCTGATGATGCCTGGACTTCCCTGTGTTTACGGTGTGAGGATATAAAAGTCCAGGGGTTCCTTTGTTCTGGGTTCCTCCTCAGAGGCACCCAGCTCAAGCTGTTATTTTGTTATTATGCCATGATTAAATTATTTTAAGGATTTGTACATCTGAGACTCTGCCAAGAGAAACCTGGGGTTGAGCTGGTACGGAAATCTGATCTGGCTGCGTGGTGTGTGTAGCCAAGATTGGGCTTCAGTGACAGCTCAAGTGGTGCGAGAGTGACTGACAGAGTGGCTCCTGGATGGCTGGGCCAGGAAGTTTCCTTAACAACTGGACACAGGATCTGGGTAGTGGCCTCACCAGTGCCCAGTACAGGGGACAATCACTGCCCTGGTCCTGCTAGCTACACCACTGCTGGTACAGGCCAGGATGCCATTGGCCTTCTTGGCCACCAGGGCACACCCTGGCTCATGTTCAGCTGCTATCACTAGCATCCGCAGGTCCTCTTCCTCTCGGCAATTTCCAGCCATTCTGCCCCAGCCTATGGAGCTGCCTGGGGTTGTTGTGACCCAAGGTTGTTGTGACCCTGGCACTGAGCCTTGTTGAACTTTATATCGGTGTCCTTGGCCCATCAATGTTCAGATCCCTCTGCAGAGCCCTCCTGACTAAAATTGTGCCCCGTTCCTTCATCCAGATCACTGATAAAGATATTAAAAAGAATTCAGCCTCAATGCTGAGCACTGGGGAACAGCACTGGTGACTGAACACCAGTTGGATGTAACTCCACTCATCACCACTCTGTGGGCCCTGCCACTCAGGCAGTTTTTTACCCAGTGAACAGTGCACTGTCTAAGCAATCAGCTGACAGCTTTTCCAGATGAATGCCATGGGAAACAGTATCAAAGGTTTTACTAACGTCCGGGTAGACAATATCCACAGCCTTTCCCTCATGCACTAGACAGATCACATGGTCATAAAAGGAAATCAGGTTCGTCAGATAGGACCTGCCTTTCACTCACCTGTGCTGGCTGGGTATGATCCCCTGGTTCTCCTCTACATGCCTTGAGTGTGATGACACTCAAGATAATGGTGTCCATAACCTTCCCCAGTACCAAGGTCAGCTTCACAGCCTGTAGTTCCACAGTTCCTCCTTCTGATCCTTCTTGTAGATGGGCATTATATTGGTAAATCTCTGGTCACCTGGGATGTCACTTGTTAGCCAGGACTGATGATAAATGGTGGAGAGCAGCTTGGTGCACTCTTCCACCAGTTTCCTCAATACTCTTGGATCCCATCCGGTCCCAGAGACTCGTGAACACCTACGTGAAATGGAAGGTCACTAACTGCTTCCTGCTGGATTTCTAGTGGTTTTTTATGCTCCCTGTCCCTATCTACTAGATCAGGAGCTGGTTGCCTTGAGGGTATCAGGTTTTTCTGTAAAAGACTGAGGCAAAGAAGGCATCAAGTATCTCAGCCTTTTCCTCATCCTTGGTGAAAATGCTCCTCCCTTGTCCAATAAAGAATGGAGACCTTCCTTGGACCTCCTTTAGCTGCTGAAGTACTCGTAAAAACACTTTTTATTTGTTGCAAAGCAGTGACCAGATCGAGTTCTAGCTGAGCTTTCACCTTTCTAAATTTCTATCTACATGACCTAATGACATCCTTGTACTCTTCCAGAGTTGCCTGGTCCTGCCTCCAAAGGTCAAAAATTCTCTTTATTTCCCTAAATTAATGCAAAAGCTCTCTGTCAGTCAGGCCAGTCTTCTTCCCCACTGGCTTGTCTTTCAGTACATAGGGAAGTACTGCCTGCCCCTGCACCTTTAAGATTTCCTCCTTAAAGTATGTCTAGCTTTCACAGAGCCCTTTGTTATTAAGGATTGTTTCCCAGGAGATTTGCTGAACCAGTGTCTGAACAGGCCACTGTTCACTTCCCTGTGTAAGTACAGCTTTCTGTACTGGATATATGTTGCTCTTCGCTAGTTCCTCAGCTACCATAGTACTGTGACCATGAAATGTGGAGACAGGCTGTAGATGGTGCCTCCCCAGTGACTGTGAACCAGTGACACTTATGCAACACCACTAACACTAATTGCATTATACTAGATCCATGGTATGAAGATTAATGCAGAATCTGGCCTGTATTAACTGCTTCTTAAAAAGCATATTATTCTCAAAATCAGGAATAATGTGTTACACTGACTCCAGCTCTAAGAGAGGCCAGAATCAGTGCCTAGGACTCCTTTATTGCAAACTCATCCAATTCTATTCAGAAAGCTATTATCCAATGTGTTAATAATTTTTTCTTATCTTTTCTTACACTGATGAAAAATTAGGATGTTTTCTCATTCTGTATTTTATAAGTTAACAGTCAGCAATATGGTTTTGTATAGATAGAACACGCAATATATAGGCAGTAAATTATTCTGAAGCAAATGTTAAAATGTGGTAAGCCAGTGAAATATATCACTGTTTACCTTGTAAATTAGTTGAAGCTCTTTTATTTAACCTGTGACAAAATTTGCACTCTATTGGACTGTGACTGAAGCATGGCTCTACAGCCCACAGCCTGATGGACATGAAAGAGGAACCTGACTCCAAAATCTTGAAATGCAAACTGCATCAGTCCAGGGGAAGGAATTGTGTTTTCTACTATAGCCATGCATTTCTATAAAATATCCTTCTACCATATGCAGGTTAGGCCTTTTTACTTTTTTGTGTTTTCCTTTTCCACTTAGCTAAGATGTAACAATGATGTGGGAAGGAAAATTTCTTGCATTTTGAAAAGGGACCAGCTGGCAATTAAAAAAACACAGATCCTGATAGAGATTTGTTGAACAAGCTCTTTAAAACAAACCTGCACCAGTGAAATCTTGCCACCTAGCAGGGGCCTGGTATAGAATTTACATTTAATGATAGGTAGGCGAATAGGTAGTTGAACACTCATGTGAGGAAAGGGTGGGGGAGATAAAATAGCAGCTCATTCCTTGACTTGGCTAACACCAAAGCACTGACTAGGAAAAGTGATTGAACCACAGGTTGTAACTTTCTGTTGAAGTCTTAAACAAGAAGACACCTTCACAGTGACTCCTATAAAAACCCACCTTAATATCTCAAGGTCTTCTGGGAGCAGAGTCTCTAGACTCTAAAACACAGATTGTTAACGAGGTCAGCTATAGGTAATATTCATGAGCTCCCCTGGGGACTCCAAACTGACTTTTGGGTGGCTTTTTCCTGCTAGGGATGCAGTTTTAAAGCAATTTCCTAAATGTTTCTACTGGATACCACAGCCAACAGTGGCACTGTAGAGAGCAGTAGTGGGGGTAAGCATTTACCACCACAGGCTAACTCTGCACCAGACTATGTAATCCACATACCCCTGTCTGAGAAGCCTAACTCTGAAGTAAATGCGTATGTTTTAATCAGCAGTTCTAATTTTTGCTTATATTTATAGTGAAGGCTGCTGTCAAAGTAGCTGCTCTCCCTAAGGCTTTGTTGGGACATCTGATCCATTGATCTTCACTGAACACAAGAAGTACACCTGACAGAGAAAGACAGTCCTAAGCTAAGAACTTTGAGCTGCTTCACCCAACCTTAGCTGGATCTTTGATGAGGATTTTTGCCCTTGACAAATGTAGTGCCTTGGCAAGGTCAAGGCAAGATGTTGTGGCTGCTCACTTGAGGAGGCTACCAAACAAGGGCTAAGTTTTTGCATTCTTCCCTAATTAGGGAAGGTGAGCAGAGAAATCACCAAAACAGTTTGCTCACACCCTTACCTTTCTGCATCACCCAGAAAGGTATTTTCCACAAGAAAGTATAGCCATGAGCTTGCTCTAACACTATTGTGGTATCCAAGGGTTCCCCTACACTTAAAAGCCTAAAAAGATTTATCTGTACTCAGCTGGGCATTAAGCTAGCACCTACTGTTCTTGTAATAACCTTCTTGTAGTGCTTGCCTCCAGGGGCTTTAGTCAGGCTTGTCAGAAATCTGCCCCAAATGTTCAGACAACTATTACATGCTATGGCTCTGGAGACATATATTTCATTGCAGTGACTTGTGCTTTCTCTAATCTAAGGACCTTGCAGGCTAGGGATTTTTTTTTTCTTAAGGGAAGGAATGGGGGCTTTTTCTGAGCAGGTATTCTTAATTTCTTAGTTGAGTGACTAGCTTTTCTTCAGAATTGCTGGCACCACTGAAGCCCTAGTACATGGGCAAACGGACCAGTGCTTCAGCAGACATTTGCCTAAAATGGGAATATTAGTGTTTGCAGTTTTCAAAGGGAACTTCCCTATTTCAAAGAGACAAGGTTCAAGCACTACAAATCCTTGTAGTCTGATCTCTGCCTCCAAGCAGAACACCACTAACTCTCACTGGTTTGCGACACTTGGCAGCACACTGATGGGCAATATAATACATGTGAAAATGAGGGAACAAAATATATGGAAGGCTTCAATGGTGGTGCAAAGGTCTGGAAAATACCTTGTATAGTACATAATTTCACTGAAATTTTTGGTTTGCAGAACATTGATTCTAATATTAATGCAGTCATAATGTTTAATATCTCCATAGTGGAATTTCAACGCCAAGAAAAAGAAAATTTATGGCTTCTAGATAGGAAAGCTAGAAACCTCACTGCTTTTGACCATGTCAACTCTGGCTGTTTTAGGAGCTACATCCACCTGTTCCCAGGACAGAACCTCCAGGCTCCAGTGTGGCAAGTACCTGGCAAGAAAACTTATCATAAGCAAGAGTCCTCTCCATACAAATTCACACTTCGGAAGGATGTTGCAGATAACAAAAATATTCTTGAGGGGCAGCACATATTTTAAAATTTTGCCTCTATCCCTTCCTCTTTTTGTATTTAGCAACTGTGAGGTGACATCTGCAGAAAGGAGACTTTTTTTTTTTTTTTTTTCCATGAGAGGCAGACCTCTTGGTAGTTCCGTTCCCTTTATTTAGGGTCATCTCTGCCTGTGCTGTCTCTTTATGCAGTTCCTTATCTGGACAGTATTCATTGATGCTGCTGTGTTGTTCTAAGGCTGGTGCTATATATCTTTCAAATAAAATAAAAATTTGATAGGGAAACACTTAGAAGAGATTCAAATGACACACTTATTCTGATTCTACTATTTCCACCCTTGTAAATGGCCTCTCTGGAAAACTAGGCACCCTTATTCACTCTAGGGAGGGCACTATTTCCCCAACCACTCCTTAGACAGTACAGACCATTACAAAGGTTTTGTGAACCTGATGGGACAAGGCAGCGCAAAACTGAAAAGCAGAAATAACTCTTCATGAGGATTTCTGGGGATGTGTCTCCCCTCCCCTCATGAATGCATCAGGAGGCAGGAAGGAAATGCATGGATGGGCATTTCAGCTGCACCAGTGAACAGTTGATTGTGTGAAATAAAAGGGTTTTCTCCAAGTTCCAGTGGTCCTGTGTGCTTACCTTAGAGTGTGTATCAGCCAGGGATGATTCCTGTTCAGAAGATGCCTAGCAGAGCTACAGAGCTACTGTCAGATTCTTAGAGAAGATCACAACATTAGTGTGAAGAACAGGCTCACAGGACAGCATCTTTGAGATTTCTCCCTCAGATTTCCTCTCTCTGGACTTGGGAACTGCCTTCATATGAATAAAGTGATCCTGTTGAAAGGACATAACACAGCTTTGTGTTGCCTTGTGATGCCAGTCAACAGATGCTGAGGAAATGAAGAAACAACTCCAAGATATGGTAGAGGTGTATCTAAGACTACTCCTAGTTGTTCCTCTCTGTTGGGGACACCCTTTACTATGTGGTAAACGTACTGGAGGACCAAAGATGACTGCAGTCCCACTGCCAGCACTGCCTAACACAGCAGGCAGTCTGGGCCCTGAAACACTGTCAGACTGCTGGGCAGACCCACCCCAAAAACTTCTGCAGGGGAGACATCTGCATCCTTTCCTGCCTCTGTCTGCCTGCCAGCTCTTGTGCTAAAGAAACCTTTGTGTGCTTGTTCAATTTTTTAAACCACTTTCCTGAGCTGGTTCTGAAAGCTCACATGTGACTTGAGCAGTTTCTATTTCTGTCATTGCCTGTAAAACCCTAACTTCAGCCTGACCAGGGACACCTTCTCCTAAGCAAAATCCAAGAATCCCTACAGGTTCATCCTGCTCATACCATAACCAATGCAAAGAGTTCTTTCTTCCACTTTTTGAAGTTCTAAAATACAGAGAACCCTTTTTACTTGTTCATAATGCTCATGAAAAATCTACACCTCCTGGAGTAAAATTCTCCTTTATCTAGTGGACTGAAGAAACAATGTCATGAGATGCAATAAATATTCAGATAACAAAATATTCTAGGGAATGCCTTAGGTCATTTGTTTTGCAATGTGCTTTAAATCATTTAAGAGAACAATCACTGTGACACAAAATACCTGTGTTTTTTAGTAGTATCAGTATTTATCATATTCAGCTCGTATTCACTGTCACATAAAACAGAGAAACCCAAGCAGTTACTGAACTGAAAGTACTTAGGATGAGAGGCATTTCATGCAAATGGACATCAAGCACCAAAGTATCTTTGGTGTGAACCTCAAAATGTCAGTATCAATTTTTGGAATAAAAAAATCCCAACCATCCTGCTGGAGCTGGTAAAGGGAGGACTCACACGCTCATGCTGAGAGTAATGACAGGCATTTGTGCACCTGCACAGAGCACAGCCATGCCCCATGCAGCCCCAGAGCTGCAGCAGGCTGCAAGAGGAAACCTCTGTGAACCACTGACTCTTCAGACACAAGAGCGAATCTGGGGTTTTGTTATCCAAAGGTCACTATTGTGCCTATTATCACCACACCTATGTGAGGTGTGGATCTGTGCAGGAAAGGAGCTATGCAGACTTTTAGCCAATTAATTTTAGAATTTATTATCTTTTTTTGCTAGCATCCTCTCCCACCAGCAGGGCTCTTTGCTGCAATCCAGTACAATGCATATACCTCTGAAAAATGATGTTTTCAGGCTTGCCCTGTGGTGCTGTAAATTGGAAAGTGCTCTTAATAATAATAAGGATCAACATTGACTTTAATGGTCTTCAAACCCTTCATGTAATTTCATTAGCTACCCAATACAGATGCAAGCAGGGATGATGTCATACTTTTTACTTTGCTCTGAAACCTGAGTCAGGCACCAGAGATAGAAAACAGTTTTATTGTTGTAATCAGATTAAAGCTTCTGGCAGTTGGTGATAGATAGGTGATTGCCAGAAATATAGGAGGTTCTCGTGAAGATACAGCTCGCATTGGGGTGAGTGTCTTACAGACTGCGTGCAGTGCAGAGTTGTGGGTGCTGTCACATGGCTGTGAGCACTGTGAACACTGATTTGTCATTTAATAACATTCCTGATAATGCAAGCACCAGAAAACAGTGCAGTTTCATAGCATGGATAAACCTCTGTTATCACACCAGTAGTGACAACCAGAACTCCCAATTTCATTGCAAAGCCCATTGGCATAAACACTTCATGCAGGTAGCATACCAATTCACATGTGTGCAGAGTGCAAGTGTCTGTGTGTGCAAATACTCTCCAGAGCTAAATTCCTGTCATCTTCCTCTGCCTGACATGGTGAGCACCACAGACAGTCCACATTTGTCAGCACCATAGAACAGACTGACATCTTTCCCAAGAACAGAAAGCAATAATGGTAACCTTGTGATATTTGTGGACACAGAGCAATGTCATGACCTCTATACCACCTTCCAGAACTCAGATGCAATGGATCAAAAAAAAAAAAAAACAAAACACCAACAACCAAAAAACAATAAAGAAAGAAAATCCAGAACAAAGAGAAATCAGGAAGCTAGATAAATCCATGACCATTGACTGCTTTACAAGACTTGTTCAATAAGCTGATAAGATGCAATTACCTCATCATCTGAATATTGCAGCAGTAAAATCAATGCTGCTTGAGGAGTCTGACAATCAGTTAGGCACTCTCTCGATATTTGTGACAGTCAAGGCAATTCTGTATAAAACATTGATAGCATTAAAGCACCACAATATTAGTCCTGTAATGGGTAGTGAGAAAATTAACTTATTCCAACTATGGAATTTTGATAAATTCAGATCTTTGAATCTTCATTTTTATCTGAATAAAAGGTGTTGCATAAGAGGCATTCACATAAGACCCAGCACATATCTGCCTAACAAGTTAGAATATAGAACAACCCTCTGGAATGACTTGTGTATTAACATTATAACATCCTTGTCCGAGGTGTAATGCTAGACAATCTGATTTTAGTTTTATTTCAATGTATCTGATTAGTAAATAGACCTGCAAACATGCAACAAATAAAAATCAAGGTCACAAATACCCAAATCTTCAAAATTATCTAAGCCATATATTTTGATTGTTAGAAAAGGCAGGCATCTGGCTGCCTTTCAGCATCTCTGAATGTCCTCTGATTTATGTACACTACAGATGTCAAGCAGGGGAATAGATTGCCGTGAAAAGCTGTGGAATCTCTATAATTCAAGATTTCCTCAGAGCAGATTAGACAAACATCTGGCAGGAATAACCTGGGCATATTTGCTCCTGTATTCCAGCAAGAAATGGGCTGCACAACCTCTTGAGGCCATCCAGCTCCACAGATCTAAAATAGACCCTGATACTAATTTCATGGTTTTCTGATTGTATGGGAAGTCTGTCTGGGCTTCCATCAGATATTTAAATAGTAAACCAGCATTAATTTAGTCATAACAATCGTACTGAGAATAATATGGATCAATTTTATTTCTGGCATGATGTGAGTTCCCAGGAATTATGTAAGGGACTAATTTAGTTCAGCATTTGGATAATTAATAATCTATCCATGTGTTACATTAATGTGCATATTGAGTTATTCTACCATCATTTAAAATAGTTACATCACTAACGAGACTATTAACTGTAGAGATCATCAAGTCACATTGGATTCATGTTTTCATTATTTCTGTCTAAGGCTAGTTTTAAGCTTAGCCAGTTAAACGCCAGGGTAGTGATGGCACAGGAAACATGCATCTCTTAATTTTCATTAAGACGTCAGGGAGAATGCTACTAAAGACAAATGTGACTGTTTTGTATCACAGGACCCTGCTAGACAGAGAAAACTTGAAGGTGTATTCTCATTTAGAACACGATACACAGATGCTTTTTGCTTATTATTTCTGGAATTATTTTAACTGTACAAAATTCAGAAGCTAATTAGGATCTAGTTCTGGAAAACTCATCAGGTCCTGCTGAACTTCAAATATCCAAGTAGCTTCACTGAAAAGAACAGCTAAATTTAAGCTCTGAGCATTTCCAGGATAGATTACCATGGCTCTTCAAGTGTGATTGCAACCACAAATCTTATCCCAGTTACCTGACAAATTAACAGAGCTATACCACCTTTTCAAGTAGAATTGGGTAGCAAGTGTCTGAGGTCAGGCAGAAGAGTCCCCACTAGAAGCTCCATTTCAGATTAGTTGAAAAACAGATCAAAACATTAAAATGTTTCTTAACATTCTACTTCTTAAGCCTCAAACTTTAAGACTGACAATGTGAGCTGCAATACAGAAAAAATATTTCAAGAGCCTGAGTAAACTGGAACTTTCAGGGCAAGTTTTAGAAATGACATTATTTGTGGATGGTTTTGCTATTATGTCTCTAGCAAAAATGAAGTACACTTTGAAAGATGAAAATGTCACTTCTGTGTATTGTATTGTGTGCCATATTGGCCATGTAGATGCAGATTATAACTATCTGGGCACCAGGCCCATTCTTCATTGACACTTGTAAAGAATAAATATTAAGAGATCAAGAACACAGCAGCAGTCAAGATGAAGAACATTTTGATCCCTGTTGCACAGGGTGTTTCTTTAAATGTTCAGAATGTATGCCAGCAGGGATATCAGCCAGGCAAAATTGTGTATTTCCTTGGGTCCACAAAGAAAGAAAAAATTACTGCAGTTGAAAAAAATCCCAAAGTAACAGGGGCAGCAGTGGCTGCAGGTGTATGGTCATTGGTAGCCATGCCGAAGTTCAGACTCAGACTCCATCAAGTGGTTTACACTAGTTGTAGTCATATTTTAGGCCTAGGCTTGTCTCTGGCTCATGCCTTCTCCTTCCACACTGTCCTTGCTTTTTTGCCTTCCCACTGCTTTACTCTGTACTAAAAAAGCCACCCAGCCAGCACACCCGCTCCCAAGTTTCCGTGCCCCACAGAATATTGTGTGTTCTCCTGTAGGTTGAGAAATGTTAGGGAAGAGATTGAACTGATCTATGTCTGTTCTAGAGAACAGCAGTTCCAATATCAGTGAATGTGTATTAATACATGGGGGGGGGGGGCGAGGGGGGAGAAATGGAATTTTTACTTCCATTCCTGTTTTTCCATTCTCATTCCCTTTCCATGACCTCCACTGGTAATGAATCAGCATGAGTTCTTACTGACTCACACCAGACACATAGGTGGAGACTCTGGAAAGAATCACATTTTCTCCTTGCCCTGTCATAACTTCTTAGAGCAAGGCACAAGTTGGTTGTTTCCCCCAAGACCCAACCCCAGAAACATTTCTCACTAATATGAAGCAGAAGCTAAAAGGTTGCACCAAAAACCATGCAAATTCCTTTTTTTTTTTTTTCCTATGCTGCATCATAGGCCTACATGGAGCTTCTCTTAAAAACAAGAGATGAACAGACTTTTTCTAATATTTCCCATACGGCTTCACAGATGCAGAAGGAGCTGTACCCAGGGGAGGTGACACAGGAAACATGCACCCTCACAATCCTGCTCCCAAAAGCAGAACAAGATGTGGATTAAGGAGCCCTCATTTGGTGCTCCTGACATAGGAAGAACCCTACATAACCCAGGTCAAAATGAATCACCTGCACCAGTAGCACTGCAGGAACAGGACTTAGGTGAGGAATGCATATTTCTGTTGTTGCACATGTTTAAGTATTTTCAGTAACGTATTGGGAACAGGCCTCCTGCAGGCCAGGACAGAATCATGTGCTCATACCCCAAGGATTTCCCACTCTACACTGGTCTCTATTATAGCTTCCTCAGCAACTGGAAACTAAGCCTCTTTCAGGGAATGCTCTATGGGCTGAGTTCTTCCACTTAGCATTACGTGCTGAAATAAATGAGGCCGTACATAAAATCCCACATTTTACAAATGTCATTGACATTATAATTCTATAGGTCCTGAATTGGCATGTTTTTAAATCTTGCTCTTAACAGTGTAATAACACAAAAGCGGGGACAGAAAGGAGAGGGAATTTATCAGACAAATTTTTTTTAGACAAATTTATATCCAACAGATCATTCTTGTCTTTTGCTTTCAAGAGGCTTTGCTGTAAAATACACTTTAGGTTTTCATGGGAACCTGATTAATAATTTTTAGGCCTAATTTAAGGGTTCAGAAAGCAACTGTGTTACTAGTTATACTGTTTACACATCAATTGGCTCATTAACCTCATAAAAAGGTAAAATAAAACTACCTAGGTGCATACACTTTCTCCTTTTTGTTTCTCCTGTAGAAAATCACTCTTGTTGACATTTTGGAGAGTTTTAAGAAAAAAAAGGGAAAACACATATGATGAAAGAAAAATATCAGTAAATAAGTGAGAAAACATGAGAAAGAGTAAAGATTGTGTTAGAGATGGCAAACTGATAGCCCGACTGTACTACTGGGGATGATGAGGACACTCCACACACCAGGCTCTCTTATTCCAAAGTAGGTGCAGATAAGCCTTAGAAAATCAGAGCAATTTTTTATCTCTCATGGTGCATGGATCTCACTTTCAAACCTCAGGATATTTATTAGAGCCTATAAGAGCTCAAAAGCCCTTTTCTTGTGCTTTTCTTGAAGACAATAGACATCCAAGCTGAAAGGCTACCATAGAACTGTGAAGTCACTCTTCATTCTTAGTGGCTTTAAGAATAACGTAGTAGAGACAGATTCAGGCATATTTTTATGCCAAGATCTTCACCACATATAACACAAATACAGTTACAAAATCTGTCAGCAGGTCTGTGATCCTACTACTCATGGAGTTATTCCTCGGTTCATTTCCGGGTCTCATCAGTAGGGTAGAAGCAATTGACTTGCACTATTAGTGTAAGCAATTTCAGCTATGAAACAACAAAGCATTTAAAAACTAGGTATTTAAATAAGGAATCATTGTAATAAGGTCATTTGTGTGTTGATGATGCTGAGGCTTCATCCTGGTGCTTGTAAGTGCGCACGAGGTGGTCTGAATGGTTTCAGCACACTCTTTGTAACAGTGCTGATTTCTTCTGGCTGTGGGCAGAAAAAACTGTCACATCTCCCACCATATGAAAGAAAAGGCAAGAATTTAAAAAGTCTGTATTTTAATTCCTGGGCAAACTGGAACTCAAAATGCCAACAGCTGACCCTCAACAGTAACTGTAAGGGTCCAATGGCGAGTGATACCTAGACCAAAAATAGGCATTTTGGACAGGATTAGCAATTGTGTGTTCAGATCATGGGTAAGAGGACAATTGCAGACTTGTGTGGGCTGCTGGTTGGGCAGCAGTACAAAGAGCCACACTTAGCATGATTACAGCAGCCCAAACAGGTTCATAGTCCTTCTCATCCATGCAAGGAAAAGACAGGCTCTGTGCCAAAGGGGCTTTCCTTTCCTGACGTTTCACAGCATGTGCCATCAGACGGCTCAGGCCAAGAGTGGGAAGTTTATTAGCAGCAGCTGGAAGAGTTTGGACAGCTGTTGCTTTCCACTGTCTTTCTGAAAGCCTTAAGGACCCACACTCATAGAGAATGTTATCTCCAAAGCACTGATCAAGAATGCGTCTGCTGGGAATTCAACTCCAGACATATAAAAGGTTCCAGCAAAGAGGAAATAAAGCAGCTGTCCCAGCGCCCATGGTGGAACAGACCAGACTGAGTGGGCCTACTGCAGCAGGCTAGCTAGATACAAGCTGGACATCGTGAGAAACTCCCCAGGAGCGAGCATAATGAAGCCATGGAACAACTCAGCTGCAAGGCTGCCGGCCAAGTCTTGTACAGAGGAATGGTAACAAAAGTAACCCATTGAGTCACAAAGGAAGGAGATGGACATGGAGTGCTCTTGAGGGTCTTTCAAGTTTTCACGTTTCACAGGCAGTAAAACCCTACAGATACTACAACTATAGTATGTTGATAATTCCACATATCTTCTTTAAGTCAAATCAGAAACAAAAGTTTCATTTCAGGGGAATTTCCCAGAATGTGCATGCTTGCCTTCCACATACCTTGAACAGCTGCATACTTGGAAGGATTGTGCTCTATTTGTACCTGCTCACAATATGCTGGAATAATCCTTTTCTCTGTGGAGTTGCCAGGTCTCTCCTATCTGTTCTTCTTTGTCCACGAAGGCTTCAGCTAGTTTGCACTCCTAGGGCAAGTAACTTCAAAACTTTGGCAGGTACTGAAGATAACTGTACTCCTCTAGATTCAGATAACTGGTCTCTGTACTCCTTTACAATTTAGTAGAGATAACTCAACACTCTACTAGCATCTCTTTTTGTGAGAAATGTTCATCTTTTGATGAAGAGTCATTATCAAAGTTGATCAAGTTGAAAGTCTTTGGAAAGTACACAGCAATCTTTTTGACTTTATAAGTAACTAAAGCCAAGTAAAAAGTCTGAAGGAAATGCTGTGCCCTATCATAAGCAGGAGAAAATGAGAAGTTTAAAGCAAGAAGGATTTCCAGGGAAAGACCAGAAACATTGCTAGTAGGAATTCCCAGGGGGGTCAGGACCAGTACATGGCACAGCAGCCTTGCTGAGTTTATCACATGCATTTAAGTTTCCTTGAAAAGTTGAAATAATCCTTGATCAGATTTTTTTTTTTAAAAGTCTTTTAAATTGAGGCAGACTTTCCCAGTGTTAGAGAAAACCCCGTCATGATTATGATTAATTCAGTATCCTGATATTTGAAGAGCACTGCTGTTGTGATATTATACAGCTATCACAGAAAATTACCACTTCAGGACAGATGGTACAGTGGTGTTGATGAGTAACAATTAAAGCCCAATCATTAAGGGCTCTTCTGATCAATGAAGTTGTCCACTGAAGACATTATATGAAAAGTCAGTATGATTTTTTTCTGCTAGAAAAATCTTCATAGATTTTCTAGAGGACCCTTTTTGTCTTTGGAAGACTTAATTAAAGGGGTTGTATTTGAATTATGACTTTTGATTCTCTTTCCAAAGTGTTAAACAGTTTTAGAAAAAGTTTCCTGTCTTAACCTAGAGTTACAAAGTACTTTTAATCATCGAAGGCTGTTCTTTTATATCTCATGTTTATGTTACATTTCTAACTTTGAATAACTAGACGAACCAGATCTTTAGAATTTTGTATTCTAGGAGCTCCACAAAGTCTCAAGGAAAAGTGTCCCAACTCCATTCTCAAAAGGTACAAATGTGTTGCTATTTCCGTACAAAATAATTTTGGATAAACTGTGGAGAAAAAGTGACTAGCATGGATGGTTTCATAAACAAGTTTGTTTGGTATTTTCTCAATAGAAGAAGAGAAGGACAATTGAAATACCACACAAAACAAATAACAGTGATTTGATATACATTTAAACGTGCTAAGATCCATCAGATTCCAAGAGTGATTGGGTGACAAGCCTCCTTACCTTCCTCCTTACCAAGAGGAAGCTAGCTGGTGGTAAGCTTGACCTTAATCTGGTTGAAATGGTTTCTCGCATGATGCAACTCTTCATTTACCTTCTGTAACACATTTCTCAGGTTCTACCCTAAACCTGACATAGAGGTTCAATAGACCATCCCATTTTCAGTCTGTGGTCTGCAACAAGCCAGATAGTTTGGGGGTGCAGCCAAGGTTGTGTTCTCAGCATTTACATCCAGACTTTTTTGGATATAACAAAGAGAGAAAAATCACTGAATTTGGTTGTGGTACTAGTCTTGAAGTCTAATACATGAGCTGAGCATTGAGGCCTTTGGAGACAGTCTTCGAAGAAGACACAGCCAGGAGTCCCCCTGGAAGCCAAAAGTTGCAGTGTAGTGGCAACATGCTAAACAGCTATCCTTAAACAAATCTGCATCAGAGACATGACCTGCTCATACTGTGTGTCAAATGAGGAGAGGCAGAGCACTGCTTGTAGATGCTTACACTGGGTTTGGAGGGAAAAGCAGAGCCTGGAGGTCTTGAGCAGAGATGAGAGTGGTAAGACCAGGATCAATTGCAGGCTCTCTGCAACCAGCCCCCTTGATGAATGAGGAAAATTTAAACTCTGGGATTCCTCTGTGCCATGACACAAAATACGGCTGGATAAAGACCTGTAAGTACAAAGTTGCATGAAATGTCCATTCAGATATTTACAGAGGTAGAGCAGAATCGCAATTGCTCCATAGATAATCTTAACTATTCATCCTAATTTTCTGCTGAAAGACTGTAGTCTAAAACAGGGTCATGCTAACCCATTGCCTTCTTCTCCCCAAATAAAAGAGTGTAGAATACCAAGAGAATAGAAAGCACATGTTAAATATCTGACTTGTGCCTAGCTATTATCCTCCTTCTTCCTACATAATAACCTCCTCTTCTCTATTTATATTCACATCTATATTTAATGCTCACTGAAGACTATGGACTTTTGTTTGATATTCATCTGAAGACATGATTCATCACAATCCTCATTTTTAGTAATGGAAAAAGGCTGTGGTGGGAAAAAAAAAAACAGATGAGCCCTTTTCATCTTGGTAGCCCTGTAACCTTTATGTGAACTTGAAAAGACGTACCAAAAATGGCAGTCTCAGCCTATTGCGGTTGATTCACAAAGTTTTCTGAATGCTGCACGATCCTCCCTAGCAGTATCTGATCTCTTCTTCTTTAAAGAACGCTCGTTAAAAAAAGACAGCAAATCACTCATTCCTTGACCTACTATGTCTGTTGTTTTTAACATGAGATGTAAAAACATTCTATTCGTTATAAGAAGTTTTTGAAAAAACAGATGTTATCATTTCTATGTCTGTAGTCCCAAGAATGAAAAACAAGGACAATAGGTCAATTATTAACTTGTTTGTCATGCTCTACCCTGCAACCAGAGCCACCAGTGCTGACTCCCAAGCATGTGGTCAGAGGAGAGCATGGTACCCCCTTTCCTGCTATCGACACCAACTCTCTAGGAACAACCTGCTGCAGGGTCACTGAATGCAAACAGCTGAAGAGACTCTGATATCAACTCACCACAGAAATAGTCTACTGCTCTTCCTTACCAAAATAAAAGAAGCACCAGACTATTTTGTGTCATGGAACGTATATGCTCAGAGTCTCCTATACATCCTCACATGGAGAATGCCGATGTACATGGGGTAAAAATATTCCTACGCACAGAGCTAGATACTATCTATTACTTATCACAACTTTGTAAATCTCTTCGCACAAAAAATAAGCTTACCCCCCTCTTTTCTAAACTAGCTAGTTTCCCTTAGAATAACTAACATCCGGCTGTTAAAGATCAGACATAACTGGGTTAGATGACACTATAATTTAAGAGTATAATTTAATGTGAACTTCTAATTACAACATGAAAGATTGAAATTCCACTGGAATACGTGAATTCATTAAATGGAAGATATTTTCATTCACCAAAATACATTCTTTACAGAAATAAGAAATCAACCTCCAAATTCACAGTTGCTGTTAGGGATATTGCAGTTTTGTTTGAATGAAAGTCCCTTAATTTCTGGAAAAGGAAAACCATGCGCCTTCACCTCTCTCATCCTACCTTCCCCAAAGGAGTAAGCGAGGAACCAAAATACCTGGCTGAAACTGCATCTACATGGTGGTGAAGCCAAATCAGAATGTGTGGTCTGGATGCCTGAAGCACTAGCCCTGAAAGGGGCAGGTGGCTGAGACAGATTCATCTGATAACCTCAAACCACACTTCAGCACTTTTTATTTGCTCAAAATGGTTCATTAGGTCCAAAACATCCTGGAGCTTCTCTCATGCCAAGAAACTGACATCAAATTTTCAAATGTAGCTCCTCCTGGAAAAGGAAAAGAGCAGATCCTCAGCCCCAAGAAGCAGGAATCACACACAGGCACGTTGTTCTGCAACAGGGAAGGTTTCACACAACCCCATCAGCTGCACCAGGCCATCTGGTTGGGATGGGTACAACTGGATTGTGGGACCAACCTCAGTTAAGCTGGATTGTTCTCCTAAATTGGGTTTTGGGGTACTGGTTTTGTGACACCTTGGTGGCCAAGGGAGCCAGACCAAGGAGAGCAGGAGGTCAGTGCTTCTGTCTCTGGCTCTGTTGCCAGAAGAAAGCCTTGTTTAAGTCTAGCCCCAGTGACGTCATGAACTGAGACGTCTGCTACCAAGTGCCTCGTGCAATATTTTAATCTTCTCTGTTGCTTCATACAGATGCTTATGCAACACGGCAGAGGGATGCGGGCATGGTGTCCCATTTGTATGCATATTCTGTACCTCTGGACTTTTCTACAAAGAGCACACCATTTCCAGCATACTTTCTCCTCATTGCATCAGACTCGCCTCTTCACTTTCTCTTGCCATTACTGCCTGCATGCCTGACTTGGGGATCCAGTACCCAAGTGCTGCAGAAAGGCTCAGGTGACACAGCATGGTGTTGGAATTGCTGTGCTAGAAATCAAGAAGGTCACAGGCTCTTCCTTCTATCAGCATGGGTATAACAGCACCACATGAGGGAAAATCTGACCCATGAAACTTAGAAAATATTCTCACAGATGCATAAAGAAACTAAAACCAGAACGACTCCATTTTTCTGCTACTGCCAGTCTTCCCCACATTCCTATTTAAAAGCAGTGGTTGAAATATATTTTCCTCCTTGCTATTCCTGCATTATAATTGTTTGTAAATGCCATTTTTTCTTTAATTACCCCTTCCTACATATGCATGAGAATGATAGGATAAAGAACAATACAACAAAAACATTGCAAAAGCATTGTCCTATTAACTTCATACCAGTGATGTGTTACAAAATGCAAAGTAAAGAAAAGGGGGGAGTAAATTGTTTATAAATATGTTAGTAAGGTGGAGCAAATGCCATATTTCCTGATTGCAACTGATTGCAAAGCGTGCCTTCTAGCATGGATTTCATAGAGCAAAATGTAGTTAATAAAACTACCTTTATGATTTTTATTACAGCCTTTAAGCATAAACAGCTAATAACCAATTTACATTAATGGTATTGGCACAAATGTAAATTAGTGTCGTTTTGTTTGTAGTGCTGAAGTGCAATTCTATTGCCAGACAATTGTATTTGGCCATTCCATTAACTGGAGAGATCTAAGAAACAGATACAGTCCCAGGGCCTGCTCAAGGAATATTAATTCAGAAAATAAATTGTACTGCATACCTCCTTTCCAGCTGGGGCTCACAAAGGGCACATCTGCTTTTTGCACCCAAGCCTGTTCCTTCTTCACACATGTTGGCACAGAGACAACACCTTAAGCAGGCTGGTGCTGCTTCAAATCAAGTTTAGAAACCAGGTTTCCAGCCTCACATAGCATTTCAAAATTTCATCCTCTTTCCTGTTCTAAGTCACAAGCACCAAGGTCTTAGGAAACTGGTTACCACACAACCTAACAAAGAGACCCCAGTACTTAGGTCATTCACTTAGAAGGGGGTTCTTGCAGAAGCACAGCATCTCCACTGGGGATGACACCAGGCAACACTCAAAAAAAGGGTCTGTCCCCTCCCTACACTCTCCTGGTCCGGATTTTCTCTGCTAGCAAACACTCTCCTGCTCCTGACTACCTAGGACACCTTCCTCCTCTCCATGGTGAAATGGTTGTCCTACAGCCAAGACACACCTCACGTTTTCTTCAGTGCAGTAAGTGATGCAGAACCTTGCACGGAATTTACACCACCACTTCTCCCCTTTACCCGGGTGATGGTTTCCTGCTTGACACCTAGAAAAAGGAATGGTTGTAACACAATAATTTTTATTGGTGCAAGTGGCAGGTGGGGAAAGGGGCCTTTACAGCCTACTAAATCTTCTGCAAGCCAAAGATCAAATGCAAACATTGGCAGATTACTGGCAAGGCATGTGAAAGCCACACAAGCCTGTCTGCTGTAGAAATAGGGGTTTTCCATTTCAGGCCTCATTCATCTGGGACATTTAATATTCACAGGATCTTTCTTTAGTCATGCTATGTAAGCAGCTACTGTATATACTGAAAGCAAATTTTCCCATATACTTAAGAGGGCTGCTGGAAGAACAATAAATCATTAATCTGTTTCCAATTTCATTACCCTTTATGTGATATTGATACAAAAGCATCCTTTTCTTTCATCTGCTTGTTTCTTAGATGAAGACTGGAAGAAAGGGTTCTTGTCTTCATACAAATTGGCAGTAAGCTGTTTCATCAGTACAGAAGGTGACAGACATTTTTTACTGCACGAGGGTCTTGGACAAGGGATGCATGTACTTGTGTGTCATTTTGCTTCCAAGCATGCAATACACTAGGCTAAATTTTGCTGCTTTTAACAGCAGTCTATTACCTCCAGAAAACCCCAAATGAACAGAGAATATGTTTTTCTCCTTTTGAACAGGAATAGCCATTTTAAAGAATCATTATGTAAATATACATATACACATCAACTACAGCTCCCTCTTACCCTCAGCATGAGCAATGCCATTCTAGCAGACCAACAGAATTACAGTAGACATCAGACTCACACCTGTGCTGTGCTACTATATACCAATAATTACTTCATTGAAGTTCATCAGATTCTGATGATGAGTCTCCAATGCAAATGAGATCAGAAATAGGCTTTGTGACCTCTGAGTCCTCTTGTCCACTACATGCACAGAACATAATGAACTAAGCAAACATAGTAGACAAGATAATGCTATCCAGGTAGCATATTAAATACTAATGCAATTAACGACATCAACATTATGAGGTGAGTGTTATGAATGGCCAAGACTCATGAGAAGTAAAAGAGGAGAATCACTTCACTGGAGACCTGGCACCAGAAGACAGAATCCATGATATGAGGTCAGGGCTCAAGCTTGTTCTGATTTGGTAATTACCTAGGTACCATCTGGTTTAAATTAGGTGGACTACGGGAAACACTTCATGGCTTCACTTCCATTCCTAAGCAACAAAATCAATGCTCCAGCTGGCTCATGTGCCTGTCTTGCATATTATGAGCCATAAAAATACCAAATTGAGCAAATTATGATTCATGTTAAACATATACCATCCAATCCAAATTCCATTATCTGAATATAAAGATTCCCAAGAGGTTCCATAGAGTTTGGATTAAATCTAAAATGACAAATGCCAAGTTTGTAAGGCCAAAATGAGCTGACTACACCAGTGCAATTTTGGCATGACTGTATTAAAGTCTGTGAGGCTACTCTGATTTATGAGGGTCTGAAAGAAGAATTTAACCATTAATGATTTGCACTAGAATACAGTCTGCTTGCCATTTTGTATCAGCCCTAAAGGTTTCAGTTTTCTTTTTGTTTGTTTTTTTTTTAAACACTAATTAATTTGTCTTTCAACTGTATCTGTTATGTGTTCTCCTGATAATTTTTCAGAGGTAAGATTCTGTGCAGTTCATGATTTCTTCCACTAAAAATATTGGATACAACCTATAATAGGACAGGAAAGCTTTTAGCAAAGTGTAGTCTGTGAGCCAAATTCAGGTCTTACACTTCAGGGGTATTCTGTTCTCATTTGACATCAATAATGTAGCCTAAGAGGAAATGAGAGAGGGATTTGGTCAATTATACAAGCACAGTTTTTACAGAACCAGCTTGAAAGTGACAGAAATAATCATTAATGAAGATTAATGGGAAGATTCCGGGGTACAGAAATAATTATTTACTATTTCATTTTAGAGGCACGAATGGGAGGACAAAAAATGAATGATCACAAGAGTTACAAGCTGGTATGGAGCAGTGTGTTCAGGAGTATATGGCTATTAATAAACTCTTTTGCCAGTATTTCAGTATGAATAATAATATCTTAAAGTTTCCTGCAGCTGCCACAGCCTCAGATCAGATTTATTGAGAAAGCACCATCTGCTGTTCTGCAGCACTGATTGGGGTAAAAAGCTGGTAGAACAGTATTTGTTTCTCCCAATGCTGGCTGGTTGAGGTAGCTCCCACAACTGGGCAGCTGTCCTGTGCTTCCTGCTGTTGGTGTCAACATCTCCACCGGCCATCAATGCAGAGGAACCAGCAGCACTTGCATGACTCCCACACACAGAGGAGGCCCAATATTTTACATGTAAATAAAGATGGAAAGAGAGTTGTCCTTTATTTTCAAAAGTTATCTCCTGCATGGAAAAAGCCCTTTTCTTTATCACTGTGAACAGAACTTTTTACAATTAAAGGACACCAAATCAGGACATTCTTCCCTACAGATAGACAAAGCTCAGCAGAGTGCAGCTCCTGATTTGACACTTTTTTGAATTCTTTGAATTCTTCTTTGAATCCCCTGGAATATTTGAATGCCTTCACTTTGCTATTAGGGGATAAAACTGTGTATTCCACAAACCTACCTTAATCTGGCAACTTTCACAAGTGCTAAACATTCTTTTTAAGAGGTGTTTTAAAGACATACTGAGGCACAGATTTAATAGCTTGGATTTAGTCAGTCAAAATCAAGGGTGGGTATGAAATAGCTATTTAAAAAGATCAAATGGCATGCATATCACATCCAGTGGAGGTGGGTGCCATGATATATGGTGCAGTTCATGCTGCCCCGTTTGCCCAGAGTCCCTGCATTACCAGCACTATATCCTAACTTAACTGATCTGTAAAAGTGCCTTGGAATATGGAAAAGCGAAAGAATTCATATAAAACCAATTTCTCTACTGTTCTACTTAAAAGTTAAAGGCACTAGTAAAAAGAGAAAAAATATTACCCCTTGCTTTATGCAGATGGGAATATCCACCATGAAATGATTGATAAGCCTTACTCAAAAGGCAGACAGCCCTCAGGGTGCTGCTCTGTGCTGCCCCGCATGGAGATGCGGAGCCATAGCCATGGGCCACAGCTGTAAAACTGGTGCGGCGCTCCCTGCCAGCCTTTCAGTGCCCTGAGCAGAAACAGGCACTTCTTGGGTGGTTTGCAGAGGTGGCAAACCTGCTGTCATGATTTTGCCAGGGGCCTGGGCAGGAACCCTTGTATGTGCGCCATGAGTGGTTCTGCACTGCATTGTACTACTACACTGTACCTCTTGTCACACCTGGACTGTTTCACTGCAGAGAAGGAAGCAGGAATGCTCCAGACTATCCATTGCAACAGAAAGGATGTGCCAATAACTGCCCTGTCTGAGTGTGTCATTCATTGTACAACATCTTTAGGAAAGAAAAAACTCTTCAGAGGGTGTGTAGGAACAAATAAATTGTCTGCAGCAATTTCAGGTGCCTGGAGACCTCTTCAATGTCCATTTGCAGTACTTGTTGGGAGGAGTGAGAGGAACATTCAGTAGACAGCAATCAGTCACTGACAAAGCCAAATTCACCTCAGAAAGAGGGCAGGACAAGATTTGCGCAGAAAGGTGAGCATGAGACCAAAGTTATCGTACCAACACAAATTTAAATACCATCTTGTGATCCAGAACAATTGCCTGCACTAGTCATTAAAACTTCAGGGGAAGGGACAGCTAAATGAAACTTCTCACCAGTGAAAAATTACCGCCAGGAGAAAGATGCTTCAGGAGTACAGGAACACTTGTGCCACTCAGCTGGCAAGCCTCCCAGTCTGCTGACAGGGTAACAGGGCAGGGTGCTTTGACAGGCCTGTCAGTGCTTCCCACAGCCATCCAGCTCTGAGCCCTGCACCCTGAAAGCCCACGGCACCTCCTACTCACCTACTTGGACAGCTCTGCTTTTACCTGCCAGCACCTCTGGTCTGCAGTCAAAACACAAAAATTGAGATGTCTCATGGTCCCCCTGAGGACTGTAACATCATCAGCCTCAGACATGCCCCAGGTGACCAACAGCATAGGGCATAACAGCAAAAAGTAAATTACTTACGTAAATATGAGGCTAAAATTGTGTTGAATTATGTGCCTCTCTTGTCCCTAGCTCCAGTCAAATGCCTCAACAGCCAATGTTGAGCCACATGCTGACAACCTTCCTTCTTACAGAGGGCAGTGAGCTGATCAGAGCTGCACACCAAGCCACCTCACACTTGCACCCAGCCATCTGCTCTCACCAGAGCTTCTATTCACATATCCAGTTGTTCCCTTTATGAAGAAATTTCTAGAAGGTCTCACTGATCACCCACTGATGGACTGCCCCTTACATGCTTAGAAATCTCCTTTAATTACTAGGAAGTGAAACATTTAAAACAATTCCTTTTGCGACTACTTTTTTCCTGTATTGTGAATTTTGCTTGCATTGTCTATATAGGGATATTTACTTCCAAACTTTGTTGTTTTCTACCCATCCGTGTATAGGGAGAGGTGCTAAAGAAATCTCCTGTTTGGTATTACTTATGGATGTGTTTCTTAGAAATAAAAACAAGAAAAAAAGTGACCTCATACATGTCAGTCTCAAAATAGGCTTCATTAAATCAGAAACCTAAGTGTAATTGGTAAAAATACAAAATTATTTCTCAGTAAAAACCATAAAGAAGCCTCCCTTCAAAGCTGGAAGTGGTGCAGCAGCCCCAGCATAATGGACTTGCTGAACACAGGGACTGGGAAGGAGGTCTTTGCAGGGCACCCGGCTGTCTGTGGCTACCACATCTGGAGGGGGGGTGTTTGAGCAGTTAGTGAGGCGCAAACGGAGATGCGGTCCTTCAGAGGATGCCTCTGAGTAGCATCAGGGACAGTTCAGTTTATCAATCCAGTTTATAATAAACATTGCACCAACTTAAGTTGGACCATCTTTTCCCTAGAGGACACTGGGCAGGATTATTTGCATTACCTAATGAGTGTCTGAGATGCCCAGGGTAGACAGATCCCGCACTTGCATATGACCCAAGAACAGCTGGTTTTGGCCTGACTGAGATGTTATAGACTGGACATCCAGTCTTGTTATGAAAACATCAGCAAATAGAAACTCCATTTTCTGCCCCCATGGCTTACTCCAGAAATATTACCCTTCATTGCACTACAGTTCCATCCAGTTATGCCTTTCTCTGCTACATTAAATTCTCTTTTAATAGCTATTACTCTTCCCCCATAGAAGAGTTTCTCACCACAAGTAAATCACCTCTCTGATAGATAACAAGAGGGCAAATGTTTTGATCCCGTATTTTAGACAAACTGAAGTGAGGTGAGCTTAGTGGGAGAAGCTTTTCCATAAGATTCTTTTGAGAGGATGAAACCCCTTGGATGGGAGTCACCACTTTAAGTTTTCTCAGATTAAAGCTGGTGTCTGAGGTGTCCCATTTGGTAGAGAAAGGAAAGCAGTCAGCTTTCTTTGGTCTGTGACTTACTTTCATACACTAAATCTTACTTGGTTTGGGTGGATGTCCTTCTGCATGTGCTGACCCAGCAAAAATTAATAATCATGTGGTGGTCCTCAGTAATCCTTAGGGTGGCATAAAATTATAAACAGAAACTCTTTTATCTTTGCAAAAAGGATTCTGATAACAGTACTGAATAATATGAGGT
The DNA here is from genome assembly GCA_013397795.1 of Orthonyx spaldingii. Classification (NCBI taxonomy): domain Eukaryota; kingdom Metazoa; phylum Chordata; class Aves; order Passeriformes; family Orthonychidae; genus Orthonyx; species Orthonyx spaldingii. Next base: position 90,651 of record VZTJ01006513.1, read on the forward strand.
TTAGGACTGATCTCAACATTACAGCCACCCCAGCTCTGTAATGCTTCTCCGTGACCAACTACTTTTCCAGACCTCTCAGTACAATCCCACCCATGGATTTTCCAAACTTCCCCCACCCCCCGAAAATACTGATGGGTTAGAAGACTGGGATAAAGTGTGAAATAAACCACCTACGTATGCTACATCTTCAGTGCCAGGCCATACAGAAATACATTTCCTTTCATCCAAAGAGAGTCTCAGAAAATCTTGATTACAGATATGTTAATCTGAAGTAATCTCTGGAAATTAAATGTCTGTGACCATTTGAATGACCACTTCCTCTGCTTCCCAACAAGAGAGGGGTGAACAAGTGCATACTTCTTTGCTGCTTCAGGTTGACCAGAAGATAATTAAAGTCCACCCATAAATTAGGATGCAATGCACAGAAAATGTCTGCATCCCATTCTACAAATAATCTGGGGAAAATACACAGAAGCTCTTCCTGCTGCATGTTGCCTCAACCCACATTTCCTCAGGAGTAGAAACCAGAAGAAAATACAAGTTTCCTTCCACCAAATGGCTCTCTTCAAGAGCAAAGTTTCCAAAGACAAAAGTCCTCACACACTTCCAGCTGAAAGTGTGCCAAAGGGCTCTACCAGCTCACACTAGACCCACAAGGCAAAAATATTCATGTGTTACCAGCCTGTTGGTAAGGCAGTCCCTCATGATGATAAAGTGTCTCTTCACATAGTTGTGGAGGAAGAAAGGTATCATTTACCACATGAGTTTTGGATTTAGGATTTCCTGGCCCACGATAGCTCTGTGATCTTCATCAAGCCAATTACTAACCTTGTGGCAATTGTTCACTCTTTAAAAAATGTAAAGATAAAAATGCTGCTTTAGTCATTGCATGTTGTAAGGATAAACACAGCTCAGATGCTGAAGTTCTGAGATTCTACAACTGCATATGTGCCATGAAAAAAAAATGTCTCATGAACACACTGAAGAAGACAGAAAACAGGTAAAACTTCAAGGAACAACATATGTCAGTATAGCAATGTACAGTACTTCTTCAGCTTATTCTGTTTCTGCCATGTATGGACTAAAACCATGGTGCACTCACATCTCCTGCTTGTCATCAAAGCAACAGTGCCCAGTCAATAGCATCCAGAGCTTCAGAGAAGATTTTAACCAAAAATGAGTAGTAAAACCTGCCTGGTGGTGTAGCCTGTTACACAGAAGCAATGGTGACAGGGAATTATTCATCACAGAACTAGCTGTATATCATGACCTCTGATGAAACCTCAAAGTCAGGAGGGGGCCTTTGTTGCAGAGGAGAGGATTACCCAGACATATCACTAAGGTAAGTCTTTCTGGCAAGTTCTATCTGCTTACCATAATGGCTGGATCTGTGTTTGCCTTAGCTACACATAAAGGTTTAGGGCTTGTTTTGAAAAACAAGAGGTGCTGGAAAGTCATGGAGTCCCTGGTAGTCTTCATGGTACTCAAGTAAAATTGGTCATGCTGGTAAAAGCAACCTCAGGTGCACCACCTTGGACCTTTGTGTCCAAAAACTACTTCTGGGTTTAGTTCCTCACTTAGGTTATTCTGAGTCCTTTCAGTGTTGTATATCATTCATCCAATGCAGTGTTTATAGGTTTTAGGTTATTCTGAGTCCTTTCAGTGTTGTATATCATTCATCCAATGCAGTGTTTATAGGTTTGACCTTTACAGTGGAGCTACTCTACAACTTTCCAGATTGTCCTATTTGCTCTGACATTCACAGGATTTTAACATTGATAGCAAAATTGTTGTCATGGTTGGGGATAAGAATTGTGTTCTCAAAAAAAACTTTTACCTGTGACAACACATACTACCAAGAGATAAATGAAAAGTCTGTTAATAAGGAAAAGCAAAATTCTCTAGCAGAACTTGGTGCAAAGTAGCTTGCAAAATTTTCGATGCAACTACAGAAAATAAGTTCTCAAAAGTTCCTGGTATAAGCCCATGAAAATAGACAAAAATAATTTTGAGACAAACATGATGAAAAAGTTTGAAGAATTTAATGTGCAAACAGTACTTAAAGAAAAGTGTATGACTGAGGAATAAAGAGGTGCAAAACAAGACCATAACTGGTACTCCACTGGTACAAAAACGTCCTTGCAGGAACAATATTAAGCTGTCAGAATTTATGGAGTAAATCTGTATATCAATTATCATGAAAAACAAAAGGAAAACAAACACAATGAAGAACAGCACAGAATATTGGACTTTACATAGTCAGATATGAACATCTACATCCAGAGTGTTCCTGCAGCTTGAGGCTCCCTGGAATACACTAGCCCTGTGTTACAGATTGTATACAGAAATACTTTTGCTTATCTTCTGCTTTTATCGGCAAAATGCAAGAAAGTATCAGACAAACAACAACACTTCCAGGAAAACCAGAAGTTTTTCTTCCCATTTTCTACTCTGCACACAAGAAGACATATTCTCTTGGGAAACAGATGTATTTGGATTACATTTTTTTCCTTTCTTTGAGAAAAGAGGCATTTAAAACAGTTTAGCACCATTTTTAAATATATTTGTCATCTGTTTTTCCAGTTTCCCTTAGACTTTTCTATTTGTGAAGCTAGGAGCTTGGGAGGGATGTTCTGTCCTGTGTAAAGAAGGTGCCTCTTCAGGGACCCAGGCATGGACACCTCACCTGCCTATGCCTCAAGATCATGGCTTCTCCTTATCAGAGCACTTCAAAAATAGTCTGGACTGCCTTTGTTCCTTAATTTTTACAACAAAGGCTGATAAATGCAAACAAATAACCCCCAATCCTCATTCATAGAATGGTCTGTTTACATTTTTCTGTGATTTTAAAGGATCTTTCAAGTGGGTTGGTATTTAATATTTGCTGCCTTTCCCACACACATTGCTAACTGGATCCTTAAGAAGACTCATAATTTCTCCATTAAGATGTCATTCTAGATGAGCTTTCTGATCTTGTTTGCGTTGGTGATTGGAAGTGTAATGTCCCCAGACTGCCAGAGTAAATCATTAAAGTTTAATCATCAAAAGTGTTTTCTCCTCCTTGTAACCTTTGGCTAAACAAGTCTATGTGAAAGGTGAAGAAGACAGGAGTTTTTACAGACAGATTGTACATGCCCAGGTAATGTGGACAGCAAGTGCACATGTAAGATTTTTATTTCAGGCAGGCCTGCAGGATCAGATCCTTCATACTGGAACAGGAAAGACGTGATGCACAAGCTCAAGCACAGCTCCTCTGTCTTAAGATGGCTGTCCCAATGCAGTACTGATCGGATCTTACCAAAACGCATGTGCATGAGGAAACTGCTCTGTGGCTCCACTGGCATCAGATGCAGATTTCCTTGTCCATGTTGGAACTGATGACGACAATCTCAGCACTGTATGCATGTCATTCAAAAGTTAATGTGGCCCTGCGAGAAAATCAGCAGTTCGTATCTGCCACCTTGACAGCCTGAAGTGCTGAATCTCTCCATTCAGGCAGTCCAAGGGCAAAAATGTGTATGTTTCCTAGAACTCCCAGAATATTTTCAGTTAATAGGTTGCATTAATGTCTAAAAGTTAAATTACAGTCTTTACACTTTCTCTGCATTTCCTCAGAATACTTAGCTCCATTTGTGCATGTACAGACAAGAAAGATTTTGAATTAATAAATGTGGTATTATGGCATGATCCTTTAAGCAACTGAGAGATGAAAGGCTGATTTTTGCTTTATTCCTAAGCACACTGACATCAGGGGTAAATTTGGAGCTTGATGCAAGAGATTCAGCTGTGCAACTGATATTAAGTCTAATAGCAGCCACAAGAAAAACAAAATTACATTCTCTTCCTTGGACAAGAAATTAAATACAGATTGCAACTTATTCAAAGAGTTCAAAGTCAATTACTTTTCCCAGTGAAATCAATGAGGACTTTCCATTTCAGTTCATCAGACTTTCTGCCTGCTGAGAAGAGTGACTTTATCTGAGATCTTTATCACCATTTGCCTTCCGGGGTTGCTGGGTTTTCTTTCATTCTTTGCCTGATTGATGATTGGTCTCATAAATACAACATTCTGGGGTTTTTTTCAAGGGCAATTCAACTGCTTTCAATAACAGCTAGAATTTTGAAAAATCACTAGAATTTCCCTTTAAGACACTGTAAATGCCACAACAAAGGCCAATATTAGCTGGATGAAACATCCAAAGCCTACATTCCATTCCTGCCAACAGGCCTGTGAAGTGTTGCTGCAGATCCATGGAGACACCGAGACCGGGATGAACTTTCATCCAGTGACATCTCTAAAAATGGTGTGATTTGGTCTTCATTTGTCACTGGTTGCTTAAGGTAGGTGTCACTTGAAAGGTCTTAATCTTTTCCCATCAACAGTATCAGTACACACAAGGGCAGACTGTCACTTACAAAACCACTACAGACCATAGAGTAGATGTGCTTGGGGGAGATAAGGTGATGTCTATGTTCAGTTAATTCAAAGATGTTAACACTATCTCCTTACAGGTACTGATCCCAAATTTTGTTCTAGGAGGTTTGTTTTGCTATTGCCACCTCCAGGATCTGGCCAGTTCCCACACCGACAACTGTCATTCATTCTTAAAACCACACAACACAGCCAGGACTAGTATAAAATTAGTTACCTCCCATCTTATATATGGCTACACTAGACAAGCTAAGGATTCTTCAGCCAAATCCCAAGACCCAATTTCAAACATTATTTAATAATCATCATAACATTTAGCTGCTAAGTAGCCACAGTAACCACATTGTTCTCAGATTCCCATACCCTGATGTTATCTCACTCCTGGCAGTCATGGTTCCACAGCCCACGGTGGCTATGCCCTCTCGTATCACCCTCTAATCATCTGCACCCCAAGTTTGTGCTTGTAAAGATGGATGTTCAAGATTAAGTGCTGGAGAGGCAGGGGTAGGAGCAGGAGCTGATGGTGCAGCTAGCACTACTGGAGTTGTCATGAGACCATGTAGCCTGCCGTGCTGTCCTTGAGGGGAAGGGACATGGAGAAAAGGGGCCATATGCAGGTTTTGCTATCAGTTAGCTGAAGAAAACTATTCATGTACATGTGCCTGTAAGCAAAAATTTCTTTCACTACATACATTATTAGCAAATAGAAATGATTACATTAAAAAAGGACAACAGCTGGATCACAAGAGGTTCCCAGGGGCCACTAACTCATGAGACTTTCATAGTGTACCATTACAGAAAAATAACTTGAAATGCCTTATATACGATAAACAGCATATCTCAACAGCAGAAGAAAGCATGAAGGGTAGTCAGAAGCAGGTAAGCACAAGGAAAACAGCCTTTCCACCAAACCAGCAAGGGGCAAAAATATAATTATTCCAGTAATAAAATGCAACATAACATTTCTCTGTGACAGTATGCAGTGTTTGCTGTGTGTTAGCATTAATAGTTACTGTGATAGTGCCAGTGTTGTATCCAAGTTGTATCCATTGAAGGGCTGAAGGCACCGAGTGTTGGGTTTCCAGGATCGGAAAGAGACAGGAGACCCCATGCCAACTTCAGTGCCCTGCCAGCTATGAAGAGAGAGGCTGCAGAGCACTGGGGCCAAGGATCAGGGGCTTCAGGAGACATCGCTGCTTCCACTACCCCTCAAGGAACCCCGTGCTGCTCACTGAGTCCCTAGGCTCCGGTGGATGAGCCACTGGCAGCAGCCACCTCTCTCTGTCATCCTTCCTTCCATGTCCAAGGCACTTGGGCTTTCTCCCCAGTACGTTGGCTGAAGCCCAGGTCAGTTTTGGAAAGACTTACCCCACAGCAGGTTTTCCAAAATCCTGCTCTCTGTTCCAACAGCAATCTCAAAGCTGTTTATCCCAGGCAGACAAAGCACCAAGAAAGCACAGGTCCCATGACCAAACAGAGCCCCCTGCCTCCCTGAGCTTCCCACCACAGAGAAACAAGGTCCATACACGCTCAGAGAACAAAAATTCACTTCGAGCCCACATCTGCCCTAAACTCTGGGGTCATGCACAGCTTGAGACCTTTTCTATCCTTTATCCTTTTAAACTTCATGGTAAGATTGGTGCAGAAAAACACCCAACCATAGCCATGAGGGAGTCCCCTGCTGGTAAACTAATTTCTGGCTGAAGAAGAAGAAACAACAAAATCTGTCTTGGGTTTCTTCTCTACCCTGTCAGCAGATCCATAAGATCATACAAAACAGCACCCTTTCATAATAACATTAAGGGAGCAATGACATCTGACAATCTATGTGCTGGGAAGACAGTGGTGAATGAGGTCCCCAGGATAGGAAAATCAAGTTAAGACAGTTTGCTACAGATTTCCTGTGGCAGATTTAACTGTTCAGTTAAAACCCACTGACATCAGAGGTAACATTACAATGCAAGTCACACAAAGGTGCTGCAAGAGGCTGGGGACCAGAGGAGAGGACAAGTTTCCCATTCCCTGCTCAGACACTGATTCTCCAGTGCATTGTGTATGTGATGAACAGCAAATTCTCATACAAGATATGAATCTGAGCTGCCACAGACTGTCACCTAAGTGTTGGGTATGAACACTGCTTTCCTCAGTCTCTGCATTTCAGTCTTATTTCAGTACATGTAGCAGTGTGCAAATTCCATTAGGACAATAATACCACCTTCGAAAATTCAGGATTGAAATAAACCCAGGGGATAACAGACAGACAATTAGATGTAGTTTGGCAATGGTGTGTGGTGTTCCTCTGTGAGAAAGGAGGATCATACTATGGGGCAGGAAAGCCATCCTTCCTTCCCAACACAGCTTTATCATAACCCTCTCTGGGATTTTGCCATCAACCTGGCCATTCAGTTATCCATGAAACATGACACAGAAAGGGAAAAGCATGAAAAAGGGTGAGGATACTACACTTCAGGTATTTCTACTCCCTTTCTCTAACAAGACCATTCGAATTTAAAAAAAAATAGATAAACACTACATTGTTGATATATGGCAAGGGGAAATACATGTCGGGCATATTGACAATTTGTTGCAGTTTGAAACTGTGACAAAATGTGATTATCTGAGGTAAAAATATGTTCCTAATCTTTTGGCAAGGGGTCAAGCACTCTACAGCTTCATGGTTCCTTAGCAAAGCACAACAATAAAAAGCAAGGAGAACAAATAGTGTGAAGACTTTTTTCTCACAAAGACCAGATCCTTACGTTCATATATTGAATTTTAAAACCACTAATTTGGAGAAGGAGCCTTTATAAATTGACCTATTCTCTGCAATGCTGGTTTTCTATTTTTCATCTTTCCTAATATAATCAATAGTAAAGGACTGTAAGTAAAATTGCTCATGTGGGCAGTCAATAGACTGAGAGGATGTTTTAAACATCTTAGTAACAACTAACATCTCAGAGAGGGTGTTGCAGCTATCAATGGAGCTTGTTTAATGCAGTGTCAGCAGGAATTGCATCAGTTAGGCCACACACCTCTGCAACACCACAAGCTTCTTGGTTTTTCAGAAAATGTAGTACACTGGGTATGCATTCAGCAGTGGTTAACTTCCTTTTGCCCAGTGCTTATTCCAGAGAGAGGAGCTAAGCCACACTGTAGAGAGGATAGGTTGAAAGGTGCTAAAGTATCAGTGGGGCCCAACCACCCACATCATGAATATTCATTGCCAACAGGACCCAGACTGGGTACATTTCCTGATCATCTTCCATTAACCACACCTTCTCCTTCAGTGGATTTGTGAAGAGATCACCAAACCATCAGAAATTATCCCTTGATCACTAAAAATTCCAGTCACGGGCCAGCACACAAGTTCCTTGATCCTTCAGCTGGGCCCAAGGCTAGGTTCATGTCTTCCAGGAATGCCTGCCACACCTGACAGGATCTGTGTTGCAGGAAAATACCATGAGCCTCCTTTTAGTTGTCTATGCTGGGAGTCCAGACTTTCATCTAAGTGCCACTTGCAGGTAGTAGACTACCTTGTTTTTAAGTAATCTTATTTCTAGAATTGCAGTAAAGACCTCAAAAAATGAGTTTTATCACTGTAATTTTATTTATTTATTAAAATTGAAAGTTTGCACTTAAAATGAAGAATACTCTCCAGCTGTCAGCTATCTTCTGCCAATTCATTATTCATAATCTAATATTAATTTTTCAGATGTCAAGCTATCATCCAATAGCTGGATGTGATATTTTGGGAGGGTGGGGAATGGAAAATAATGCTTTTGAGATAGGCTTAGACTCATGGCACAGCAATTGTAATTGCAAGGACCCTCATTGCTCCACTGCTGGCTTACTCCTCTTCTGCAATGTGATTTACTGGACCCAGTCATGTACCCCAAGAACCTCTCTTGCACCCATTTGTCTACCAGTGCATGTGAAAGGAACAGAACTTATGAAAGGATTACTTGGCCTCAGCTGTGGAAGATGAAAAGAGTTACCAAAAGACACCAGACTGGAATAGGTTACTTCCACAACCTTTCAGCAGTGCCCTAAAGCAACCAGCTCTGACGGGATTTTCATCATCTCAGTGACATCACAGTAACATCCGAGGAGTTAGCAGAGCTGTGGTTTAACTATGGCCCAAGCAGTGAGAAACTGGAAGGGTTTCACCCAAGCTCCCTGGGAACTGGAGGTGCTGTGGTCCTGTTCACACAAAGGGTTGTTGCACAGACATACCTCTCCATCCCACATCTGGGGCAACTCACTTCTATTCCTGAACCAATTTCATCTGAGCTTTCTTCTTCCCTTTCACTGTATGTTCTTGGTCTTATTTTAGCCAGCTTGTTCCAAACTACCATTGCTCTGTGTGACCAAGACTTATCACAGAAATAACCACACAAGAACAAGGGAGGAGATACTCAAAAGCACAGATGAGCAAGAGAATCTTGTGTTTTTGAAAATTCCCCTCATTAGTATTATAAGCATATCTTGAGAAGGATGAGTGATAGTGTCAGACCATACGGTGAAAAGAAAAGACAACATTCAAATAACAAGAGCCATATTTGCCAAAACCCAGTGCAGAGGAATTATCACATTATATCCCAGGTGCTAAGTACATTGCCCCAGGCATTCTCTGCTTATACATTTTTGCTGTATGAAAGATCTTTACTCAGCACCTTCTTCAAAGAACAGAAATGAAACCTTTTAGAAACCCTGGTGAGACATCCAGGATCAGCGTTGTAACACAGCACCTCCCTTTGCAGTGCCTCCAAATGCACCCAGAAAATGCAATATTCCTCTTGCTTACTCATTCCAGTTTCTACTTGTTTCATGAAACTAAAATCTCATTTCTACACATGCTTTGCTCTATAATTCACTCTCAAGTCTCTGGAGTGTTTAAAACACTCCAGATTCTAGCTATAAACTGCTTCAAATATCCTGAGAACTTCTGCAAAGCACAATGCAAATTTGAAAAGTTCAAGCCTGGTGCTAATGCAATAAAAGAAGGCAAATATGATTCCAGATATACAGTTCATGTAATGCCTTTAGGAAGCGCTCCATCAGTTTGACTTAGAAAATGATTGTATTATGTTAAAACAACTAAATTGGATAAGAGGAAGAGGGATTTGTTGACATAAATCTTGTCTCTGGGCTTCAAACCCCTTCAAGTAAATACAAATAAGAAAATATATACAGAGAGAACTGCCAATTTCCCTTGAGAAGATCTGTTTTCAAGGAAGTAAAAGTCTATATTGGAAATCAATCCAGTTGTTTATAAAGCAAGAAACCTCTGTTGGAAGTCAGCAGGAAGGAACATGGGAATCAAACCATCAAATAGCAGAGAACGAAGTGAAAAAATAACCAAGCTATAAAACCTAAACTTATTGTTTTCAAGTAGTTGTATGATTCTGGCCTCATCTGCAATAAATTTGGAATAACTTGGTATGTGAACACCACCAGCACAAAGGAAACAAAACACAATGTAAGAGCAATCAGGAACAGCCCAGTAGTTTTAATAAAGGTTGCCCTGAGTGACCAGCATGGGGAAGAAAAAGGGCGGAAACAATCTTAGGCAGCAGAAATTCACTGAATATTTTGCACGGGCCTGACTTGGTGTGCTGGTGGTAATCTTTAGCCTAACTGATCAAAATAGCCATTCACTTTAATACTTCTCCTGCCAGAAAAGTCCTATCAACCTAGTGGGAACAGGGAGCATGGGCACAGGTCAGGATAGGAGATGAAGGATTTGTCTCCCTTCTGTTTTCCCCTGTACCTACAGCTCCAAAAAATCACAAGGAAGGGAAGCAGGAAGCAGAGCCTGATGGAGACACCTTCCCACAGTCAGCTGTGTTTTTTACCCAATCGATTCTTCTTCCAGCCCAGCCTTGTCTGTCTACAATCTCCTTTTTAAATAGGTAACTGGATATTTCTTGGCTGAATTACATAAAAGATCTGGGAAATAAATGCAGATTCATGATGTAGAAATGATGGAAAATTATCAAGACATGCATCTGTGAAATGCTAAACAGCTGTCAAGAAGTGAAAAAAAACAAATCTGAAATACCACTGTTATGCATCCTCACACAAAATTCATTCCCTGTAACCATTACTGCTCCTTTATCTGTTACACCAGCAGGAAAAGATTTGCTAGGTGGTGGATTAACTCAGTAAGATTATTCAAAGCTTTGATTGCTGAGCAGTGGTCTAAGGCTGGTTGGTTACTATGCCTGATCCCACAGGCTGGTGTGGCCACAGTGATTACTGACAGCCCTTTTTCCTGGTGGAGAGTAGTGGCAGTGATGGACAGCTGCCCATGCTCAGTGAAGGTGCAGGCATAGGTGAGGGGGACCTCAAGCCATGCCCTGGACTTCAGAGAGTAGGATCCATTTTAAGAGTTGCCAGCCTGAAGGTGCCTGAATCCTAGCACCAGCTCACCCTTAACTTGAACCGAGTCATCACACAAGCAAATGTGAATAAGGTAGTCATACATCCCAACAGGTAGCATGGCTGCAAAGTTATTACAGACAGAGGCTGATAGAAATGGAAAAACCCATGTTTTATCTCCCCGTATACAGAGTGAAATCACAAGGGCATCTTGCCTTGCTGTGAAGTCACAGGATATTAGGGATTGTGGCAAATAGGGTCCCTCATCCCACAGCAGTAGTGAACCAACTCTGGTGCCTCTGGCTACCCAGGTACCATTTCAGCCCTCTCTCCCATTAAGTGACTGCTTTCACTTCTCCAGCATTGCTTTCATCTTCTTGGCAGACTGGGCATTCTTATTTTCTTGTCCCAGTGGTGTGTATTAGTACCTGCCATAGTGCTTGACTAAATCTTGAACACATCACTGGCCCATTAACGAGTAAAATCCTCTATCCTAGGCACAGTAATAGACTGCCCAAAGGCCTTGCCATACACTGAATTAGACACGGTCTTTGACCATGTAGTCTAGTGCCCCCATACTGTTTAGGTGAGTGAGGCAATCCCTTTGCAACAGGCAGATCCAACACTGACTTTTGAGGAAAGCAATTATTTTTATAGCAACAACTCCTCACCAGCTCCTGCCCTTTCCATGAGCAAAGCAAAGAACAGCAAGAGAGGGTCCCTTCATTTTCTTTTACTAACATACTGCTCATTCTTAAACATTGAGGTACACTTTAACACTGAGGCTCTGATCCCATGAGGACAGGGATGAAGCTAAGAACCAAAGTTCCTGTTGATCAAGCCACTGGATGAGTGTTTGGAAGAGAAAACAAGCTGCCTACCTGCCTTTCCTTGAACTTCTCAAGCCAGGAGAGGTCCAAGGTTTCTTCACAGATGAGGGTGCAGAAATTGAAGCAATCAGAGACAAGAAAAAACACCTTCCATTCAGATATTATTTTCTCAAAGGACTCTTCCCCTTGAAATTCAGTTCTCCATGATGCTCACAGATATTCTTGCATTGTCAGGTCATTCTTCCCAGGGGATGGAGACAACCTTATTAGCATCAGATAATTTAGTCTTCTATTAATCTGTTCACTTTGTGGCTGCTACACAGCATGAGGGGTACAGGTATAAACTGCAAATGTTTGTGAAGGAACCACTAAACTTACTGGAGGTCTCACTTGGTGTCTCACAGAAAGTCATGGGAAGACATCACCTCACTGCAAAGGTCTATTTTTCAAACCACAGCAATTTATTCTTCATTACAGGAGAGGGAGTTGGTTGAGATGGCATCATCACAACTCAATTTTCATCTCAAGATGCTCTTAGCCTCCACCAGCATTTGTTCTCTAACCTTACACCACCCCTGCTCAGTAATCTTATGGGACAGTCTGTTTCTGCTCTTGCAATATACAGGATCAAAAATATCATGGACATGTCTCTGAGATGTAACAATGTTTCTCCTTGCCCTTGGAAACCCATAGGTCATTGGTACATTGCTATGACACACCTATAAGGGAAAAACATGTTTATCCAAAATCCTCAGGTGCTGGAAAGAAGGGTTTCCATCCTAGACCATCCCACCGCTACCTCAGCTGCCAAAGAGAGTCACTGTGACACTGCACATGGCCAGGTTTCACACCGATAGTGATTTCTTTTCCCAAAGTCACCCTCTGGAAAATCAGGATATCCTGACTTTGAATCCTATGATTCAATCATATGGCCATTGCTTGCCTCTTCTGCCTTTGCGAGTTTTATACAGTCCTACTTGCAATGATATTCATGCTCTTCAGAACATCTCTCCCCCAAATCAAATCAATAGAAGTCAATGCTAGTTTAAAAAATGAAGAAAACAATATTTTCAGTAACTCTAACAATTGCTCAGAAAGAGAAAAAAACATTTCAGACACCTGCACCTCATCAGGTTTTTAGGTACTGTTTTTTTGGGACTGCTCCCCTTCTCTTTGCCTTTTCTGCCATCAGAAAACAAATTCAGATACAATATTTTACTTGGCATGTATCAAGATCTAATATTCTGTACCAACACTAGGAAAATATGGAGGGGAAGTAAAATAGCTGTAACAACTAGCTCTATGTTTGTAGCAACCAGTCCTATACTGCTGGATAAATATGCCATAGGAAAATCCCTGGGAGATGAGCAAAGGCAGTAACCTGGCTTATCTGTATGCTATTTGATTCACAAAGAGGAACTAAATAAACAGTCATTTCTTTCTGACAATCAGTGCTATTTCCTCCTAGTACTTTAAAAAAGAAAGCAAAAAGCCTATTGTTAGATACAGCAAGTTGTTGTCAATGCCCCAGTGCTGCATTCTGGGCAGCTGCCACTCACCAAAAGTTTGGGGAAGGGGAGTCAGCTGCTGAGAGGGCTGACAGCCTGGATCCCTGCAGCATCCTCACAGCACCACCACCACCACACCAGGACGTCCCAAAGGCTTCAGAGGCAAGAGGCATCAGGCAAGAGCCAAGAATCCTAGAAATTAATGGCAAGATTTCTACTGTTTTCAGACAGGTGAGTGTGTCATCCAGATACTTTTGCAGCAGACACTCACATTTCTGATGTCATATATTTCAACAGCCAATTAAACACATTTCAACTAATCCTCGCTCCACCAGCACATCATGTTGTCCTGCCTGGCACCACAGTGTGATCCACCCTAGGGATGACGAAGACTCTGCTGGAAGCCCGGGATGGAGGTATCCACGCTGAAGTAGTACCCACATGTCTGCATGAGATAGGATCAGAAGTCCACAATAAAGATAATTGAATTCTCCTTTGAAAAAAAACACAAAGTGGAAAACACTCAAGTACATAGAACCCACACCCGCAAATTTTTTTGCTAAAAGTCTGGTTCCAAGGTATGTATAATGATGTAAATTAGAAAAACTCTTATTTGGGAAAATAATCTCAAAAAATCCCCTTCATATTAAAAATATGTTCCTCTTATAAAACTGAAAAATCCTCTAGGATGCTAACTATTTAGTATGCATCTCAGTCATATTATTTGCATCCAGTTGGAGATGGCAGAATTTCTCAGGGGGAAATTGACATAGGCATTTTAAGTGTTGTTTTTTTCTTTTTTTTTTTTCTTTATAGTTTTCTATGTGCACAACCCAGAGGCTTGTTTTTTCTCTTCTGTCAGAGAGAAAAAAATGATCCTGATTCAAAGCAGCACTGAAATACAAGGCTCTGCCAGATGTTACATAAACGATGATGTAATGCTGAAGTATTTCATTACACATGCAGGTCTGTTCTTCAGCCCAGCAGTGATTTATTACATTTTGTCAATCCCATTTTATGTACCCACATCATTTTTACATCATTTTTCTTCATGACATTGTTACATTCTCACAGAAGCACATAGAGATAACATCATAACAGTGCAGCCAATGAAGTTAGCATTTTACAAATAATGTTACTAATAAATAAATATACCAGTGAGGGGAAAATGGTCTTTCTGAGCGAGTGAAAAGCAAATTTACCTTTGAATAATCTGATGGGGGGAAGAGGCCATAAGTCCAATAAGAAAATTGAGTTTGCATCCTCTCAGAGCAGCTTGTGCCTTCATGCAGAACAGTGAGGAAATGCTGTTCTTGCCTCTTTTTGGTTTAATCTCACATTCTCTTTGTTCTCCTAATGTGTTCTGTGTGCTGCCAGCTAGATCTTATGCACCAGCTGCTTGGTCAAACAGATGCATCAGCAAGTGAAAGAAGATCAACATATAAAATCTGTTTTGACCCTGAAATTATCAAGCCATTGGACATATCAGCTTTTTTTTTCCTGATAATCCATCAGGGTATACTAGAAAAAGCATACCCAGCAAGTGCTTTTTATTGGGAGAAAAAGAAATCCAGAAACTGTAAGTTCAAAAGATATGAAGGTCATGTGAAAATAATGTAGCAGGTTTTTTAGAAGATGCATTCCTACAGCAATATTTTAAGGAAAATAATCCTTCTAACAAGCAGGTTGCCAAAAATCCCATTAGACAACTGAAACAAAGAAGTCCTCTTTTTTAGCAGCCAGCCATTAACCTGCATCAAGCAAAGTGTTGCAGTGAGAAGGTGCAGCTGAAAATAATTTAAAATTTTCTTATTCCTTACAACACAGGGCCAGATTTTGCTTTTGCTATGTCATGAGAAAACCAAAGAAAACTTGAGGGGTTGTTTTTGTTTGGTTTTTTGGAGAGTTTTTGTTTGTTTGTTTGTTTGTTTGGGTTGGGTTTTGTTGTTGTTGTTGTTGTTTTGGTTTTGAGGGGGGTTGTTTGTTTGTTTGTTTGTTTTTAATTTCTTGATATTTTCAATGGTGTCTCCCCCTTGGACATATAAAAGGCAAAACCCCAGTGTTTTCTAGGTGACTTCCTTCTGAGGGAAACTGAGGCTCCCATGTGCCAACAGGACTCATTCCACAGGGAAATCTGGTGCCTCCCTGGGGTCTGGGTGAGAGATATTACTAGAAGACTACCTGAACTGAGTCAGAACTCTGATTATTATTCACTACTGTTACCCAGGTTGGCAATAATGACATTGAGGGGAGAAGTCCTAGGGCAATCTAAAAGGACCTCATGGGATGACTGGTTGTAAGGACAGTAGCATAGGTGTTGATTTCCTCAATTCCTTCAGTAGCAGGGAAGAATGCCAAAAGGAACAGCCACCTGATCAACATGTGGCTTAAAGACTGATGCCACTGGTGGAGTCTTGGCTTTTTTGCTCATGGGGTGTTTCATATGGCACTAGGCCTGCTGGAAAGAGATAGGGTTTGCCTGTCTAAAAGAGGGGAAAGGATTCTAGCCTGTGAGTTGGCAGGGCTGATTGAGAGAGTTTTAAACCAGGTTTGAAAGGGGAGTATGATAAAACCAGGCTCAGCAGAGATGAGCCTAGAGTGGGCATGCCATCACTGGGGGTGAAATCAGCAGTCCAGATGAGATGCATCCACACCAGTGCACGTAGTATGGGTAACAAAGTAACAAACAGGAGGAAGCCATTGGCAGCAGGAAAGCTGTGACATAGTCACCATCACCAGAAGGTGGTGAGATGACTCACATGACTGGAGTGCTGCAACAATGGTATAATGGTTCTTCAGAAGGCACAGGTGCGGAAGCAGAGGCAGTGGAGTGGCTTTGTACATTAGGGAGTGTTTTGCTGCATAGGGCCCAAGGACAGTGATGACAAGGTTGAGTGGCTATGGGTAAAAATCAGGGGGAAGGCCAACAAAGCAGATATACTGGTGGGAGTCTGTTGCAGACACACAACCAGAATGAAGAGGCAGATGAAGTATTCTATGAGTGGCTGACTGAAGTTTCACAAGCACTAGCCCTTGTGGGAGATTTTACCTTCTTGGATGTCTGCTGGAAACTCAACATAGCAGAGAGGGGGCAGTCTAGTAGGTTCCTGGAGTGTGTGGAAGACAACTTCCTGACTTCATAAGTGAGCCTGTCAGGGGCAGTGCCCTGACAGACATGCTGTTTGCAAACAAAGAAGGGCTGGTGGGAGATGTGGATCATTTCAATGATCATTAAATAATTGGGTTGAAGTAAGGAAGTGGTAGCAAATCCTCTACCTTGGACTTCGACCTGTTCAAACACTGATTCATAGAGTTCTCTGGAAAAGTGTTCTTAATAACAAAGGGGTCCAGGAAGGCTGTACATACTTTTAGAAGGAAATCTTAAAGGTGCAGGAACAGGCCATCCCTGTGTGTCCAAAAGACAAGCTAGTTGGAAAGTAGACTGACTTAGCTGAACAGAGAACTTTTGCACAAATTCAGGAAAATAAAGAGAAGTTTTTACGTTTGGAAGAAGGTGAAGGCAACTCTGGAAGAGTACAAGAGTGTTGTTAGGTCATGTAGATAGAAATTTAGAAAGGTGAAAGCTCAGCTAGAACTCGATCTGGTCACTGCTTTGCAACAAATAAAAAGTGTTTTTACGAGTACTTCAGCAGCTAAAGGAGGTCCAAGGAAGGTCTCCATTCTTTATTGGACAAGGGAGGAGCATTGTCACCAAGGATGAGGAAAAGGCTGAGATACTTGATGCCTTCTTTGCCTCAGTCTTTTACAGAAAGACGATATCCTCAGGTTAACCAGTCCCATGACCTGGTAGACAGGGACAAGGAGCAAAAATACCCCCTGAAACCCAGGAATAAGTAGTTAGTGAACTGCTGAGCTACTTAGATGCTCATAAGCATGTGGCACCAGATGAGATTCATCTAAGTATACTGAGGGAGGTGGTGGAAGAACTTGCCAAGTTGTTCTCCATCACTAATCATCAGTTCTGGCTAACCAGGGAGATTCCAGATGATTAGAAGCTGTGTGAAGGACAGTGTGATGCCCATTCACAAGAGGAGGATCCAAGAAACTACAGCCTGTCAGCGTGACCTTGGTGCTGGGGGAGGTGATGGAATAAACATCCTCTTGAGTGTGATCATACAGCACATACAGGACAACCAAGGGATCAGGCCTAGCCAGCAGGGGTTTGTGAAAGGCAGGTCCTGGCTGACCAACCTGATCTCCATTTATGACCAGGTGACCTGCCTTGTGGATGAGCAAAAGGCTGTGGATATTGTCTACCAGGACTTCAGTGAAGCCTTTGATACTGTCTCCCATGGCATTCTCATGGAAAAGCTGGCAGCTTTGGCGGATGCAGATTGCTTTTATCTTCTCATAGAGTTTAAAAGAGAAAAAGTTTGTTGTCCAACCAGCCATGAGATTTAAATGGTGCAAAGAGGAGTTTGATTTCTTTTCAGATAAAAGAGATGTTACAAATAGGAATTTTATCTTGCATGGAGGCATGACAAAGTATGAGACAGAATTCTCCTTGATTACAATCTTCCATCATTTTGATTTTATAATTACTGAATGGAATCAATCAGCTTTCAGTCGTTACCTTGGTGAAAGATTAAAACGTCATTACTTGTCCTACATATTTCACACTTTAGCAAATTTTAATAAACTGAATGCATGAGAAATGTTCATATTATCTTTCACAGTACTGGGACGCTAATGACATTCCTATTGATTTTAATTCACATTTGTTGGTCAAAATAACTCAGATTCAGGCAAGACATGAGCTTCCACTATCAATACTAACAAATGAAGGCTGCTGAGCACTGAAATGGCTTAAATAGAATCATTAATCAGAAACATCATAAAACAATTGGCAACATGCTAGGGAGGTCTTATCTTCCTATGATCAACCTTTTTGGTCTATTGATCCATTTGTAAAGGATACATGTTGGTGATCTCTTCATGAGCACTAGGGAGGAGGTGAAGGAGAGCACTACAAAGTAGTCAACACAAGACAAGCAAGGCACGCCATCTCAGAAACAGCTGCCCATCAGCCATGAGAGCATTTTCCACCACCCTGGTACTTTGACAGAAAGACAGATGCCTTCTGGCCTTTGGTTGCTGTGACAGAAATCTTTTCTTCATGTGTTCATCACCCAGGTCAGTCAAGACAAACCCTTGGATTCACCATCAGTGTGCCTGCCAAACCACAGCTCATGCTAGCACTAGCCTTCACAGATGTGATGATCAATGCCACAACACCATGTGTATTCCAGGTCTAGTTTATGCTGCTCCAACCTGGTCAATGGTAGCAAAGCTTCTTATATTAATAAAGTGATGGGGAGCAGATTTGGGAGGGTTTTGTGGATTCTGGATACAATAAATACAAATTGCAGGACAGTCTGCTTTTCTTACCACAAATACTGCAAGTAAACGAAGACTCAAGTCATTCATTTAACCTAAATAATCCCATCTATTAAGACACACAGAGATACTTACTACTCAATATTCTTAAAAGTTTTAGAAATCTAGGGTAACTGGCACTTTTTTGCTGAACCATATTTTGGTGTTTGAACTTATATTGGTGTTTTTTCTTCTACTTCTAAGCACAGCCTAATAGCAAGATGATGTAATTAGATCTTGAATTACTCAGACTTAATTACTATTATCAATATGTTACAGAACAGTTACTAATATACTCTGAAATATTATAAATAATTAAAACTTAAATACTTTTGTCGAATTAATATGGTACATTTTGGGATACACTGATACACTTATTTTCTTCTACTCTTATGGTCCAATACTGGGAAGCTATTTGCCTACACACCTGCAGGCTTTTAAAATCAATTCACCTCTAAGCACTTGAGGAGTTCCATTAACAGCAATAGACATAGACACAGCCTCAAAGTTGAGCACAGGCAGAAGTGTTTAGAAGACCAAAGTTTAACTTTACTGACTTCTACTGATCTTGAGTTCCCATGTCAGTCAGTGAAGGAAGCACATTTACCATTCCGTAGGACAACCTAATAATACTATTTATGGTTTTAATGCATGCACTCACAGATATATGCAATTCAGTAATTTACAGCAGATTTCATCAGCCACAGAATGCATTAGCAAAACTGCAACTTAGCTGAATTACCAGTTGATTTCTAAAATTACCACCAGAAATCTTAATTATTTCCCTCTCTCTTTATCACCAGACATCATGGGTAGGTGGGAGTACTGTATGCCACAGTTTTAACATGTATAATGCAAACCACTATATTTATTAGTGTGCTTGCTCTACCGGTGCTGTGTTCTTTGTTTCAGAAGTCTCCAACACAGAGTATGGATGTGGTGTTGTATCTCTATATTATCATTTGAGACTCAGCTTTGCCAGGCATAGAGAATGCATAACCACTGTGGTAAGCCTTAGAAACCGTGCTCATCCTTTTACACAGGCATGCACACACAGAGCTGTTCAACAGTCCCTTCCCTATAATTTGCTGAGTCATTTGCAATGCATCACTCAATAGCAGATAAAGTGGTTTATATATATCATTCACTGCAAATCATTTAACTTCATAAAGAAAGTGAGATAAAGGTACTTAGAAAGCAAAATTGATTACAATCTTTTGTCATTTTGATTTTCTTGTGTTTCTTGGTATATTTCTGCTGGAAACAAAGGACAAATTATCCACATTCCCTCTATTGTAGAGGTTATTGGTTACCCAGTGAGTCTGGCTCCTCCAAAAGTTGCACTGTGAACACAGGTAAACCAGGGTTTGAGGCCCACTTCTACCCTGTAAAATACTAAATTACATCCAGGGATGTCAGGAGGAAAGGATGAGACTTTTTTGAAGTTTGGCACAGATGAGTAGGTGTTTATGGAATAAATACTGGAAATGCAAGAAAGAGTTGCACAAAGCTGCACTGGCTAAGAGTTTGACTTCCAAGTGTTTTAAAAATGCATCAGGGGTGAGTGCATGTCACTGAGTCATGTTACAGGCTTGGGCACCACATTTCAAGACTGTTCAAATCAAGTTTTCCTGATAATATATCCCTCTTCTATCACGCAAAAACACTATGCTAACTAATGCATTTTCATAAACAGCAGACACATTGCAAAAGCCTATTTTAAGATCTAAAAGATGTTAAGATCTAACTCTGCTAAAGGTAAAATAAAAATAAACACACCAGGAAAATTGAACACAGCTTAAAAGGCCTAAGGAAGGGAATCTCTGAAGCAGCCAATGCTTTGGACCAGCAACACCAAAAACAGTTGGACTGCAAATCGTATTTTAGGATAATAGAATTATAGAATATCCTGACTAGGAAGGGACCCACAAAGGTCTTCCAGGCTCTGCCCAGGACACCTCCAAGAATCAAACCACATTCCTGACAGTGTTTTTCAAATGCTTCTTAAACTCTGGTAGGCTTCATGTCACGACCACTTCACTAGGAAGTCTATTCCAGTGTCCAACCACCTTCCGGACAAAAAGGCTTTACCTAAAATATCAAACCTAAACCTATTCTGACACAGCTCCATGCCATTCCCTCAGGTCCTATCTACCCTGCTAAAGCATAATTCCTTAGCTCCCTGCACATCTTCAGAATGGGAGATAGGATAACGTTCAAACGTTTTCGCGGAAATACACACTATATTTGGGACTTTGTGTTTCTTCATGCTTAAAAATCAGAATTCCAAGCAACACCCCTTGTGCATTTACTTCAGTTCAAGACCGCAGGAAAAACCTCCTAAACAACTTGCTACCATCCATAAAATCAAAGCATTCCAGTCTCTCAATTTCCTTGCAGTGAGTGAGCAGCGAGCAAAACATCCCTTGATATCAACCCACAAGACTTCATATGCTCACCAGGAAAGTTTGGTACTGTGGAAAAGTTTGGAAAACAAAACCACACTTACTCGTAAGTAAATTAGCAGCAATTTTCTTCTGATTATATTATCTCAGGAAAAATCAGGCACTGTCCCTCACATTCAAAGACACAAAAAGAGACACTTTTGTCTTGTTGATGATTTGTTGATTAATGGCGCCCAAACAGTTGAGGTTATTTACCGCATATCCAGCACGATTGATGCAAACTACTGTGGTAATAATCTCAAATCAGAGACATCAAAAATGAGCCTCAAGGACAGAATTGTCCCTTTCCTATTCCCACATAATGGCCATTTATACAGCTACAATAAGCCTCAAAGTGTACCTCAGAACACCAAATTTAAACACAGAAGGCTGACTTGCAAAGTGAAACGAATGTTGATTTTACTTATTATATATTTTAGCTTAAGAGACCTCTTATGGTATCACTGTTAAAATAAAACATCGATAAAATTATGGCAGTGACACAAAACCAATAAAACAGATAAATTTGGAATCAAGGAATCATTTTTACACTGCATCACTCCCTAAAAGAATAAAATGTGTTGCTAAACTAAAGCCCCATTAAGATGTCATATACTCTTCCTGTTTTTCTTTCCGTGGTCACTCTTTACCAGGGTTTCTCCTTTCTAATCAGTTCCCTTTTAATATCTTGCTCATTACCATGTGAAATATTGGTTTTAGAGCCTCCAGTCACTTTAGGAGGACCAAGACCTCACCTTAGGATTTTATTGGGTCTGTGGCTTGGCAAAACCCTGTAGGGCCCTGCACCTGTGCCCATTACCTGCCCTTCCCAACCCTCTGTCCACCAGATATCTCTGCAGCTTCATAATCAGCAAGAAATTCCTACCTCTTACTGAGCACGTGTACATACATATATGTGTATGGATATGGATACAGATATATATGTACATAATCATGTATGTATATCTATGATTCCAAGGAGCGAAAGACGAAGTGTGTACAGCTAAACTAAAGCTTTCAAATACGTATAGGTCCCACTGCCCTATCAGCTCACACAGTTATCCTGCCCACCAATCCAGCTGCACAGTCCAGGTCATACTGGAGCACCAGTATACTGGAAAGGTGTTATCTCCTGGTCCCCAAGTTGTCTCTTCCCTCTGCCCTAAGTTAGGTGGGACCTGGACTGCAGAACCTGCTGGTCTGATATGTGCTCAGGATCGTGGGTGTGATCCTGTCCTCCCTTCACCAAAGGTTATGGCTCAGCTGGGGCTCTCATTTTGAGTAGTCCTCTGCATGTCTGGTTATGGACTGACAAGGGTGACTCACTACCACAGGGAAGAGAGAGACATGGGTTTCAAGGCTGGGGAAGAGCTGTGGAGGGGATTCTCTCTCATAAGCTGTTGATTTTGCCCTTCTTTGTTATAACAAGATACACTTTTAACATCTTTACAGATGTATGTGGAAATGTGAATTCTATTGTTGTTATGTATTGTTAAAGAAACTATAAATGCCTTATGACTCAAGGATCTCCAGCTAGAAGAGAAGAGCTTAAAAATGGAACAAAATTGCTATCAATAATTTAAATGGTCACCTCTCCCACTGAAAAATGCTTTTCAATTTAAGCTCTATTAACAGGAAATTAGGAGCTCACCCATCACAGTGTTTTTGTTTATTTTAAAACAAAAACTAAGAACACCAAATTGCTATCCACACAAATGCTTGATGGACCCAGAAGTATATTAAACCACTTTATTACATTTTTTTACCCACCATGTTTATGTTATAGTCTCCAACAATTTAAATTTAATAGACAAAACCATTACGAAGGTGGTGTAAACTGAGATTTTGGGCCAACTCCTTGTTGCTCTGGAATCAATGACAGAACTGGCATTAATTTCCATATGATCAGCATTTAGAGTAGGATGTTTGTATTAACAGTACATATACCACAAAAAGGGGCTGACCCTTGATTCTTCGTTTGACCATTCTCTTACTGGTGTTAAGATGAGAACACCACAATGACCATGTGTAACAAAAAACTTTTATACTTGCTGTCTGATTTCCTTTGTAAAATATATATCTAGATATAGATGTATCGTGTGCATATTTAAGGGATAAATGCATTTGTGTGTAGCTGTGGGTGCAGCTCTGTATCCATATGTATGTCAGTGATAAATACTGCACTGCACCGCCCAGGTGGCAAAGAGGTTGTCATGTAAGTGGGAATTTAGTCCCTGTTGAATAATTGCATGTGCAATGTATGGTTCAGCAAAGCAGGTAGTACAATATTCCAGTGTAAAAAGTCCTGTGATTTTATCTGCAGAGCAACCAGTACCAGTACCATGTCCACTAAATAGTTCTTGAGTGTTCAAAACTACCTGATTTAGAAAAATTACATCACCCCCTGCCTTTTCTTCCAGGAAAGATTCTGAAAATACCTCATTTTAGCCTGGCCAGAAATATAGTAACACCAATCTTTCTCATAATACATGGCTTCTTCTGTGGTAATATCTAAAACCAAGAAGTATAAGGAGATGCAAAAAAGGACAGAAAAGACTAGGTAGGATTTTGCAAACCTCACGAAAAACACAAATGGTAATTGTATTCACAATTAAAATGTTTCAAATCACTGCATGACAACAAAGAAAGCTCCTGTCTTTCTTTAGTTGAGTATTTTTTATTTTCATATGAACTATATTGGCTCAGTCATTCTTTGATCTAGTTTCCATCACAGTTTGTTTTTCCATACTGTGTTTTTAGCAAAGAATCTCCACATGTTTACAGTAAAGAAACGTGACTTCTTGCAGTACAAGGCTGCTTGCCTTTCTAGTTCATATCCTTTGTCATATGCCCTGAGGGCTTCGTCTCTGTGAACCAATGAAACCTCAAAGAGCACCAGTAAAACGCGATAACAACTAACATTGTCAAAACATGCAGGCAAATGGAACAATGCCCTTCAGTGAGCTACACCTTATAGGCACACCCCTAAAGAATATAGGATGGGGTTGGCTCTTCCATGCCTTCAGAAACAAAACCTGCTCCATCCCTCAGGTTCACTCCTAGTCCTCCTCTGCCTCCGGGCCAGTGCCTCCAAGTCCTGCTCACAGCACGTCTCTGGCATGGCAGCACTGTAGATGAGGTGAGCTTCTCTGCCTAGTTCAGCTCCTGCCATGTCAGGATGCCCATGAACTGTGCCAAACTTACTCTCAGGTCCGCATGTCCACTAACGAGTGAAAGGGAGGGAGGGAGAAGTAGCACTAGAAGTCACTGAGCTACTGGAGACTGGTTTCCTGACACTTTGCCTCTCAGGCTGGGGTTTTCCAATTGAGCACAAGCTCCAGGTAAAGATTTCTTCTTTCATAAGAAGTATCAAAAATATATCTTTCACATGTAGGTTTTCTATGAAGTTCAATAAAGAGTAAACACAGAGAGGTATAGGCCCCTCAAAGGTGTGCTCCATGGCATCTCTTCTCTCTATGCTGGCTGTCATTTCCAATAAAACTGTTTTAAATAAATGCTTCTACATCTCAATAGGGCCCGATGAGAGGTGCAAGCATACAGATATTGATGCACTCTGAATGGCTATAACAGGCCAGTTTTTGTGGAGAAAAGGGGCAAAAAGGATTGGTCTTGGCTATTATTGGTAGCACTGTCAAAGTTCCTGACAGGAACACATACAGGGGGAGGAATGTTGCTGTCTTGGTGACGCGGAGGATATGAAGCTATAACACATACAAGTTGTCCCAGTTACATTCCCAGATCCTCTTGTGCAATGTGGCTGCCATCAGAGTTGAAATCTCTCTCTCTTGGCAGCTCAGATATCTGTGCTACTTTGCCACCCTCGCCACTCAGTCCCCTCTGCAGGTTCAGATTTCTCCAGCAGCTGCATCTCCAGAGTCTACAAGGCCAACATATCTCCCTGGTGAGATTCCATGACTCCTCTGATGTTCCCACCTCCATAGAGGGAATCTGCAGCAGCTGGCCAGGCTGAAGCCAGTTTTGTACCAGCACTGTCCCAGATATGCCTACAGGGTAGATCAAAGGGAGGAACAGGCCTGCTTTACCTTCCTCAGCCATGTCACCTTAGGAAGGATGTGGTCACAGTAGCCTGATTCTGAGCTGAGCAAGGATCCATCTATATCCATGCAGCATGCACTTGCTCAAGCTGAGCTGCTGGGTGCCCGACCAGCTCTGAGCACAGGCACAGCTAGCACCATCCCTCCAGCCTGCCCACGGCTGTGTTTTTTAGAGCTTGATACTCAAGCCTCCCATGCCATGGCACATTTTAAGTGCTTCCAGCTGATTCAGCCATGAGAAAAATGAGCCTTCTTAATATGCTGCTCTAGAAGGACTGAGATATGCCATCTTCCTTAGCTCATAACCCCAGTTACTGTTTATCAGGATATAGAGAGCAGCTTGATCATCTCCAGTACGGACTAACTACTTAGCCCAGTGCTTTTTCCTGGATTCTGGTAATCTCCTTCCACATTCCATATGTCTTTGTACTCACTACTAAAACCAGATTTGACATAACAGGCCACTCCATTGGTTTCAGTGGTCCCACACTTGTGGATGCCAGTGTCAGATCCTGCTCCTCATCATTGATGATCCTACAGCGCCATCCATCATCTGCTGCTCTCTGAGTGCACACAAAGCAACTGTTCAAGGAGGAGCATGCACTGCAAGTGAGCTCACTGATTGCAGGTTGTTTCAATAATCTTTACTAAAATCCTTTCTCCTTTTCTTCGCTAAATCCAGCTACTGAAAGAAAGGTCACTTCAAAGGGAGACTCTCACTCTGCCTGACATCATGGCATGCTGAGATAATTCAGAGCAGTTATGATAAATGTTCTGACTACTGGCATCAAGAAACACACAATGGGATCACAGCAACATAAGATTAAATATGTTTCCACAATTATCTGAGGAACTGTCTTGCTGACCATACCCTTTTCTTGATAGTTTTTACTGCCTGAAACAAAGTACCACAGAGGGTTGTGTGAAATATAGCTGCAGCACTTTAGATTCCCCCAAAAGGCAAGGAAGCTCTGTTAGAGAAGGATTGTCACTTGTCAGGTAAGAAAGGATGTGTTTGTACCCTCTGCCCCACAGGTTCCACTTGGTCCACTTGGGAGAGAAACAGTGCTGAGCTGTGCTTCTTGCAAGGCCTAATTGTTGCTGCTGGAAGGGTAATGCTGCACCATTAGCTGGGTGGAGGGAGGTACACTCAGCCAGGTAAGAACAAGCCTGGGTGGCAAAAGCCAAAAGGATTTGCAGTGAGAGGAGGCATGGCCTGCCAAGCCAGAATGCAGAGCAATTCTTGATCCCAGCCACAATCTGTGCCAAAGAGCCTAGTACTCTGTAGCCCCGTTATGAAAACACTCGACCTTGCCAAACAGCAAGTGGGAGCAGATGAAACAAGCTGAGGAGTACAAAAACATGAGTTCAGAGCTGTAGGATCAGATTATGAAAGAAAAAGAAGGAAGAATAGTTCATCAGAACACCTCCATTTTAATTCAACTGCTGATTTCCTCAAGATCCCACTCTGCAGCATTTCTTCTGTTTGTTTCCATTTCCATTGTTTCCCAAAAAGGACTTACCCCTCAGGCTCCCTTCCTTCCTCAACACTATGAGAAGACACCTCATTTGGTCCCCAGCTACTCCACACCACCTCCCTTCCTTAAGCCAGCCAGCCACCCTCCATCATACCAACCCACAAGACCTCACAGAGTGAATTAGCTGTGAGCAGGCATGTTCTAGCCTTGGGGCTAGAGCCAAACCCATACCTCAAGACTGCCTGGCCACATGTGCCAGAAGCCAGCCAAAGCATTTCACATCTTAATTTCCTAGCTAGGTTCACTATTGATGGATCCCTGAAAGTGTTCACAGCCAGGTTGGATGGGGCGATCTGATCTAGTGGAAGGTGTCCCTGCCCATGGGTTGGAACTAGATGGCCTTTAAGGTCCCTTCCAATCCAAACCAATCTATGATTCTTCATGTGTTTTCTTACCAGACTGCTCTCCCAAGTGTTGTCTACAGGTGATTTCATTGGCTTTGCTTTCATCTCCTCCTAAGATATTTTTACTTGTTGACCAGCCTTTGCTACTGATGGAGCAACAGAGGTCCTAGAGACATTCAGTTCCCAGAGTTTTGTGAAAATATGCACCCAGGTGAAGGAGAGAGATCTAGACTGGCATCCCACTGTGGAAAGTCTTCACTATGAGTTTGACCTAACTACCAAACTAAAGAGAACCCACACATAGTAAGACCCTCCTAAATGCCTCAATAATAGGTAAAGTTTCATTCAGGGTTAATTGATGATTCAGTAGTTAGAATGTCATTCCAGATAACCTACTTATCATTACTAGCTATGGTCTTGATGATAAAAATGCTTCTTTGTTCACAGTGCCTTTTTTAATTTCTCTTCCCTCCTCACCTCAAATGTGAGGTGTCATAATGAGGTTTCTAATTTAAAATAAAATAAAAAACTCTATGCTCCAATATGAGCAACAATGCATCCTTAGCCTAAGTCCTAGTTCTCCAGGGACCAGGTCCAATAGGTTGTCAAAACAAGACCTGAGGAATACCAGTATGGATGTTAACTAGTAATAGTATGGGGAAAAAGCATTATATATTTCAGGACAACATAAAAGAAAACACCTGCCTGTTCCAGCAGTACACACACACATACACCAGAGCTCAACAATGGTCAGAAACCTTCCACTCTTCATCCTGATAAAGTAGTCTAGCTGTCCCCCTGGGGCCTGCAGAAGCGGAGATGAATGTGTAATGTGAATTCTGCCTTCGATTTATGGCTTAATTTTAAAATAACTGGAAATAAAACATGAAGAGGAATATCACCCACAGAGAATAGTCTGAATTCTGCTTTCTATCACTTTTCTACAGCTTCCATTTATCTCTGTCAACATGGATAGCTTTCTGAATATTCCTGTACTGTGAGCTATACATTGGACAAGGCTTGTCCCTGAGGCAGGGCTTGCTCACCAGCCACATCGTCTCCAGCCCATACATCTGTAGTCCTCCACAGCCAGGAACTGGAGGTCCAAGCAGTTACTTTTGGGTCATACACAGCTGACACAAGAACAAAGCCAGATACCGTGAGGCACAGTCAACCAGTACAAAGCCCAAATATAGGGACTTTAAAGCCCATTTTATTGTATTTTTTTAACGCATGCCCAAGAGGTTCTTTTTTAAGCCCTTGGAAGTTTCTGGGGGAAGGCAAGAGAGTGGTGAAGCAAGTCACAGGGCTTGGATTATCTACTGCCATGAACTCACCATGTCTCCACCATCTCCCCTGCCTGCATTGCCAGTTCTCCTCAATTTTCAGTTATTTTTAGAAAACATAGGTGATCTGGCATAAAATGACAATTAATATCTTTGTATCATCCTGGAGGTTCAAGAAAACAATGCTTTATTGATAATGTTCACATGACTGTGCACCCATAATTGATGCCTTCAGTCATGCTAGGGAAAGGGGAAATTTGATGTAAAATGCCATTAAAGGACATTTATATTGTTCATCTTTCCAACAACACAAGTTTCTTATCACTCAGGTCTGGCACTGGGAAGATAATATAAAGTAAGACCTAACTGAAGCTGCTGGGTTTAGACAGAAAGTTAACATCATGCATTGTCTCTACTCACACTAGCCATACTCCATGAATTTCCTAAAGCAGAATGCATTCCATCAACAAAACAGAACATGTGTTAATTCACATCCTTAGGAAGGAAAGCAGTGAATCATTTCTAATTATTTAGTTGCTCAACTCATAGCAGCTAATTAATTCTGACTGGAAAGCTGCAAAAAATTATCTAAGACACTTTCAAGTATTTATTTCAGATTTATTATTAAATAAGTTTAAATGAATGAGGAATTTACCTTGTTGTTAAATCACTGGCCTATGACTGAGGTCCAGTCATCAACTGAGCTCCCTGTAAAGCCACATCACTTTGCTGGCCCTTGCTGTATGGGTTTCTTTCACCAAACCACACACATGACCTTGGTGGATGCTCAGCTCTCTGCATGCATCACCACTATCAAAGGGACAAACCCCGACGGGAGGAACACAGAAGGCAGGACTGATCTCTGGGAGCTCTTGCTTTTCATGGGGAAGATCCAGGTCAGACTGCAGACTAGCTCTCAACAGGGCTACACACCTGAGCACGGACTAGAAAGAGGAGGCTGACTGCCCTCTAACACAGCAGTGCTGGAACCAGTCAGATCCCCACCAGTGGCTCCATCTGTGCCAAGCATGGCAGAGCCTGAACCACACCGGGAAGACAGTGTCCAGCTGCAGCAAGTGCAGGGAGAGGAGGGAAAACTACTGCCAGAGACCTGTGTTAATGAGTCCAAGTAAAAAAAGCTGCTTATATCTAAACACAAGCAATCTGATGATGCAAAATTAAAAATTTTATTTCTTCCTGCTGATAGGAAGCAGCAAACATGATAGAATACAGCCTAACATATATTTTAGTATGCTTTGTATAAATTTGAACAGGCACCATCCTCTATGAATGGTTTGATAAGGAATGCAACTCTCATTCTAGCACAGAAATCCTGTGTCTGTTTCCTCAAGTTTTATTTTCTGCTATATTGACCTCAGCTACAGATTTCCCTCTTCCTTTCTGCTGTATTGACCTCAGCTACAGCAAAAATACAATAGGTGATTTTTGTCACATTACAGGAAATCACAAAAGCCTCTAAAGTGATTTTCAGGCATTTCTGATTTTCTATCAGCCTTTTTCCCCTTTTCACGCCTGCTACATAGTTAATATTGGAGCTTTATAACAGAAAAATGTCACTTTTGAGTCACAATTAGGCTTTCTTAACATGTCACTTTCTCTGAATTGCTACACCAGAGGATTTTTTTTACGTTCTCTTCTATCACTGTAATTTCACTAGTTTGCATAGTGATATGTATATACAACAGCAGAAGCACAGGAAGAGATGGAGATTGACAGCAATCCAAGTCACAATGTTATTTCAGAGACAGTTGTCCTCCTTTCCTCGCTTCCTCAGACACCAACTGTCTGAAATTTTCTGCAAAATTATGTGTGTCAGTTTAGTACGATAACAGGAACCATGGATATCCGTGCACTTCCCAATAACGCTGCTCTCTACTTAGTTGTTCTCTGTTAGCTGAAAAATGAGAGATCACAGCTTGCATTAGAATCAAAAGGAAGAAGTGCAGAAGCCAAGTCTTAGCAAAGTCACTGTCTTCCCATGCCGAGTCAAAGAGAAAAGACATTTTCTGCTGTTCCAATTACTTAGTTAATCCCGGTGAGCTTTTCCTGAAACAGATATCTGTGTCACCATTACTCAATAAACACAAAGCTATTAAGATATTTTCCAAACACAACTCTTCATGAAAGCATAACTTGAAACAAATGTCCATGGGCAGCACAGCTCTACCAGAGCTCCCTCACCAGGACATTAGCCACTCTCCTAAGTGTGCCTCTCCATAGATTTAAGTCCAGAGCCAGCTTCAGATAACTGCTCTTGCATTTGGTGGCAAATGAAGACATCATTCCTTTCAATGCAGAGGAAAATGCTTGATGTTTCCTGACAGACCAAAAGTCCAAACTTGAAATGACTGCAGCTCTTCATTGAGTACAAGCTTGAGTACTTTTGCTCTCACAGGGAGGGGAATTTTTTTTCCCCCTTAATCTACTACAGTTAACAGTGATCCTGATATAACAAAAAGAAGTACATCACTTAGAAAGTGGTCCTTTTTTGCTTTTCTGGATTTTTGCTTCAATATATGATTTAGTTGAGAACATGAAAAATTTATCCTCCCAAATTTCTCTGCATCTTTTCCTTTTGAGTTTCTCCTGGTCTCACTAGGGTGCTGTAACAACCAGGTTTACCATTTCACAGGGCCATTGGTTAGGCCTGTGTTCTCCTTCTTACCACATCACATTTTCATTGAGGAGTGACACAGACACCCTAGGACCACTGCTAACACTTCAACTACCCTCTTCCCCAGATTTCTAACCTTTTAGATACTCTGATTTCACAAACAAAAGTCTTCAGAAGCATGGAATATTCAAGCAAACAGAAACCATTTAGAACAAATGAAACAATAGATCTTTATATATTATTTTATGTCTTGATTTTCTTACCGCATCTGCATGTTTTGCAGGGTTTAAATAAGAGTCCTTTCAAGCCCTATCCAAGAACCCCATACCCTGCATATGGCTTCTTTTTCAATCATGAAGTCTCTGGGTCTAGATCTATTCATTCTGGGACTTTAGCTTCTCTCTCCTTCAGCTGTTCCTGCAGACACCAATTTTGCTTTCATTAGTAGCCATTTATTTTCACCATTCCCTTGAATAACCCTAACCAGTTTCACCATGCGGTTTTTGATTCTGCAATTTTGTTTATTAGGTACCTGCCCCCCATCTTTGCAGCAGGATAGTAACCATCTGTGTGTGTAGAGGTGCTCCACTGGAATATATGAACGTGCACATCTCATAGACACTGGCCAGGGCTAGAAATGTGTATTTTCAAAACTAGCAGAGTTATTATATGTTTTCACACATAACAGAGTTCTTATTCTGACACCAAGACGCCTCTTGGCCAAACCAAATACAACTGTACCAGGCTGACAAGCTCGGAGTGGATTTCTGGTATGTCAAGATTACACACAGGTCTCACTTCATGTCCTACGTATGATTATGCATGTACAGATGGGACAGGACCGCCAATGTGGCAGGGCACACATCCAGCCAGGAGGTTTCTTCGAGCCAGGGGTCCTGCTGGGGTGCAGAGGCTAGGCAGAGGTGCCGTGCCACCACTCCAGCCTGGGACTCCCAGCAGCCAAGAGGATGCCGCCTGGCACAGGTGCTTAAGACGTGTCGGGGAGGCGCTCAGTGGGGACCAGCTAAGTGAACTCGCAGGCCAGCAACTGTAACATCACAGCGCCTGTGTGAGTAGTCACCACACGAGTCGCAGGAAAGCCACTGATGGGCAGCAGCCTGCCCTAGCATGTCACATACACTCACCCACAAAAAGCGCAAAAGCGTTTTGCGCAAAACCGTAAAAGGCGTTGAGGGCGCATGCCTGCATCCCCTGATCTTTGGAATGCTGACATTTAACTCACACCTTTGCTTTTTGTGTTTCCACCTGTTTTGGTCACAGCAAGCTCTCCCCTGTGCGTTACTAGCCTTTTTCTCTTTCCTTCTCCGCAATATTTCTGACTCAGTGAGCTGATTCTCACCCTCTGCCCTCTTCCACATCACTTGCTCTCCCTACGCGGCTCCCGGGCCATGCACCCACCCCCGCCTCTCGTTCGCGGTCCTCTCCCGTGTGCTGTTTGCCAACACCTCCATCTCCCGGACACAGCGCACACCGCACGTTACTGAACTTTTTATTCACCCCTTCCCCCCTTACAAATATTATCGACATCTTGTGGTTGATCTTTGGACTTCAGGGACTCCAAGTTGTTAACTGCGGGGTTTTTTGACAGGAGACAAGACCTGTGGATTTAACTTTGAAGGGGTCTTCACAAGGCATCTAGAACAGCAGAGACGGCATTTCACTTAATAGGCTTATGCTTGCCATGCCAAGGTCTTCACCTGCACTGGGAATAATTTGAAAATCTGTAAACAAATTTTTTAAATCTTTGATTTTTGAGCAATGAGATTCTGAAAATTTCGTTTGCCAGCAGTCATACTCCTCTGTGCTCCTCTCTTCATCTCTTCCTAGTTAAAGTCTACCCAACTCTGTTTCAAAGAAATCCAACATGCAGCTGACCATTGCTGAGCTAACTCAATACTTGAGTACATGCTTGATTTCTTTTTCCCGCCTCAGTGCTGAACTATGTACCAAAATCATGTGTTGGGAACCAAAACCAGAGAGCTTGATACACGGCTGGAAGAAAGCAGCTAGCTCGCAATATGGACATTTCCAATCTTCTGCCTCAATTTTCCCATCAGTTTCAATCGGACATTTGAAACGGTCAGCAGCGACACCGTCTCCTGATGCTTCATACTGGCGCAGGCTTTTGCGCCACAATAACACAAACCGATTTGCAGTTTTAAAAAAAAA
>VZTJ01006513.1:123777-183817 GCA_013397795.1 Orthonyx spaldingii
CTATCACCGCCCCGCGGCGCGGGAGCCGCGCCCCTCACAGCCCCGGCGCCTGCGCGCTGCCCCCGCGCACGCGCGCGGGCCTCCTGCCTGCCGCACTTCCTGTTCCCGGTTCCCGTGCCGCTGCCCCGGTTGCCGTCCCGTCCCATCCTGTCCCTCCCGTTCCCGCCCCGCCGCGCTGCCCGCGGGGGATGCGGTGCTCCCGGCGCAGGGCCGGGCCGCGCCTGAGCGCCTGAGCGCTCGCGGTCGTTCCCGGCAGGAGCTGCCTTCCTCCGTGCCGCCATGGAGCAGCCGTACGGCGGGCAGGCCCTGGCCGGCGGCGGCGCGCTGGGGCCTGTGGATGTTCCCAGCGCCCGGTAACGGCGGCGGGGGGGGAGCGGCCGCCCTGCTGGCTCCGGCGGGCGGCCCGTCGCCGTCCCTTCCTCAGGGGGACAGCGGGCATCGCGCCGCGGCCTCCGCTGAGGCGCCGGGGCCGGGCCCGGGCGGCGGCGTGGCAGCTGCGAACCGGCCTCTTTCCTTCTGCAGGCTGACTCGGTACATCGTGCTCCTGTGCTTCGCCAAGGTCTTGAAAGCCGTGGGGCTGTTTGAATCCTATGATCTGCTGAAAGTGGTCCATCTGGTGCAGTTTATCTTCGTAGTGCAGCTGGGGTGAGTGTGCAGGGGGTGGAGCCTTGTGCTTCACCCTTACAACTACTTTGGGTATTTTTTGACAGCATCAAGCTTGTAACGTTGCACTGTGTTTACTCGAAGAGGAGAAGGCATAGTGGTGAATCCAGGAAGTACTCTGGTCATAGCAGTGTTTTTGTTTCACATTTCTGTTCACCATGATTTCAGTATCTTGGAATGTCTCAAGTTGGAAGTGACCCATAAAGGTCCATTGAGTCCAACTCTCTGCTCCTCACACAACTACCTGAAACTTAGACATATGATCCAAGAGTGTTGTCCAGATACTCCTTGAGCTCTGACAGGCTCGGAGGGCTGATGCTCCTGGGGAGCAAGTTACAGTGGCCAGCCACCCTCTTAGTGAAGAACCTTTCCATGATGCACAGTGTGAATTTACTCTGATGCAGTGTCATTCCATCTCATGCCCTGGCACTGGTCACCAGAGATCAGCACCTCCCCCTCCCCTACCCCTCCACTGAGGAAGGTGCCACAGGATCACCCCTCAGCCTTCTCTAAGCTGAGCAAACCAAGCAACCTCAGATGCTCCTTTTGCCCTTCATACCTTACACCTTCTTGGCTGCCTCCCCCAGACACAGTCTAACAGTTTGATTTCCTTCTTATATGGAGGCACCCAAAACTGCACACAGGACCTGAGCTGAGGCCGCAATAAGTGCATTGCAGAGCGGGACAGTCACCTCCCTCAAGCAGCTGGTGATGCTGTGCTTGAATGCGAGTGCACCCCAGGACACAGCTGACTCTTTTTTGTTGACCCAACTTGCCATCAACCCAGACCTCCAGATTTCTTTCTGTGGGGCTGCCCTCCAGCCTTTTTCCCCTACTTTGTCCATACAATCAAGGTTACTCCACCACAGATGGAGAATCCAGCACTTGTTCTTGTTAGATTTCATATCGTTGGCAGTTGTCCATCACTCTAGTCTTTCCACATGTCTCTATAAGGCCTCTTTGCCCTCGAGAAACATCAGTGTTTTTTCAGCTTCAAAGTTGGGCCTACTCGGACTGTGCTGTTGGTCATGGTATGATTGTTGCTCCAACTGGCAATCAAATATCACACAACTGTGCTCTCACTTTCCACAACTCCAGGGGGCTGGGGAGGAGAATCAGGAGGAAAACAAAACCTCACAGGTTGAGATAAGAATAGTTTAATAATTGAAATTAAGAAGTTAATAAATTGTTAATACATTAATAAGCAAAATATAGTAATAAGGTAATAAGAGGAAGGGAAAGATAAAACCAAATAAAAACAAGTGATGCACAGTGCAACTGCTCAACACACAATGACTGATACCCAGCCCATCCCCAGACAGCAATCAACCCCACTTCTGGGTAGCTCCCCCAGTTTAAATACTGAGTATATGGCATTTGTGGTATGGAACATCCCTTTGGCCTGTTCAGACCAGGTCTCCTGGCCATGCTGCCTGCCAGCTTGTTGTGCGCCTGCTTGCTGCCATAGCATGGGAAACTGAAAAGTCCTTGATTTGGGATAAGCAGTACTAAGGAACAACCAAAACTGTTACCAGCATCATTGTTCTCACACTGAATCCAAAACGCAGCACTGTGCTAGCAGTAGCACTGGAGTGGCAGCTACTGAGAAAAAGTTACCTCAGTCCAAACTGAAACCAGGACACTCAGGCATGGCCAAATTTTATTAACAAGGGTGTAGAAGATAAGCTTTCTTCTTTATAGTTTGTATTCCTGTAGTTCTGGTGAGATTCAGCTGCCGTTTTTCCCAGATTGAGGGCTGAGGTATGAAAACTGATAGCAAATACAGAGAAAAAACCTTTGCAGACAAAATCCTGTTTCGTGTTTATCTGATGAGATGTGGAGGAGCATTTATGTAATAAATTTGCAGAGTTGGAACACTTGGAACTTCATGTTTTCCTTTTATTTCATTTTCATGTACATTTCTGGACTTGCCTCTTGCATGTTCCCAAGCACCATACATTTTTTTTGCCCATCACTTTTGATCCCATTTGAAAAAGTTGTGTGCTGTGTCTTCTATTCCTACAGGACTGTGTATTCAGCATCTGTATATGAGTAAGCATTTTGGTATATCTATCTTGCTAATAAAAGTCAGAGTATTATTTCTCTTCAAAACTTCTGAGATGCATTATTTTGATTTTTGTAAATCACAAGTAGACTTCTCATTAGCCATTCTCTCAAGAACTAGCATTTGAAGTTGACCAGAATTGAAGTTCACTTGTCATTACTGTAATACTGGTATCTGACACTGGTAATGCAGCAGGGAAAATAAAACCAGTGAAGGTGGTCAGTGGGGCCTGTTAATAGAAAAGATGTAGAGGAAGCCATTTTGTAAACTGAGCCAGATGTGAGAGACCTAGTTGTTTAGATCTGGTTTGAATTAAAAGTTGACTGCTAATACACTAATAGAGAAAACTTTCTCCTGTTGACAGGTCTGCTTCTTTTATGGTTTTGTTTCAAAAGCCGTTTTCTTCTGGAAAAGTGGTAACCAAGCGTCAGGTGAGTTGACATATGTAAGAGTGATTTGCATCTTTGTAAATATTCTTGGCAATATTGCTCTTGCCAAAGTGAAACAAAGATTACTCCACTTAGAAGATGTGGTTATGGTTTCTAAAGGTGTACAGCTAACTCAATGTCTTTTGGGCTGAAACATTCAGCATTCTTAGCTTTTGTCAGCTTCTTTTGAGAGTATAGTGAGAAGACTGGTCCTTATTGGCATGCAGGCATCTGCTTTGGGGAGTAGATTTTCAAAAAGAGCTTAATCTACTTAGCTGACTTTGGCAATTAGACGGGCAATTTCTGGACTGCCAGAATGTCAAAATGCTCTAGGTCTTGTCCCTCACAACAGAAGGGTCCCTTCTGTATGTGATGAGGGCCTGATCTAACTGCTCATCAGACTTTTGTGAGTTCCCAATATCCCAAGGACTTAAGAGCAGGGCCAGGTTAGAACCTGCTGATTTGTAAGAAATAAATTTTCTTCACCTGCTTCATATTCATTTTGGGTTCATGTAATTGTGTGCAAAAAAACTTGATCCAGTGCATGCACTAAGTAGACAGAACCTGAAGGATAACCTCGAAGTGTCCCTTGTGTCAGCTGCTTTCATGGCTAGATGTCTATGGCAAAATTTTTAAAAAGTGAACAGGAATAAATGGCGTCTTTGGTTTGAGTTCAGAAAATTCTGTTCATATATGGCTTTACTATTGCTAAAAAATTTTAAATGCTGGATTTTGAAGATGTTATGTTTGTTGTAGGTACTTTGCATTGTTTAGCATATTTCCAAAATTAATTTCTTCTAAAATTTGCATTTAAAGTTAATAATGTATTGAATATCTGAATTATAGCCTGCTTCCTGATGAAAGGATATAACACACACATAAGTATTTGTAAGCATAAGGTCTTGTCTCAATTTTGTACATTATATCTAGTTCTCTTTACATTTATCTGATATATACAATAGATTACAAAATAGGTAAATGGACTTGATTTTTTTTCAACCATTTTTCAGGCTTTTTGTTGAAGAGAACTCAGACAATGTTACAGAATCTAGTACCGTGGTAGGAAAAAAATTCTGGTTCATAGTATGTTCAAATAAACCTTAGTTGCCTGGCAAAGTAGCTAAGAAGATAATCATACTTTAAATTATAATTATAGAACTTGCAAAGCACATGTTTTTCCCTCAATTTCTACAGCTATTGTGCTAAAACAATGCTAGTAATAGAGTGTTTATTTTGAAAATCTGGAGAAAATTATAATGAAATACCTTTCTTTTGTAGTGGATCAAAATTTTTAAGCATGCTGTTGTTGGATGTATCATTTCACTCTTGTGGTTTTTTGGCCTCACTCTTTGTGGACCACTGAGGTAAATACATATCTACTGTAAATACTCTTTTTATTTTGTGATCCTTCCCTATCTTGCTCTTTTGTTTTTTGTTTTCTGTCTGTCACACCAAGCTGCTAGCCACTTGATGTATATTCCAAAAATTTATTGAATCCTTTTGAATTTTCCTGTGAAGTCTTTAGTGCTTGGGAAAAAGTACACTGGTAATTTTCTTCACTACTTTCTTTATGAGATGCCAGTGAAGTTCTTGATAGTGCTTAAACACTTGATGTGAGTCATACCTCAAGGTCACCAAGTGCAGTTTTCATCACTTCCCGGCTCTCATTGAAGTAATGCCAATTGTTTATTTACCTGTTTGGAGTCCATGTCTTGATGGCTGGTGATAGCAGCTGTTAATCCTCTGACAGGCGACAAGAATCAATTTCTGCACTTGTTGCAGGGTACTTCTTTATGTGGTTGGCTGTGTGCTCTGTGTTGAAATTGGGTAACATTAATGCATATACAGGTAAAACCATTCATGTTATGTGTTAGCACTGACTGAGTAACTATAAAAGAGTAACTAGACTTCCAAAAATGAAGGTTAATATATTGGAAAGCATGTTTCACTAGAGAGAGGAAAGTAAACCCTTAAATAATACCTTTTATGAAGGTGGAGTTTTATCATCTACGCAGGAGAAGTCATACCTGAGAGTAATAATACTGTGATTAATTTTATTAATGTAGTTAATACTCTCATGTCTTTCTGGATGCTGGCAGTCTTCCCAAACAGAACCAGTTACATGGGTCCTAGCATGTTGTATTGCTATGCAGAGGATTGTAAAAGCATTTGATAAACTTGACAGCAGTAATTACTTTCATGTTCTACTCAGGCAAGCTGTCAATACAGCTTGTTCGCCTTTGCTGTCTGAAGGAGGTAGTGTGTAAGCTAGAATTTTTTATTCCCAGCAATTAAGAGGTTTTGAGGTGTCATAAGCTACTAGGTCATCAGCACCTCAATAAACAGGATGCAATACAACAGAACAGGGCGTCATATTTTCTCTGGGAGCAGAAACTGGTTTAGAGGAGGTAATGTGGGAGTAATAACTCTATTTTGAGCAAATTAGTATCTTGTTGTGTTGCTAGAAGAAAGTACAGTTTAAAGTTACCTATAAATGAATAATTTTAATCTGTTCCTTGACTTAGGAAGTTCTTGTTTTGTAATATGTATAGCTGTCTGCAGCTAGATCTATTGCTGGTGAAGGCAAATCGATTTGTGTTTATTCTTTTGAATTGTTTAAACCTGCTGCTGTAATCACAGGATAAATCTTTGTTGTGTCATTAATTTCAGCTGAAATAGTGTATATCAAGGTTGTGAGGTAAACTCATTGTAAATGGTATATTTATTTCACTTTTTTATAGAACGTTGTTACTGTTTGAGCACAGTGATGTGGTTGTGCTGTCACTCCTTAGTGTCTTGTTCACAAGCTCAGGTGGAGGACCAGCAAAGGTATTTAAAAATCTATTTTATCAAATGTCAAACATACTGAATCCTATAAATTCAAGTACTTCTTTACCTGAAACGAACTGTGTTTTGGATCCATGTTCATACAAAATGTACTTTTTTAGTTAGTGGTGAAAATATAAGATGCACTACTTGAAATAATAAATATAGAGAGAGAAACACTAGGTGGAGCTGTTTGATATACGTGGCAGATACCTGGGAAGTTTTTCTGTTTATAGGCAGAAAAGAACCTTGAGAATGATTTTGGCACTTCAGCATTCTTTGTAACGGGATTTTGGGTCCAAACTGACAGAAGAACATATGTGCATGTAGTGGTCCTGACCCTTTGTCATGGGTTGACCCTGGCTAGGTGCCAGGTACCCACTCAGTAGCTCTATCCCTCCCTTTCCCACTGAGGCAGGGGAGAGAATAATATGGAGGGAAAAAAACTAGTAGGGTGAGATAAGGCAGTTTATGACACCAAAAAGAAGAAGCAAGCAGAGATCTGTGCATGCAAGAGCTAAAGAGGGAAAAACAATCAATCTCTACTTCCCATCAGCAGTGATGTTCGGACACTTCCTGGGAAGCAGGGCCTCAGCACGTGTAATGGTTCTTCCGGGAGGCACACAGTGAAGACTCCATGAATGCCCCCCCTTCCTCCTCTCTTCCTCAGCTTTTATATCTGAGCTGACATTATATGGTATGGAATATCCCTTTGGCTGATTTGGGTCAGCTGGCCTGCTTGTGTCCCCTCCCAGGATCTCACCCACCGCCATCCTCCTTGGTGGGGAAAGAAATGTCAGAGGGACAGCACTGCTTGGCAGTAGCCAAAACATTGGTCTGTTATCAACATCAGCTACCAATCAGCACAGCACTCTAAAGGCTGTGAGCTTTACCTCAGTCAGACCCAATACACCCTTAGAGATTGAAATCCAGCAATACAGTCTCCAGTTCCTGGCCTAGAATCTTCAGTGTGTTCAGCTTTTCACATACATAGTTTCTTTCTGCCATAAAGTTCTCTAAGTACTTTCATGTCTGCATGATCTTGTGTGTGCTGAATACTTAGTCCCTTGCTTCTAATTGAAGACCTGTACTTGAGTCATGCTCTGTCTCAAGTCCTATTGCACACACTTTTGCAAAGTGTTCTTTAAATGTGCCCAATCAGCCGTACATGAAATGAACTTATCCCATACCTAGCAGTCTTGAGCACTTTCACTCAAAACCAGTAACAGGTGGAGGAAGATACCTCCTGTTACATAACTGAGACTAGAAGGGAAGTTGCACTTTGGTGCCATCTCAGGCTGGGAGATTATGTGATTCTGAAATCTGTGTCTCATAACTGCGCTGGAGTCCCCTAAACACTTTCAGGCAGCCTTAGGGTAAAGTCACAGTCATCTGTGCTGAGACTGTCTGCTCACCCCCTGCAAATTGAGAAGCTTAGGGCATCCAGCATCACGATCATGCTGAGGAAGACAAATTATTTTCTCCAGCCACCTACCGAAAGGATAGATGTAGAGTTTCAGAGAGGTTCTTTGTCAGTCTGTATCTTAGTAGGCCACATTTGGCAATTAAGCTGCATACCTTAAGACACAGAAACAAGGGAGCAATAACTCTCCTCTGAATGTTTCAGCTTTATGAAATGAACTGGTCAGCTGACTTTCTGAAACAAGGATGTGATAGCTCTATTTGGCTTTAAAGAATAAATTGTAATAGTATTTTTCAGACACAGAGCTCAGTATCTGTCTGAGACGATGAATATCAAAAATTGCAGTTGTTTAAGTCTGGGTGGTGAAAGCTCTGAGAGCCTGGATTTCATAGCTACCTCTGTACTTTCCCCACAAAAGCACTTCAGAGCTGTTGCTTCTCATAGTCTTTGCATAGTTCTCTAGCCTTTAGGTCCCGTACGACAAAATTCAACAGTTTGTATGGATCTTGTTTGTAGCTCGTTGGTGCTACAAAATATTAAATTATCAGGCTGAAGTAGCAGTGCATTCTGGCAGGCAGAAATACACCATGAAGAAGAAAATAATCACACTTAAAGTTCATAAGATACTGACTTCTAGCTTGCTACAGTGGTGATGTGTCCTGAGCTATCTGAACAGGTAAGTCTGAAAACCAGAAAAAATGTGAAATGATATTGTCAAAGTCACTTTCTTAAAAATAATAGGGGTTTCTTTCATGGTTTTCTTACTGAAGTATGCTTACATTGATCAGGAAGCAGGGAAGGAGGGGACCGATTTCCTGGATTTTTTTATAGTAATCTGTTGTAGCAGATTATAAAAATACTTGGGGTTTTTTATTGTTTGGTTGTTTATTGTTTGTTTGGGTTTTTTTACAGACAAGAGGTGCTGCATTTTTCATCATAGCTGTCATCTGCTTACTGCTTTTTGATAATGATGACCTCATGGCTAAAATAGCAGAACATCGTATCCTTTCTTGCTATATGTAAGAGCAAGTGACTCTTAGTACTGGAGCAGAGAAAATGTGAAATTGAGTATACTGAATTAAATTATAATTAGAACTGATTTTGAAGCAAGTTTTTAATTGATCATCTCATCATAGTCTACTGACAAAAAGTAGTACATCTAAGGATGGGCAGTAAAAATGAGCAAGGTGAAAGTAAGCTTTCCAAAGAAGGAATAAAAACATGGAATTGCAGATGCAAATCATGTATTCTGGAACGTTATTGATGAATTTACTTCAATGAGTACTCTTACTTCAGAGAGTAGAATCATAGAATGGCCGGGATTGGAAGGCACCTTAAGTTGATCAAGTCCAACTGTTTACTCAGCACTGCCAAGCCCACCACTAAATAGTGTCCCTACGTGCTACATCTCTATGTCTTTTAAGAACTGCCAGGAATGTTCACTGAGCCACTTTCCTGGGCAGCCTGTTTCAATGCTTGATAATCCTTTTTGTGAAAAAAAGATCACCACTCCCACCCAGCTTGGTGTCACCTGCAAACTGACTGAGGGTGCACTCGATCCCCTCATTCAGAGCACTGATAAAGTGCTATTAAACAGGACTGGCCCCAGTACTGAGCCCTGGGGAACAGCACTGGTGACTGAACACCAGCTGGATGTAACTCCACTCATCACCACTCTGGGCCAAGACATCCAGATAGCTTTTTACCCAGTGAACAGTGCACCCTGTCAAGCCAGGAGCAGCTGGTTTCTCTGGGAGGTTTGTGTGGGAAATGGTGTCCAAGGCTTTACTGGAGTCCATGGATCCACAGCTTTTCCTTCATTCACAAGGCAGGTCACCCTGTCATAGAAGATCAGGTCAGTCAGTCAGGACCTGCCTTTCACAAACCCATGCTGAGGGCTGGGCCTGATCCCCTGTTTGTCCTGCACATGCCAACACACCATAAAGCTCAGTTTGCTTACCTCTGCTTTCTGTGTTCTGCTACCTTTGCCTGTTCTTGTTGTTCTTGGTTAAAAAAAAAATCAAATTAAACTCTTCCTTAATTTTTTATTTAGCTGAGGGGCATCATGACAGTGCTCTTACCCATGTTCTGTACACAATCATTGCTTTCCTGGGTGTTGCAGATCACAAGGTAAATAATATGTATTTTAGAATATTTATCTAAGTTTCATAGGTAAGAATTTCACTGGTTCAGAGCTAATCCAAGCCTGAATGAAAACCAAAAGTTTGAACATCCCCACCCCATATTGGAACTGAACTAGCCCTGTAATTTGTACATACTGATTGGAGTATGAGAAGCTTCAATACAGCAAGCCAAACCATACAACTTTCAACCTCTGTAGCTGGTAAGGACATCACTGTAATGCATAACCTAAAAAGTCTCGTTGAAATTACCGTGAAATAATCTGTCATTGGTGTTCTGGATGTTTATAACGCTTTGCGTACAAGCCATTTCTTACTCACTGTTGGGGCCTCTGTTTTGTTGCTGCATCTTTAGCTTTCCCCAATCTTTCCTTTACATTAGACTTGTATCTGAAGACACAGATTCTGATACTTTTCAGTAAGATAGTCCCATTGTAATTGGTGGTATGAATAGGTGTGTATTATAACCTTACTGTATAGGCTTGATCTGGCTGATTGAATTACGTTAACTTAGTCTTGCTAAAGTGGCTTCATTGAGGACTAAAACAAGAAAAAATTACAGAGCAGCTGTGAAAGTATTAATATAAAAATAAATTAAATGTTAGAAAGACTGGTTAGTGGTGCACACAAGTAAGTGTGATCTAAGGGAGATGAAATGCTCTGTATCTTGTAATTCATTTACAGAACAGTTTTGAAAGAGTATATTGTGAAAAATGTGATATGGTGTGATCAAAGTAAGTGAATGAAAAGGTTATGAAAGGTCTAGAGGACAAGATGATGTGAATCTTCAGGGGTTTACGTATACTTTCAACGTGCTTTTAATAATGGAAGATAGGAAAACAAGCTTTGGGTAATTTTTCTTCTTCCTCAGGTGCTGTTTGCTACCATTCTGCTGCGGGTGTATGCCAATTAACACTATTAAGAGTTTTAAAATTCAACTCATATTAGGCTGCTGTGAGTAGTGCTAAGGCATAACCATGTATGCTATGTTACTGTTTTTAGCTAGAGTAAAAATTACAGAAAATATCCTACTTCTGGCTTTTGTTGTCAGATTAAGGAAAGCACATTAATCTTTTCTCCTTGTAGGTGTTGTACTTGGAGTGAAGTTTTTGGTACTTATGGAATGCTA
Source organism: Orthonyx spaldingii (assembly GCA_013397795.1). Lineage (NCBI taxonomy): Eukaryota > Metazoa > Chordata > Aves > Passeriformes > Orthonychidae > Orthonyx > Orthonyx spaldingii. The sequence goes on from VZTJ01006513.1 coordinate 134,453, forward strand.
ATGGAATCCCTTTATGTCTCCAGGGTGGAGTACTGCTTCTGGTACTGGCATTGTGCTGCAAGGTTGGTTTTCACATGGCATCCCGAAAACTATCTGTAGATGTAGGTGGAGCCAAGCGTCTTCAAGCTTTGTCTCATCTTGTTTCTGTCCTTCTGTTGTGCCCATGGGTTATTGTTCTCTCTCTGACAACAGAGGTAAGATAATAAGTGCAAAGATAAATCACTTTTTGTAATGCTTGTGAAGTGCAATCTAAATCTTTCCTTTAAAATATCTTTAAAAGTACTGAAGTTGCTGTCTTTATTTTTGTAGTTAGCTTTGTTTGAAAATTTTCCATTTACTTCTATATTTGATTTTTATCTGTGTGATACTTTAATTTCCTCTTTTATGTGACAACTGTATTTCATCCTTCTAGCCTGAGCTAGATATTACATCTTGGGTTCATCTACTAACATCGCACAAGCATTAATGACTATATAAATACAGTGCTCTGTTATCCGTAAGAAGCAGATTATTTATTGTCATTTTTTAAAAATGCTCTTTATGCCTGTATGCATAGGGAGAGTAGGCCATTGCAACCAGGGCATTGCATATGGCATTCCTTCTAGGAACATTGAAGTATTAAAATAAAGAACTTTAGTGCATTTTGAATATATCTGTCCTTCCCTATCTGGAATGATGTGTTTATATGATAAATTGAAAGTATAAAAGTATTTATGTTTTATGGATTACTGAAAACACTTGTAATTCAAGTGAACTAGATTCAGTGATATAAATACAATCACTCTTCTGGTGAGCAGTCCTGTTTGAAATTTATTTTTTGTTGCAGAGTAAGGTAGAGTCTTGGTCTTCTCTCATCATGCCTTTCATAACAGTCATCTTTTTTGTTGTGATCCTGGATTTCTACGTGGAGTCCATATGCTCTGTGAAGATGGAAGCTTCCACGTGTGCTCGATACGGATCCTTTCTTATTTTCATTAGTGCACTGCTTTTTGGAAACTTTTGGACGCATCCAATAACAGACCAGCTTCGAGCTATGAACAAGCCACCACACCATGAAAGCATAGAGCATGTTCTTTCTGGAGGGGTAGTAGTGAGTGCTGTCTTCTTCATTTTATGTACGTATTCTTGTCTAAACTCTAGTAAATCTGTGGTCTGTGTGACTGGGAAGCCAGTCAGGAAATTGAGGTGTGCAGAATTCTTTTGGATGAGCTTCTATGGATTCTTTTGAATAAGGCAGCCTGCAGCTTTTCTCTCTTTTACTGTCTGCCTATGGAAAAAAAAAAAAAAAAGAATGTGATAGATCTGTTGTGGAAGTGATGATCTAATCTAACATAGCAATGAAATCTAATGATAAACCTCAAGATGAAGTTGACAATCACTTTGCTGCCTGCAAGTTTTCATGCAAATATGGATTGCTGATTAAACACATTATAAAATAGCTGTCAAGTTTAGAGAAACAGCAACAAAAACTTCAATGCTTTCCTTGCAGCTGCCAATATCCTGTCCTCCCCCTCCAGGAAAGGGCAGAAGGGTACCCTTATTGGCTATTCCCCTGAAGGCACACCTCTCTATAACTTCATGGGTGATGCATTACAGCAGAGCTCTCAGTCATTGCCCCGGTTTATTAAGGAGTCACTGAAACAAATCCTTGAGGAGTATGATTCTAGGCAGATCTTCTATTTCTTATGCCTAAATCTGGTAAGTGCATAGTTTTTTTCTTCAAATCCAATCACAGTAGTACATATATAATACAGTAAGAAGAGTTATTCTTTAAAAGATTCCTCTAATCAATTGGTTTGAAAGTGACCTTTGATAGAGTAATTTTAATTTAATTAGTGATCTCTGACTTGTTGTCACAGTGCAGCACTGGTTCTATGTGTAAGAGTTGCACCAGTAACTGAATACTTGCATGATAGTATGTTTAAGGCTGACATACCTCAATGTTGCCAGCAGATAAGGTGAAACTGATAAGGCCTTCAAGGATAGGGACGACAAAATAGAAGGTGTGGGATTGATTAGTGTCATTTTGGAGTAGACTAGTTTTATTTGTAGCTTCTCTCTTTCTTGAATAGGAAAAGATGATGCAGTAAGCAAATTTGATAGAACCTCATTTGCGAAGATCTCCAGGAAAATAAGGGGAGAAACTTGAAGTATCCATGTTAGCTGTAAGAAATTCCATTATGGAATATGAAAGATTGGAAAAAAGTTTTTAGGCAGATGGATTAATAATAGTAAAATGTACAGGGTACATGTATGTATTAAAAATGTTTCCTTGTGTACTCTTCTCAGAACCAATTCCTAAGATTCAAAGAGTCAACTTACTGGTGAAGAAAATGTTGGCATAACAGATTTATAGATACCATTACTTTTACACTAATAATATATCAGATAAGAACTCTTACATTTTTAATGATAAGATGCTTAGAATTTTGTCTGCAGAATATCAGTTCAAAATTCAAAATGAAAATTTAAATTTACTCCTGTAAAGAGTTGGATTTTTAGGCTTTAAGGAGTCTTTAAGAAGAGTAGGCTCAAAAATGTCTGTTCTTAGACTTGGAATGCATCACATGTTTCATTGGAGGAGAGAAAAAACAGTCTAGAAATACTTGAAACAATACCTTTGAAAAATATGGAGTGTTCTATGGAAAGAATGTCCTTCTATCTACCCAAATATTAATACACAAGTTAATATTTGACAAAAAATTCAAACTCTATTTTGTTTTAGGCTTTCACTTTTGTGGAGCTTTTTTATGGAGTATGGACCAATAGCCTTGGTCTTATTTCTGATGGATTTCACATGCTTTTTGATTGTTCTGCATTAGTGATGGGGCTTTTTGCAGCTCTGATGACAAGGTGGAAAGCAACTCGCATATTTTCGTATGGGTATGTATCTTGGGTTCTTTAAGGACTATTTGAAACTTAACTCTTATTGTTCGTTTTCAAAATGTTCTGGTATATATAGGATATTTTACTAATGCATGCTTCTAGGGGTTTTTTGCTGTGTCTTTTCTGTTCCATTTGTGCTCATGCCATTCTCTTTGTATCTGTGCAAAAATGTGTCTGAAATGTAATTTTCATTCATCTCTACAACTAAAACTTTTATCACTGTGAATATTATTTAGAAATTACCTCATTCTGTACATTTATGTCAAGCAAAAATCTATGTTAAAAACCAGTGTTAATATGAAAATTTAGATTTGGCTGGTATAATTAAACCTTATATGTTTGCGTAGCAGTTTAGCAATTTGAAGTCCTGAATGAGCAGTATCTATAAGAGAATACATTTATATTGCTTTATTCTAATGGAGTTTGGACAGCTAGAAACTGGCAACCTCTCGATTAGGAAAAAAATAACTCAGAAATTGAGGCATGATTCTGTGACATTGAGGAAAAAAAATCATAGCAATCTTAATGCTGTATTAAAAGAATTATAACTTTATTTATTATGACTTTGACGTTTGTTCAGACTACCCATTCTTCACTCTCAGAAGTATATATGTTTACTTTCAGGTACGGACGTGTAGAAATTCTCTCTGGATTTATTAATGGCCTCTTTCTGATGGTGATTGCTTTCTTTGTCTTCATGGAATCAGTGGCTAGACTGGTGGATCCTCCAGACATAGATACAAACATGTTAACTGTAAGTTTTGTCCCTCTGTTTCACTGTAGTTTTGCAGTTAATGGTTAATTTATGTTTATCTCCAGGGTGATAGTCCTTCCAGTACCTGAAGGGAGCCTTCAGGAGAGCTGGAGAGGGACTTTTTACCAGGGCATTTAGTGACAAGACAAGGGGGAACGGATTCAAAATGAAGCAGACTACATATAGATTAGATATTGTGAATGAATTAGATACTAGATATTAGGAAGGAATTTTTTACTGTGAGGGTGGTAAGGCAGTGGAACAGGTTGCCCAGAGAAGTTGTGGGCTTCCACAGTTTTTCTTAAAGTGCATGGTATTTCTGGTTACCATGTTCTAGAAAATAAGTTGGAATACCTGTGAAGATGCAGTGAAGTGAAAAGACTTTTCTCCCTCTCGCAGCAGGTCTCTGTTGGAGGGCTGATTGTGAACCTTGTTGGCATCTGTGCCTTCAGCCACGCACACTCCCATGGGGCTGCTCGGGGAGGCTGTCCTGCACACGATCACAGCCATTCCCACCATGGCCACAGCCACGGGCACGGCCATTCCCACAGTGACCATGGGCACAGCCATGGACATTCCCATGGATCTTCTGGAGGAGGCATGAACACCAACATGAGAGGCAAGTACAGATTGTTGCATCATAAGTGATGTATGTGATTTTTAGGAGCCTGAAGATTTTTGGAATCAGACCTATGCAGTATTATGCATCAATCTAAAAAGTGCTCTCAAGGAGTGATCTGACAGTCATTAAATGCACTATACAGGAATTGCTCAAACCATTTATGAATTTAACTTGAAGAAACTTGAAATGTTTCTGTGCATATGTGTTTAACACGTGAGGAACAATAAAAGCAGTAATCTACAGTCTTCACTGACATTAGTAAAGGTCACTGTAAACTATACTCAAAAAACTTAAAGTCCTTGTTTCTAAGTTCAAACTGGAAATGAAAGTACAATGTCTCTGTAAAGATACTACCATGCTTCTAGGTATCATGTGACAGCTTTTAAAAACACTAGGAAGGGGATAAGAAGCAGGAGAACAAGTACAGACCAGCAGTAGACTATGCTTTTATTTGTGATTCAGAAGATAAGGTGCTAAAGAAAAACTTTCAAATCTGAAATCGTAAGCTAAATGAGAAGCGCACTGTATATAAAACTCCAGCATAGAATTTTTTTCTCCAGTAGTTAGAAAGTAGTTATTTACCATCTCTCTGGCTTATAGAAAAAAAAAAACTATAAAGAAATTATGCTTTCTGTGCAAGCTTGTCAGAATAGGGTGAATAGTCTCATGTTTCATAGGTTATTTTATGTCTTAACTCAGTTGGTTATCCTATTTATCCATATTCATTATGTCTGTCATTTTTGTAAAGTCTGCCTATACTCATGTTTCGATAGTCCTTAAAATTCTGACACTTAACTGGCACTAATCTTATGAATGGTTGGAGAGCATTTTTCTATGCCCACTGAGTGTACATTGAGAATGAACCCACAATTAAAGCAGCAGAAAGTATAAAATTGGAGTAGAATTGGCGTATAAAAGCCAATCAGTACATTCATATGTGTCCACACTAGCAAGTCAATGGATGTACACTGATCTTCTAACTCTCTGTTAAGGATCAATGAGTTCTTATATACAGAGTTAAATGATTATGCTATATTGTACAAATCCCACTAACAATTTAAAGACTATTCACATATTCTTTAATATGTGGAGGCCTACCTAGATCATTGCCCCATAGAGTAGAAATTGTTTTTACATTAATTTGTAATTAAACATTAGAAAAGCTAAATATTTAGTGTATTTTGTCCCAGGGTAGGGAGAGAGTCGTCTCTGTTTAGCTTGAGGATATTTAGTAAGCCTTACTAAGTTTCTGCTATTGAACATATACATACATTTTAGACAAAGCTATTAATCATTCTGTTTGTTTTGGTTTTAGGTGTATTTCTGCATGTGTTAGCAGACACTCTTGGCAGTGTTGGTGTTATTGTATCCACAATATTTATTCAGCAGTTTGGATGGCTCATAGCTGATCCACTCTGCTCTCTCTTTATTGCTACACTGATTTTTCTTAGTGTTATCCCACTATTGAAAGATGCCTGTCAAGTTCTTTTGTTGAGGATACCTCCAGAACAGGAGAAAGATCTGCATGCTGCTTTAGAAAAGGTACAGTTGTAAATGTTTTTGTATACAAACATGCAAAGCTGAAACAGTTTTTAATGGTTGTTAACCTCAAGCAGTTCAGTCAGTTTTTGTTGTCTTAGACAATTTCATGTCTCAAATTGTATAAAATCTATTTTGCAGAGAAGTGACAGGATGACTGGTTCTAACGATAACAGTTGGCTTGCAGCTAAAAAGACTTCCACTGTTTTTTGCTTTTATTGGTAGCTCATGATTTCAGACAAGTATAGTAACAGTGTGGTAGATGTACAATGCTGTAGTACTAAGAAAGTAATATGGCAGTTCCCCAAACCTGCAGCTTTTTTAAACTTGTTGTGAACATTCAGGCTACAGGATTATATCATGAGCTTGTAATTTCAACCTTTCTGATTAGTCCATATCATGAAGGGTATACTGGTTCACAGTAGGTGGGATGGCAAAAGTTAAGCTGTTTTTTCTAATTACTTTTTCCTTCCAGTCTGTTTTCTTCATGTCTGGTGCAATATGGCATCTGCCTTGAGGCTGTACCTACTCTTTGCTGTTGCCTGGTTTTAAATTCCTGCCCAGAATTGTAGCATGGACCTCAGTGCGGAGAACTCCTCCCTGTAAAAGAATGAGTTAAAAGTTCTGTGAGGATGCCATCAACTAGAGACTTCAAGGGGGAAATGTGTTCTTGGCTGCATGAGAAAGAAAAGAACAAATGGGAATTGTCTGGGAGAGATTTATGTAGTGAAAGGAAAGTGAGGTGCAGAGTGTAGTTTCACTTTTTGATGAGGGAAGACAGAAGTGTGAGAGACTGGGGATAAAGAAAGTACTTTTTGAGAACAATCAACGACCAATTCATTAAAAGATAATAGAAAAAGCTTTTAAAAATTAACATCACAATAAAACAATGTGCTTGCTGTAGGTTGACCCCAGTCAGCAGCCAGGCATCCATACAGCCACTTGCTACTCCCCTCCTTACCACCACTACCACTGCCAGTGGGACACCAGAGCATAAGCAAAAAACCTCTGGGAACAATATAATAGGTGAAGGAAAAGCAGCGAAAAAAGGAAAAAAAAGCCGTGTGCCACCTCCCACAGCAGACTGATGCCCAAGCGGGCCCCAAACAACAGCCACCTTGGAAGCCAAAGTCCCTCCTTCATCCTCTACACCAGTTTTTACTGCTGAGTAAGGTGTTATATGGCATGCAGTAGTCCTCTGGACAACTTGGGTCAGCTGCCATGGCTGTGTCACCTCCCTACTTCTTGCCCATCCCCAGCCTACCCACCAGGGCAAGGGCTAAGTGGGAAAAACAGAAAACCTTGATAGAAAAGAGAAAGCCTGAACAGTCCAGCAGTAGCCAAATCATTGGTGTGTTATCAAAACAGTTTTAGGCAGAAATCCAAAACACAGCACCTTATCAGCTGCTCTAAAAAACCTTTACAGCCAACCCAGAAAAAAGATCAATTTAATAAATTGTAAATTATGGAAAAGAAGTTATGTCTCTGAATTAAGTTCAGCTATGATAACTAAATATAGCTACTAAACAGTGAGGTAACAAGTGCTCTAGAAGTGGTAGATGCTGAATCAGCATTTTGATTAGTCTATCCATGCATGTTCCTCTGATCTGTTCACTAAATCAGGAATTTAGTGAAATTCTTGTTTAATTGATTGATTGATTCAGGAAAATCCTTTTTCTCATCCTATTTAGCATTGCTCTTTTGTGGTTTTCATTTAGTTTCACTTTTATCTTCTAGAATTTTACAGTAGTAGCAAGATGACCTTTCAATACAAGATATTCCTCAATATAGCTTAGTTGGAAAGCTGCTGTGCTACAGAGTTTTGTTTCCTTGTGAAAAACGTTATTCACCAATAGCCATGTACATATACAAGTTTAAAATTATTTAATTGTTGCTAATGAAATTTCTTCACAGATTCAAAAAATAGAGGGAGTCATATCCTACAGAGATCCTCATTTTTGGTGTCACTCTGCAACTGTTGTGGCAGGCACAATACATGTGCAAGTGGTATCGGATGTGATGGAACAGAGAATTGTACAGCAGGTAAAGTGCAAGGTTCTTAGACTCTTATTTTCTTAATTTCCTACTCGGCATCTCGCTTTCAGTCATAGACTGAAGTTTCAAGCTGACATGTTGTGCTTGTTTGAGCCAAATTTGGAGAGGGGACTTGTAAAAGAGTCTCCTTCAGGAGAGCAGATTTCAGCAGCCCCTCCCCACAGTCCGGTTTGGGAAAAACCTGTTTTGAGGAAAAAAAAGTGGAAAAAACTATTTATATACTAAACCAAATGAATAGTATTAAACAAATGGAAACCTTTAGTTGCTTTGAGGAGACAATGAGTCAGAGAAATCCTGCTTTGGCTGCAGTTTAGTTAGGTTCAGTCCCCTCAGAATTCGAGCCCAGTGGCCAGGCCTGTCGTCCTGCTGGTGGAGGGGTGGAGGGAACCCCCCAGGCAGGTGTCCCAATGTCTTGGACCAGAGAGGTGCTGAACAACTCCCAGAGAGAGAAACTACAGTCTGTAAAATGCTTCTTGCTTCAGCCAACGAGGGGAAAAAAAAACAGAGAACCAAACTCCCTGTCTCTTGCTCTCTGCTAGAAGAAGGAGGGAAAAAAAAAACTCTGAGAGCAAAAACTCTCCCCTTATCTTCCACTGTCCTGTTGTTTCTGTTTCTGCCAGAGTCGAAGAATGTAAACAAAACCTGTGCCGGCTTTTCTCTGACTGAATTAAAGGGACAAACTAATTTCTAAGCATAGCAGATGATATGGAATATACAGCATAAAATACATATATAAAATCATTCTAGGACACATGTATGACTTTTTTTGTAGCTCTCCATTATTGTCTCAGAGCTAGTCTCTAATGTTGTACTGTCCCTTGCCTGCTAGCTTGAACCTAGCTGTGTAAAGATGTGAAGCTAAATGCTAAAGCATTTGTCAAAATGCTAACTGGTGAGAGTGGCACTACATCTGCTCTGAGAAAAGAAGGGGAGGTGGAAAAAGAGGCCTGCAAAACAGGAAATAAACAGTAGAGATATCTGGATGCTAATCACGTGTTTATAACCAGATTACCACTACATGCCAAGGGTTTTTCTTTTCCGTAAAAAGATACGTATTTCCTTTTGCAAGACACTGAGAATCACCCAGTGTGCAGAGTTGCAAAGCCATACCCTCTTAAGCTACTCTTCGCTTTCCAAAGAATTGAATTCTTCACAATGATATGTGAAGGCTTTTTACAGCCAGAATACTGGAAGTTACTGTGAGATACAAATGAAGTGCAATACTAATGTTAACTGTACCATTCTGTTCAGGTCACAGCAATTCTGAAAGATGCTGGCGTAAACAACTTAACTGTCCAAGTGGAGAAGGAAGCTTATTTTCAGCACATGTCCGGACTCAGTACGGGTTTTCAGGATGTCCTTGCAATGACTCAGCAACTAGAATCCATGAAATACTACAAAGATGGTACTTACATCATGTGATACAAAATTGTATTCACCAAAGGGGATGTAAATGGTCAAGCTGTTGGATTCCATATTTGTATTTTTGCCAGGAAATCTTGCACATACATGTACAGAAACAAATGTACTATATATTTGAATTTTTTTAAGTGTACTATCTTTGTTAATTGGATTGAGATGCTTTTATAAAGGAAATACGAAGGACTTGAGTACTTGCTGTATATGTGAAAATAATCAAAATCTTATATACTATACTTGATGTTTATTAAACAGAAGTCTTGCAACTTGTAGATGAGCACAGATATATTCCATACTTTCTCCTGAGTGTGGAACATCAGTATTGTAATTTCTTGTTAGCAGTGGGAAATAGAAGTAGTTTGTATTGGAATGCAAAATCAACTGGGAAATACTCTTCTTTCTTTCAAGGATAGCTTGAAGACTCTTGGAATGAAAAAAAAAATTTATTATGGGAAGTAAAAAACATGAAGTCCTGTGTTTTGCATACTTTGTTAGGTAATAGAACTATACAGTTTTTATATTATGTCTCAGCATACAAATCTGATTTCTACACTTAATGTACCAGAGCAAATATACATTACCATTTCACATTTTAAACTATTTTTTTTAAAGAAGATAAATCCACAGATTTTACAGTGAGAAATAGGGAAGGAAAGAAAATGGAGACAATTTTCTCTTTCCTGGGAAGACTCAGAATCCTAACTCAAACCACTCTGTAAAATAAGTCTTTTGTACTTTTTGTATGAATAACTGCAAATGCAATATTTGAAGTTTAGAAGTAATAAATCAGTGATCATCCTAGCATTCAGCTAAACTTCATCTCTTCAAGGTATATTAACCTATACTTTACTCGATATTTTTTTAGTAATACTGTGACAGCTGCAGGTGTACTGTAGCCAACTGCATCTCAGTGTATTACCCAGGGAAGAAGTTCAGGTTTAAAATGCTAAACTGCAACAGTAGTCTTGGACTTGACAAGTTGCTGAAATGAACACTAAATTGAGACTGCTTGACTGGAAAGTGAAAGAGTGTCTTTAAGAGAGTATTTGAATGTTGATGACTTAATACTGAAAAGAAAACAGATCTGTATATTTAGTGAAAACCTGAAAATGGTGTAATAACCTACATCTTCAGAGGCAGTTGTCCGTACATCTGTTTACAGGCTTCTTGTGCCCCTTTTCTCCTTGTCTGTAGCATATTAACATTTTTCTTGAAATTCAAGAAATTAATTCAATGGTTGACAAGAAAGAATACATCTTTCATTATCCCATGTATCACGGCAATATTATTTTATCATACTGTTTTCTCATTTCTGGTATTCAGCGGTTCTTGAATACCATTATAATAAGAATAGACTTGATGTTAATGAAATTGAAGGACAGGACAGAGTGATAAAGGAATTATATAATTGGAGCAGATTTACCAGGAATGCAGCTAGGGATGTCCTTGAGCCATTCTGCTTATCTTGTGATCAAACTGTTTATACAACTTGCATGATCTGTTTTGTTAGTCTTGAAGAAGTTCTTCCTATGTTATGTTAAAACACTATTCTGCAGTACAAGACTGACTTGGAAAACTGTGTTCAGAAAATTTCTAGAAGTTGCATTGCATTTGTGTAGAGTGATGAAGATTAAGTGCATAAATCACAATCCCTCGAATCAGGACAGCGCTGGAGTCAGCTGCCTTCTCAAAGCTGGATCCTGTTTTCTGCTCATTAACACATTTGGCAGTGGTTTTGTTACCTTGCCTCCTCCAGAAGGCTCATCGCTTGACAAGCTACAGTTATGCTCAGTCTAGAACTAGGGTGGTAACTTCGGGTTTGAAAACCCATCGCAAACAAAAAGCTTCAGTTAATGTTTACGCGTGCCACACCTGTTTTGAGGTGATTGTACTAGAATTGACAGTATTTCAGCAAACCTCATTGTGACACGAAATGAAGATGATGAAAAGGGGGGTGATTCTGTCTTTCAAATCATTATCCTAACATAATTGTAAAGCTTTAGTGCTTGCCACAGCTTCCTCTGAGCAAATGGTGATTTCCTACTTCAGCTGCTAGCAGCAGAACCCAAAACAAATCAAGGTGGCTGTGATGCCCAAAAACTAGGCAAGAAAACAGTACTCCATAGTATAAAGCCTATAGAGCAGGTATTTGTTTATTCGATGCCAGGAGTGAGGGGGATAGCTCTTCCACAAATTCAGTCATCCATTGTTCGCACAGTACCAGCTTTTACACTTTTTTACTTTGTGTGCACATTATACTTCCCTAACCTTCAGATTGCAACGTATTTTCTATTCACATGTTTACCTAAGCCCTTGTAGCAGGTGCTCAGTTCCTGCGTGAGGTAGTTGTCAGCCTGCTGGTTGTCGTTTTTGATGAAGGTTTAGAAGTTCCTCGGACCTGAACTTTTCACCCTTACATCTTGCACATGCTCTATAAGATTGTCTGCTCAAATAGCCAGTGGTCAACTTTTTGCAGTTAGCTTGTTCTGCTAAATTTGCTGATTTTTTCTAAAAAGTGCTTTATTCACATACCCTGTTACAAAGTAACTACTTTTTTCCGCATAGCTAAGCTTTTTGCATAGCTCAGGCGTTATCTTGTTGCCTCGGCATCAAGTGGCACTGTGATCATAGCAGTGAAGATAAGCCCCTACGTGGATAATTCACAGGCAAGTGCAAACCTGCATCTTAGCTTGCATTTGGCAGGTTTTTGCATGTTACCCAGCACACATGCACAGCATTCTTCCTGACTCTTCTGGCAGGAAAACAATGGCAATAAGTATTGTCTGTCTTACAACATCTCTCTTAAATTTTTTTAGTCTGCCAACAATCCTCCAAAGAAGGGTTCGGGATTCCCCAAAAGATCTATTGGAACTGTGCTGTGTGGGCAGGTTTTCAAATCACAGGTGGAGGCCAGTTGATTCATATAATACTGGGAGGGCATGGGGTGGTTCAATCTAAGTCACCGGATCTGCATGCAGAGAGTTGTAACAAAACACTGAGCAATTAAACAGGTTTGAAAGGAACTCCGAGCGAGCAGCACGTGAGTACATAAGGAGGAAAATGTTCGTGTTTTCCAGTAATGCTTTATGTCCTGCATCTTGGCTTCCCTGGTTACAGAAGCCATAGGGACGTAAGCAGGTCCGAGTTACGCGGGCGGGAGCGTCCCGCCCGTGGCCGGGCAGAGCCTCGGGGCGGGCAATGGGCGGCGGCGGCGGCGGCGGCTGGGGGCTTTAACCGCGCGGCGCCTGCATCTACACCCTTTTGGCTCCGGAGCCGTGCGATCTTGCCCCGGCTCCGCTGCTCCAGCCCGCCGGCACTGCCAGCGACGCTGCCCCGGCTTCCCCGTTCCCGCGGCCCGGGGGCGCGGCGGTGCAGCGCACACCCACTCGCGCTGTCCCACTGAGCGCCCTTCTCTCGCCCTCCCCCGCAGTCCCGCTCCGCAGCCGATCCCTCCAACAAGAGGATCCCAGGAACGGGCCGCCCCAGCAATGGGGCTGCGCCCCTGTGCCGCCCTGGAGGGCATCAGCAACTGCACGGCTGAGCCGAAAGTGCGGCCAGCCGCCAAGAAGCCGACGTTGGAGGGGGACCACGGGCAGCCGAGTGGCAGGTACGCCCCCACCCCGGAGAGGATGGTCACCAGGAGGCTGCTGAGGCTTTCCGCCAAGGAAAACGTGCCTCCGCCAGCCCCGGAGCCCCAGCCAGAGCCCTCCCAGGTACCGTCTGCGGCCTGCTTATGCCAAGTGCCCCTTCCCCAGCCCAGGGCTTGGCTGCCGCTGCGGCAGAGCCGTGCCTTCCTCTGGTGCCCTGAATCAGGGGTTGTGAGCCACTCCAGTGCTCCATGCTTCAGGGTTGCAGCTTAGCCCACACTGGGCTGTGGAGGGAGGTGCTGTCTGCACTGATCTTCTGAATTTCTTTGCAGTCAGAACATCAGTCTCCAGTCCCCATGGAAATATGTGAATGTGATCCAGCAGAAGACATACTGTGTCAGGCTTTTTCTGATTTCTTGCTTGAGTCTGAAGACCCAGATAAGGCAAATAGTAATGACCCAAACTATGCAGCAACTATGTGAAGGACACCTACAAGTATCTGAGACACCTGGAGGGTAGTAGGCATCTACTGACATTTGCAGTAAACCTGTCCTTGTAGGTGTGGCTTGCCTTGAAGTCGGTATTCACTTTCACCTGTGATTTCTCCAGAGGCACTAGTAAGCCTCCTTCAACTTTAAAATATAGGATGGAACTCAGCTGATAACATGAAGAGATGCTGGTTGTTAGACCAATCAACTATTAGTATTAGTGCTTTCTTTACTGAAAGGGTGGTCAGACACTGGAATGGGCTGCCCAGGGAAGTACTAAAAATCACCCTCTGGCAGTGTTCAGAAAATGACCAGATGTGTCAGTTGACAGGGTGGTGTTCAGTCATAGGGTGGACTTGATCTGGGAAGCCTTTTAAATGATTCTAAGGCTTATGCCTTACAATACCACAGAGGCTAGGCTTTGCAAATGCTTCAGCTAAGTGACCACATCTATTAACCCTATTCCTTTCACACAGGAAAATTGACCTTTTTTGACAATTTGTCTGATGCAAATACCTGGCTGGACAGGAAATCAATGGGAACATGTGTGCCATACTAAAGACTGACTTATCCAAGTTCACATGAATTTCAGGCTCCAGCAAGAGACCTTGTACTTGGCAGTTGCAATCACTGATCACCTCCTGCAGGTGAGTGTCTCTTGCCCAGTGCCAGGCAATGCTTTTCCCCTAGGCTAAAGCATGAATGCTGGTCCGTAACACCCTACATGGCTGGACATACCCTGAACAAAACACAGATGACCAATGCCATTCGATTCTCAGTTGTGTCGTACATGTATGTACAACACACAGCTCTTGGCTATCAACAGCGAGTTGATGTATCAAAACTGCTTACTCCTTTCCCTGATTTGAACTCAAGGCCTTCTAACACCCCTGCAGGTGCCAATAGAGGTAACAGAGAATATAGAGTTATATTCTGTATAAGTGAGTATGAACATCCTGCCATACAAGAAACTTTACACTGACTACCTTGAAAACCTGTGTTCTGATCCAAGTCATTCAGATAAGTCTCTACTGCTTCTTGCTACAGGACAATGCTGTTTTCAAGGTGAAGTTGCAGCTGGTTGGTGTCATAGCTATGTACATTGTCAGCAAATACGAAGAGATTCTCCACCCATATAGTGGAGACTTTAGCTGTGTAACTGACTACAGTTGCTCAAAGGTCCATATCTGCCAGATGGAGATGAAGATCCTGAAAGCCCTGGACTTCCATCTGGGTTGCCCTCTTCTGCTGCCCTTCCTAAGAAGGTTGCAGAAGTGTTGAGAATATCTGTTACTGTAAATTGCATCTGGAAAAGACAATATTTACCTGCAGCAACTTGTTAAAATGTCTCAAAATTTTTGAGTACTGCAACTGAGCCTGGTTGAGACCTGTCTCCCATGTAGAAATGAGTTCTATTAGTCTGTTCCTGTGACATGAGCCTAACTCACCAAAAGTCAGTGGTAAAATGTGTGCCTGATATTGCAGGTGACTGCTAGTCTGCCATTGAAAGGGGTGAGCAGCCTAATATAACACAGAACTGCTTTGTGATTAATCCACTTGAATTTCAACCCTGTACTCTGAAAGTGTTCTCTAAGGAAGTATTTATTTCTGTTTAACTAAACCAAGGTTTGACAGGATAGCCAATTTTGCCCTGGAGATAGCCAATTTTCAGCTCTGACTTATTGCAGGTAAACTCTGAACAATACATTCTGGCCAAGTACCTGATGGAGCTGAGCATTGTGAACTATGATACAGTTCACTTCCTTCCATCCAGGATTGCAGCAGCTGCCCTCTGTCTCTGAAACTCCTCAATGGATGCAAGTTGGTAAGTTGTGCTTGTCAGGCCACCTCCTACTTTGTGACTCAATGTACCTGTGCAGCAGTTTAAAAGGCCACTCTTACAAGGTGCAGGCCTCCTCCATTCCTCATGGTATTTCACCATATTCTTGTCCCCCTGTTTTCCACTAAAAGGGACAGCAGTAGGACAGTACCTGTTAAAATCTCCCACTGTGAGACAAGAGACCACAATTGTCCAAGCAAAGACTGTCTGAAAACGAAGAACCCATGATACTCCAGGCATCACCACCACCGCCAACACCAAGATAAGCATCATTGAACAGTTGTACTCTCCTATTATATGGAATCTGGCTAAAAATTTTTAACTCCTATATGAACTGCTCCCTGTATATGCAGAGTAACTTATTTGTATTAAAATTATTAAAACTGTTATAATTTTTGTTTGGTTTTTTTTGAGGGGAGGGTAGTACAGTTACCTTCTTCCTACAGCTGAGGCATCTTCTGGAGGCTGTGACCACTGCTGGGTGAGCTCTGGGACCATCTCAGGTGCTGTGGCTGGTCCCCTAGGGTGGTGTATGGACAGGAGCATTGGCATGGGCTCTGCTAGTGTGATGGTAGAGCATCTGCCAGGTTAGACGTGGAGGGCAGCAGAGAAAACAGCTGTGTGAGGTGGATGATCTGCTCAGCCTGGTAGCAGAGCTCAAGAAGAAGGAGAAAGTGTTAAGGACTCTAGGATATCGACTGGTGGAGCCGTACTCTAACTTCCCTTAGACAATCACACAGGCTGTGCAAGGTAGTCAGACATTGGAACAAACTGCCCAGAATTGTGCTGGAGTCACCATCCTTGGTGAGAGGGATGTGTGCTAATGTCTGTACAAAGAATTTGAAGGGTGAAGGTATGGGTATTAACGACCTTGAAATGGGTCTTAATGTCTCTGCTGACTTTGGGCAGCAAGTTTGTTGCAGAGCGCAGAGAGCCTGGCTCCTGAAACAGACAAGGGTCTGCACAAGACTGAACTTTTGAACTTTGGGGTCAAATGGCAGGTTCAAGGGGGGATGTGTGGTAGGCGGTGCTTGAAGGCTGTACCTTCCTAGTACCTCAGCAATGGCGAAAGGTAGAGGGCAACATGCGGCCGGGAGTTTGGAACAAAAGGAGGCTGCGTCTTCCGAAATGTTGAGAGAGAAAATTGCGCGGGCACGTGTCCTAATGGACTCTCTCCCTTTATTCGAATAAAGTTGACGGACTCCTCTGTCTCTGTGATACACATCAGCAGTGTTTGTCAATCAAATCTTAAATAATCAGTGTGAGTTTTCCAGCAACCCCCACCAGGGCATTTAACTACAGACATCCGCTAGAATAAACAATGTATATTGTACTGACAATTGTGTAACCTATGGAGCAGTATGCATGCTTACAGCAAGAGGGCATTGGAAGGTCACTGAGGAAAAGTCATTATCTTCATCCCCAAGACCACCAGAAGGCAGAAAAGACCCCCCCTAGCAACACCGTGGCGCAGAAGCAGAGCACACCAGGAAAAGCACGTCAGCCAGAAACCAAAAGAAGATAAAAACACGGAGGGGACAGAGAAGCGGGCGAGCTGCTTTTGAGGGATGAGAATTCCCACGGCTCCCCAGTACTGGTTTGCCTGTATATCGCTTAATAAATTTTTTTATTCACCATAATTGGCTTTAAGCGACTTTTGTCGATAACAGTCTCCTTCTTGGACATAAAGCTCTGGCGTTTGTGGATTTTCCTGACACTAGGCATGTTCAAAAAAATGTGTAGATATGACTTGAGGTCATGGATTAATAGTGAACAGGATCAGTGTGCTGCGTTGACCGCTGCATTTGCTCTTAAACCCGAATAAGTCTCTGGTTCTATGCAGCGGGTCTCTTCACTTAGTGGATTCTTTTTGCAGTCTGTGTGTTACTTCTGTTAGTAGCTTGCCCCTATTGCTTCATCTCCATGCGAACACGAGGTCAGAGGGAAGAATTGTTACGCTTTATCCAGTGCTCTGTCAATTTATTTGTCTCTCCTGCGCATGCCGAATCAGGGCCGCCACTCCTCCTGGGGCCGGACTGGGTCCCCCTGACGCCGCTGCTCTGCGCCGGCGCGGGCCGCGCGGGCTGCCGGGAGCCGCGCCGTTTGAAAGCGCGGAAATGGCGGCGCTGGACATGGCCCCGGGTGCTCGGCCCTCGGCCTTGCCGCTGACATGGGAGCTGGAACCGGCTTCGGCCCTGGCGCGCCTCCGGGACGGCGACGACGTGCGTGTCCTCACTCTGCTGCGGTTAGTGCCGGTGGAACGGGACCGGGAGCAGCCCAGGGGCGGGATGAAATATCTCTAACCGTTGTCGCTTTTCTCTTGCCGCAGCATGAGGGACCAAATGAAGGAGCAGCTCAAGGAGTACAGCACGGCTGTTTCTGGCGGTAAGTACATCCCTCCTCGCAGTGGGATGTTGCACTAAAAAGAACGTGACGTGGCTTATATATATATATATATAATTTTTTTTTAAGCTGTAAGTATTTATCAAAAGTGCACCTTACCATAATGAAATGTTTTTCTTGGCTGTACGTTTAACTGCGTTTTCTAGGCAGCTTTTGAGACATCTTTGAATGTTTACAAGGATGCCATATAGTTGTTGCCCATTGCCCTTTCCCTTCTTTTCTGGGTTTGAACTTTAGACTCCTCTGACACATAGTAACGGTTTTCAGAAATCTGGTCACTGGGGCTGAAGTCTTGCCAGAAGTCTGCCAAAGTGTTTGGCAGCAATACTGATTTAAGGTGTTTCCATTACTTCTAGGGTCACTAGATGATTTGGGTTGGAGGGGATGTTAAAGACATCTGGTTCCAAACTACCCCACCATGTGCAGGGACACCTTCCACTAGACCATGTTGCTCAGAGCCCTATCCAGCCTGACAACCTGATCTTGAATACTTCCAGGGATGAGGCATCCACAGTTCCTCTGGGCAATCTCTGCCAGTGTCTCACTGTGCCTTACCACCCCACAGTATATCTAATCTAAGCCCATCCTCTTTCGATTTAAAGCCATTCCCTCTTGTCCTGTCACTACATGCCCTGGTAAAAAGTTCTTCTCCAGTTCTCTCATAAGCTCCATTCAGGGACTGGAAGGGCTCAATAAGGTCACCATGAAACCTTCTCCAATCTGAGCAACCATTCTCTAAGCCTTTCCTCATAGGAGGGGTGCTCCAGCCCTCTGATCATTTTCATTGCCCTCCTCTGGACCTGCTCCATGTCCTTCTTATATTGGGAATCCCAGGATTGAATGCAGCACACTAAGTGGGGTCTGCCAAGGGCAGAGTAGAGTGGCAGAATCACCTCCCTCAACCTGCTGGCCACATTTCTGATACAGCCCAGGGTGCAATTGGGTACAAGCTCTTCCACTGAACTATCCAGTGGCATATATAGACCAATGTCATGAACCAGTTTAGCTCATCTAAAAAGTGCTAAATTCAAATATTTTACAGCCTAATTATTTCTCTGATACAGCTGATTGATAGTGTAGTCTCAGTAAAAGAGATAATAAAGCTTGGAGGTACAAGGAAGAAATAGCTTGTTCACACAGAAAATGCTGATCCTTTATGCTCTGTAGATTGTATTTGAAAGTCTCTGCTATGCTTTTTTTAGTGATGTTTTCTTTTGCAGATCAAGAAAATTTCCTTGATCATGTAATTGAAGAAAAATTTATCCAGAGGTATGTCACTGAATAACTTCAAAATTCCTTTCTAATTATTCCTTCTTAGCGAATTGCTGGATTAACAATCATTACTTTGGAGAATTTTGGTGAAAATAATGGAAACTAAGAGAAAATGTGGGGAAGAAATGTTTTATTCATTCTCCTACTGTACTTCTGTATCTGATATGGCTTCTAAATTGGTGGTTCTTTATGTGATGGCTAGAATTTACTAATATAGTTCCACATACTAAATTTCTCCTGGCCCTAGCAATTTGTGGTTCACATGAAAAATTGTTACATTACAAATATGGAAAGCAAGTTAAAATGTGACACTGCTTTTAAACTTTGTTATCTTCACACGCAGGTTGTCTGTCTTTTTGCTTTTTGTCTTTCAGTACCGCAGAAGATTTGGAAAGAGATATACAGGAAGCAGAAGTCTCTTGCCACAACAAGACATTGGCCTTGCAAAGGTATTTTCTTCACCCTGTATTTGAAGGTTTCCTCTCTGTATGTGCATACATAGTTGCATATATACATATGATTATGTATTAATCCTGATTAAAACAGGATTTTAAAGTGATATGGGAGCTTGGGGAGTTTTTAAGTACCATTGAACCATAGGAATGCAGATGGATATGCTATAGAAAACAAAACAAAACCCCAGCAAAACTAAAAACTTACCAGTTGAAATGTGTAAACCCAGAAGTTCCTTCACAGTTGTGAAAGTGAGTCCACAGATCAGTAAGCATATTTCTTGGTGGTATTTTCCAAATGCATATGAAAAGATGGGAGTTGATAATATTAGACATCCCATGTCTTACCTGGCTGTTTATTTGAATTCACACCTTTGCCCAGCTTCCTTTCTGCAGACTCTGGTGTCCAAATATGTTGGTCAAGAGAAAAAGGAGTTGTCACTCTCACAAATAATAATTGATACTTCTTTCTTGTCCTGAGAGCTAAGCCTCATTATTCAAGAAGTGTGATATTTAAAAGGTACTGAGTATTTTGTTTATGTAATTCCAATGTGAAAGTGGACAAAAGTGGAATCCTGGTAATTATCTTTTTCTGTTACTTATTTAAATCTGCTTCTCTCAGTTTCTTACGAGTTCTTATCATTCACATGTTATATTTTACACTATGCAGGATTCAAATTATGGATGCCCTGAGAAACAAAATTTGTCAAGGTGATGAGGACTCACGGTAAGGTGTTCTTGGGGGTCAGATGTCTAGAAAAGAATGGACTTTGCACAGTTTATTGTGACACATTTTTAGATTATTTCATTTTGCCTCTTGTGAAAGCAAGCTTCCTTTTTCCAGATTTGACAAAATGATATGCTGTCTACCCTCTGGCTAGAATCAGCATGATCAGAACTCATATGCCCACCGTAGATTTACAGTTGGGCTCTGAATTTATCCACCTTGGACTACAGAGATAATAACTCTTGTTTCACTAGTGAGAACTGTTTGTAGCCAAGAGAGCTTTTTGACTTTAGTGCCTGAATTACCTACCTTTGTAATAGCTGAGCACATATTGCAGGTTTGTAACAGGGCCTTGCCTCTGCTTTGCTGCCTTTATTAATTAACCATGTAGGAGGAAAATGTCTTTGAAAAAGAACTGAAAGCTTAAACATATTTAAAATTAGCTTTTAATCTCCTACCCAATATTAACAGGTAGATGCATATGTAGTCTAATATCAGAAATTTAATTTCTGTCAGAAATACAGCTAAGAGATTGCATCTCCATTATTTAGGAGCTTTAATTCATAGCCATTTCCAGATGGGTAGGCTTTCTTGATGCCTTCCAAACTGTGATTTAAAATGTTGGACAGACTTAAATGAAATCTAAGGGAAACTAAGAGGGAAGTAAGGGAACTCTTTGACCTCTACAACGATACTTAGTATATTAACTATAAAAAGAAAAGTGTGCAGACACATAATATTATTTTGCTGTTATGAGAAATGAGAAATTATTTATTTAAACCAAATAAAGTTGATTAAAACATTTATGATATTGACTTGCATTAGTGGTCTTAAGGTATGCAACTCTTTCTTTCCTTAGTCTGATCCTGGAAACAATGAAACACATAGTATTGGTCAGCTGGACAGTAATTGAATATCAACAGGTAAGTGGCAGTTGTAGCTTCTGTTGTGCAGATCGACCAACCTCAGCATGGGCAAGAGTGCAGTTTGAAAGCAATAGGACTGCACAAGTCATTCGAAGCTAAGTATGTGGTGATAAGGGTGCAGTTCCTACTGCTGTCAAAATTATCGAGAGGATTAATGAAAGTGAGTATGTAAGTAAGTCTGTTTTAGAGTTGTCCTTAGCTGCTTTTGTGGATTGAATTCAAATCTTTCAATATTTGTGGAGACAAGAGTCTGGAAAATACTTATTTTTTCCTTTCAGCAAGCACATCAGAAGGAACAGCAGCTGATTGACATTAAAAAGAAAAGACTCTGTAAGTGTGTTATCTGTATTGACTTTGGTTTGTATTTTAATGTAGAGTTCATATAGTTCATATTTTGAAGTTGTTCTTGTAGCAATATTAATTTACATGGGAAGTAACAAAACTCTCAACACAGTTATGAAACTTGTTAAAAGAGTAGGAAATACTGTAGAGATAGAGATGAGCTGGTGTGTTCCCTACTCGAACATGAGACTGACACATTAGAGTGAGAGATGCAAGATAACACTCAAAAACAATGTGGCAGAATTATATTATTTAATGTAAGCTTCCCAGAAAGTTACACATTTTTTAGTCATTTAAATCAGGCCAACAGTTCCTAAATGATGCTTTTTTGTCACGGTGCACATTTATGAGGTGTTTGCAGAACAGGGAGGGGATTTACTTACAGAGAAGTGTATATATATTGGTATTCAGTAGTCTTGTTAGAGTGGGTCAAATTCAGATGTCAAGCCAATATTCAGAACTTCATACGGTAAATGTATTCTTTGAATGTTCTTTCTTTCATGACTAGGTTTGTCACCAATTTTAACAGCTATTGTTTGATTCATACATAGGGAGTTGTGTATATCTTGACAGTAATGAGTGAACACAATGAAATAACTGTTCACATGAGAAAATGAACATACTTGATATCTTTGCAAATAAAGGAAGGAATGCTCTGCCAGCATTCTTTCAATGTATGAACTGTCCGTAAACACTTCTAACCAGTCTAGTTTTCAGCCTGGTTTCTTATAAAAATAGTAATATTCAATGGTCATGTCCATTGTATGACTTGTTGTATGACGTTGGAATTTGGTATCACTGAAATCTGAAAAAGGAGTAAGAGTCTTAAAGAGGTATGAAAAAGACCTATGAAAGTTGTGTCACTTGAAAACAGGGTATAGGACAGGTGTGCAAATTACAGTCCCTGTCTGAGGGAAATGCTGACAGCATACAATGTACCTTCTGTTTTGCTGTCAGCTTGGGAGCCAATTATTGTAGTTTGATACCAGGTAGCCACAGCATGTGTTGCCTCTTTCATGAAAGAAATATCTGGCGGGAAGGAGTGGACTATAAAGTTGGGGTTATTTCAGTGGAAGTGCTTTAGGTGACTGTGAGGAAAAAAGGATATCTTCAGTTCTACTGTTCACCTAACTACTTGTTAATGCTTCATTTTCCTAATAATGTAACAGCAGTAAAAAAAAAAGGAGGAGAGAAAGTACAGCAAATTCAGACCATGATGAAAAGGCAAGAGGAGAAACAAGCAAGTGTGAATGCCACTGAAACAAAGGAGCTGCTTGATAAATTAGAAGTAGAAGGACAGATGTTTACAATACTTCAAAGTGTGTTCCAGGTAATGTTGTGTGGCTTTTAGAATGAAGTTTACAATTTTTCATTACATTGAAGATAACATACTGTATGGCAAATATAACTTAACACAAAACTGTGTTTTCTGAAACCTTTAAATTTAACATTGGTAATGGAAAACCTGTGTATGGAAGGAAGATTTTTGTTGCTTTAAAGGCTAAAAGTATGAAATTGTCACAAGCATATTTGCATTAATTGTTTGCAGGGTTTAGAGACAGTCTATCAATCTTTGTTTCCTTGCAGGTACAAAAATAATGCATTTTCTTGAGGAACGTCTGTCACAGCAGTGGCTGTTTTTCTTTGTACTCTGAGTCACCTCTATGCCCTACCACATCAGTTCCCCCATCTCATGGTTAGAAAAAATAAATAGGTGTTAGTCCCATGTTACCAGTGAGCCTCCATCTGCCCCTTCTGACCACACCTCTGTTTGTGTCACCCCCTGCAGCCCTGTGAAAGCCTCGGCCCACAGCCAAAACTGGTCTCCAGATTCCTTCAGCAGCGTAACCTTTGCCCTTTTGGTTATCCATGGTTCAGGGGCTGCCAACTAGTCTGTATACATGCAGCCGACTGGCAGGTCACCTGGAGTGTAGGGTCATGCAAAGTGAGGAAGAAAACCTCATGGCTCAGGTTAGAATGGAAGGGTCTCAGGCTGCGTAAGAACCTCAAGAAAGTCTTTTTTGCCCTGCATGGTATGGCTGCTACTATTTTGCATTGATAACATTGTTGCATCTCGAATTGAGAATGAGAAATTTCAAGTTTTACTGGGATTTAGATTAGAGTCTAAAACTATCTCCTGATTTTGTAATCCTGAAATTTTCTAAGACCTAAGTATAGCAAATCCTCTTTGGTTAAATTTAAATTTCCATTTTCAATCCAGAATGTCAGGGTGAGAATGTTAATTGTGTTATTTTGTGTTTGAGGCAAAGTTTATATCATATTGTTAAAAACATTCTCTAGGTTTCTGTGTTTAAAATAGGGGTAGTGTGCAAGCCCCTCTTGGAAATCTAAAAGCATGGATTTGGGGTGTTTTTCCCTATGTATGAACAATAGGATTGTCCTAGAGTGATTTTATGTTATGTATTTTATGCTATTTGCCTCCCCTCTCCAAATTTGCCCTAAACCAGCACAAGGATCTAAACCAATACTTCCCTTTCTCATTTTCCCCCCTATCCTGCCTACTTCAAACACTTGTGAATTTCAAGGGCTTTCAAATTAAAAATTGAAAAGCAGACTTTCTTTGAGATATTTTACTAGGAATTGTCCTTTGTAAGGTCTTGTTTTAACCTGTAAATCTTTCTCATTTATAGAACATCATCATTGGAAGCAGAGTTAACTGGGCAGAAGATCCATCTTTAAAGGCAGTTGTTCTACAGCTTGAAAAAAATGTCTCTCTTCAGTAAGTCAGGAGACATAGTGTTTATTTTATACAGTGTATGCACTTTTAACTCAACTTTATAGATTACGTGTATTTGAAAAACACACTTAAGGAATTTTAAAATTTCAGCTTTCTGGAAGATGTTTTCTCTAGGGAATCAGAATGTGTCCAAGCACTTCTTTGAAATGAAACTTCACTTCTGGTAGACAACAAATGTTTGAACACATAGTGCAGCTGATGAAATGAAGCTTCCTGAAAACTCACTTTGCAAGCTGTCCTGTCTCAAGTGCTCATCTTCCTCTGAAAGGCAACAGTAACAAGAAGCATTTCAAGCTTTTATGTATAAGTGGACTTAAACTGAGGCTCTGCTATACCCCTTTCCTGGGGACCAGCAGGCCATGGAGCTCAGGACCCTGCTCTGTCCCAGTGGAAAACTCAATCTGGAAAATTTATTGGCAAGTCTGGAGTTGGGATTATTTCTGGTTTTAAGGCATTATGTATAATTTGAAACAGCAGAAGTTTTATTGTTAGCAGCAACTCTTGTCTTCTGAGGTGACTTCATACCGTCGACTGTGCAGCTAAGCAATATTTTAATTACATGTTTTGACTAGTAATTGCACTTTTTTTAATTGTTGGTGTTTGGTAGTTGAAGGAAATCCACTCCTGGAGTGTGGCATGTTTTGGGAGCATGTAGTGTCCCTTTTTATCTTGATGTGTAACCTTGCTTTTAGCTTGGCGAGTGACCACCAGCTATTTTATTTTAGAGACGTGTCTTGATCTAGTCATAGGAATAAAATGCTGATTTTCCTGAAAATGTTTTGTTGGAGGTTTTTTTAACTGATGCTGACGCGGTTTGTTTGGCGGGCCGTGCCGCAGCTCCGAGCCTGCCCAGAGCGCCCGCCCACCCGCCGCGGGCGGGGCCTCTCTGCCCGTGGGCGGGGCCCGGGGCTGCCCCTCAGGCTCGTCACCATGGGCAGCAAGATGGCGGCGGCCGCCAGGGCGGTGCAGGTAAGGGCGGCCCCAGGACGGCGGGATCTGAGACAGTCGGAGCCCTTGCTCGGGTGGCGGGGCTCGCTTCTCCTGCTGCTGCCGCCGCCGAGCAGCAGGCCGGAGGCGGCCGCGGCTTGCGGACACGCCGCCGGGGCTGCCGGTGTCCTTGGGGAGAGCCGTACAGTGGGGCGCGCATCGTGTCGCAGGTGCCTGGTGCTGTGATAGCAGAGGGTACAGAGCTGGCTGGCAGCTCCTTCCTAAGCTGGGCCTCTCCAAGGTGAAAGTGCTTTGTACAGGCAGAGCACAGTTCGCGATTCCGCGTGCTAAAGCGCTGTGGAATCACGGGATGGTTTGCATTGGAACGGACCTTAAAGGTCACCTAGTTACAACCCCCCCCTGCCCTGGCCAGGGATACCTTCACTGGACCAGGTTGCTCAAAGCCCCATCCAACCTGACCTTAGACACTTCCAGGGATGGGCTGGGC
The DNA here is from genome assembly GCA_013397795.1 of Orthonyx spaldingii. Classification (NCBI taxonomy): domain Eukaryota; kingdom Metazoa; phylum Chordata; class Aves; order Passeriformes; family Orthonychidae; genus Orthonyx; species Orthonyx spaldingii. Next base: position 159,958 of record VZTJ01006513.1, read on the forward strand.
AACCTGTGCCAGTGCTTCACCATCCTCAAAGTAAAGAATTTCTTCCTAATCTTTCTAATCCAAACTTGCTCTCTTTGGGATGTAAGGTCTCCCCACAGCCTTCTTCAGGCTGAACAACCCAGCTCTCTCAGCCTGTCCTCTCAGGAGAGGTGCTTCAGCCCTCTGGTCATGGTTATGGCCCTGCTCTGGACTCAGTCCAGCACGTCCATGTTTTTTTTTTTGCTTTGGGGACCCCGTAGCTGGACACAGGACTCTGGGTGGATTCTCACCAGAGCATATGACTTTGTGATTGCATTCATGTAACAGCAGTGGCTGTTCCTCCACACACACACAGATGAGAAAAGGAAGGCAAAGCCTGTACCTGCTCTGGACATCAGGAGGCAGGGATACTTTTTAAAGTAAAATTATTCCTGCGGTAAACTTAAAATTTCAAGAACTACTGAGTGTATCAGAGTAGTGGGGCAGAGAGCGGCAGCTGAGAGTGGTTGTTCGATACATTGTACATTTCATTTTATTATTTCAAGGTAACCTGTGTCTGTTTCTCCCACTATCTGGTCTCCTTCTAGGTAGTCAAGCCACATACTCCATTAATTAAGTTTCCAGACAGAAAAAGTGGTCCCAGACCTAAAAGTAAGTATTTAGTGTATGGATATAGCTTGCACCACATTTCTTTTCTTACATGGGCTGTTTTCTTTAAGAACCAGCACCCAATTTCTCTATTTCAGCTATACAGCTGAACTGAGTTGGAGCAGGGTTTTTGAAATATACTTGATTTAGTTTGAAGGCAACTCTTAGACTTTCTTCACAACTTTTTCCCTGTACAGCTGTGTGTAGACACAGAATGCATGCACGTCTTTATTTTTTCCTCAAGAAAGATTCACAAAGATTTCCAGTCTTGTTTTTCTACTTTTATATAAAGTCACATTTTCCCAAATACTAATATTTACTGAAATGACTGTGCCCAAGTCAGTTTGAAGCAGCTTTAGGTATTCAGTGATATTTGCATAAAAGATGTTACATTTTCCTAATTTTTTCTTAGTTGAAGCATGTTATGTGTTTTCTGCTGTATTTTCAAAACATAACTATAGCTGGGAGAGCCAGCCCTCTTTGCATTTTAAGAAGTATTTTCTTGTGTTACTAATTAATGCTGAGGAAAAAAATAATTTCATTGCAATCTTTGACATTAACTTTTATACCTATGTTGATATTTATGGTATTCCTAATACTATTATATTTAAATCACAGATTTATGTTAGCAATATGTTGATTTAGAATTCTGCTTGGGTTAAAAAGCATCTGAAAGAAAAGTAGGAGTTGTCTTTAAAAGCTCTGATATGTTATTCTCACTTCTTGAGAAATTATACGATGCCATGTTATTTGCAGCAGCATTATCAAGCCCACAATTTAGCTTTAAGTTTAGTTTAACATTTGAAAACCTCCACAGTGCACATAAATGCCTCTTCTGACTTAGCTGTGAACTCTTCAGAAACTATTTTCTGTGATAACTTTCTGTCAGAATTCTGTACATTTTGCACGGTTCAGCCAAACACACCACCTCACATGCTAGTGAACTACTTTCTCAAAAGCTTGAAACTGTGTTTCTTACCTCTTGTTTAGCTCTGTGTCAGAAGATTTTTTTTTCTGTATCTTTTAAGTACGTTACACTTTTCTACCTTAATCAGGATCTGTCATCTCATTAGTAAACTGCAACCTACTTTGTCTTGCTTGAATACTGTAGCAAAAACTGCACTTAACTGTACCAGATTGTTGCTTCTACATAGCTAAATGACTCCTCAGAGCAACTAGGGATGTGAAAGCCCAGCCGGATTCTACTGACCCTATTACTACTGCAACATTATGGTCTCAAACAGGGAAGGGAGACAATGTAGTAGAGACTGTAACAGAACTAAAGCAGCAGCAGTAAAACTTCTGATCACTGCACTTCTGATGTTTTTAATTGGCTAATGAGTCTACTCCAACTACACTTCAGACTGAAACATACTGTAGAGGCAAATCCTTGACAAATCTCTAGACTTCTTTGTAGTAGATGAAGCAAACTCTGAGAAACTGCTTTCCTTCATGTGGAAGGTATGTTATTTCTTGAAGCAAAAATACTTTGCCCCCTGTTAAGAATATGCTATTTCTGATGGGCTAAACTTCTGTCTTGCTCTCTTTGGGATCTTCTATCATTTCTGAACCACCTTGGCACTTTCAGACCCAGTATTATGACTGACAGCTTCTAAATATGCCTCTCAATGATGGCTTGGTCATAATGCTGCAGGTGTTTGATGTACCAATCCCGCAACTACCTCAGACTCATTAAGGCTAAAACTGGCTCTTCTCCTTTGTGGTCATTGGTCTTGTTGAAGCCACAAAGGCAGGCAAAACTGTGGTTTTGCTGCTCACATGCTGCTCACATGCTTTGGTTCATGCTGCTTATTTTATAGTTACATAGAGCCTCTGTCCAGCTCTTAGATGTTGCACTTGTCTTGCTCATTTTTCTGGAGCACTGGGAAGAAGTTCTGTGGAAGCATTCTGCTTTGTCACGTGTTTAACCCTTATATATACAGGACTGAGTGCTGAAATGCACATATTGCTGTGATCTCTGTCCTGCGCAGTGGGGTAATTGCATATTTCCATTGTAAAATCAGCCATGGTGGGACAGACCTACGGTTTGGAATGCTGACTGCAACAACACCACCCTTTTGTCATCTCTTCTATCTGCACAATCAAGGCAACTTCTCTAATGTGAATTCCTGAAGCTTAGCTCCTGATCCTCACCTGTGAAGAACTCCATGCACTCCTCAGTCTCTGCATTTCATTAACATTGATTGCTGATGCCTGATACTTGGTGGTCATTCTGCACATCATTAACAAAATGTGATAGGATGCCATTTTGTAATATTAAAAATAGGTACAGCATTGCATTGCATATTGTGGTCTGTTGTGGTTGTGAGCTTTATCTTTCTGTAAGCCTCTAGATCTTTTTCACTTGTCTGTCCTTACAGTTGCAGTAAAGGAAAAGCATCATCTCAATTATCTTTCTATATAATTGCCCACACACAAACATTTACATAACTTTATGCTTTTTCTCCCAAGTACAGCTTCCCAGTGAAAAAGCCATTGTTAGGGTATATGATGATGTATCTTCTGTTTCTGCATCAGTGTTTCTGCCATTAAAACTACTGTCAGAATTTTTAGATTCTGCATTTGATACATTTAACAATAATAAAAGCAGTTTGTGAGAAGTAGAGTGATTTAATTCTTTTAGGTATTTGCTATAACAAATAAGCAATAGTCGGTTTTATTGGCTGCTTATTAATTTTACAGTCTAGTAATACTTCTGTAAATGGTTTTGAAATCTGGGTTTCAGTACAGGAATCTCTCCAAGCAAGTGTGCCGTCTCTCCAGGCTTCAAAAGCACAAGAATCTGTAGGAGGCATATCACTGGCCTTTCAAAATATTTCACCTGTTAGTAGAGTACAAAGTACACCAGACACTTCTGAGTTAACACGAACCTTACCTCAGAAATACAGAAGGAAACAAATGTCAGATGAAGAGATTGAATATATTCAAGTAAGTTTTCTTCTTTAGCTTATTTCTACACCTTCTTGTATGATATTACATAGTAATTCTTTATAAGCGTGTGCCCTGTGCTTTCATGCTTTTCATATGCAATATCCAAGGTACCAGTTCTTAATCCAGAAGGCACCCAACTCTCACTGGTTAGCAGCTTGTGGTACCACTGAGTAGAGAGATTTGGACTTAGAACAGATGTGCAGGTAAGCTTGTGATAGTCACAGCCTGCATTAATTGCCATCACTGTCTGTGATCACAATTAATGTGATGGCATTGATTGCCATCACAGCTGTTTAATGTGTAATTTGACTGTGCTGGGCAGGGGCACAGAAGTCTGTTCATAGACCAGGAAAGGCTATTACCAGGTGATCAAAGTCCAAAATATTTCTCAAACTTGTTTTATAAGTTATTTATTAGTAAATTAACTCTTGTATTTCTAGTAATGGAAACATTTTATTAAACTTGATATAAGTATTTTCTGCAATCCTTGAAAATGTGACATTGTACATGAAAGGCAAGAAAAACCTGCTTCTGTTTTGTGACAATTCTCAGTTGTAAAAACTGATGATTCAAAAGGGAGAATGCACAAAATGCAAGGAACTTTTGAGGTGATTGTGAGTTTGAAATTAAAATTAACTTGCAAAGCTTTGTTAAATTGTAAGGACATGTACAGCATTACCATGTTAGTAGAGGAAATCAGTTTTCCTTCATGTGTCTAAGTAGGCTGCACCTATATAGTAGGAATAAAATCAGTTATTTCCCATAGTAATAAATACACTTTCTAACTTTTTGTATAAGTTTGCTTAACAATGAGGTAAGTTGTAAAATAATTCTGTTGGGAAAATAATGAACTGAATACCTTTCTGATTTCTCATAAAGATTGTAATGACTCTTCTTGGCTTTGTTTTTACTTTGCACTTTGGAATGTGGGCAGTGAAAGTAATTTTAAAACTTGTGTTTGCTACCATTGTGTTTGTCAGACATCTTTAAGGTTAAGAGTCAGGTTTCTTCAGAGAGAGAGACATGGAAGCAGCTGTACCTGTAGGTTGCACATGTTGATTTTTTTGTATTCTCCTTTGGAAAAAATGTAGCCATTACTGGTAGATGCTGATATTTGACACTCTGTGCCTGCTCTTATATAGCTAAAGTCAATATTTAAATCAGAAATTAAAACTAGAACTGCGTCTCTTAATCTGTAACAGTGCAAAAGAGAATTTGATCTCAGACTTACATTCTGTTAGTGGAATATATTAACTGTATGCTTTTCTTTTACAGCGTGGAGGTCCAGAATAAGTGTAGAAGATAGCTTACTGGCTGCTGTTGAAGAATGAGTTATTATATTCAAAATAAAGGCGTTTCGTTAATATTAAAAATTATTGCATAATAATAGCTTTAATAAAATTATGGGTGAGAAGGTTGACACAACCCATAAGATAGCGATTTGTGACTGAGAAGGATTTTATGTTGATGGCTAATAGCAATTGAATATATATGATGTCTGCACCATTAAAGTATTTTTGTAATCAGCCATTTGAAAAGTCAACAGTCTAACAGAGTCATTTTATTTTTCTACTGATTGAGATCACAAAATCACAGAATGGGTTAGGTTGGAAAGGACCAGTGGGTCATTTTGTCTGACCTTCCTACTCAAGCAGGGTCATCCCAGAGCATGTGGCACAGGATTATGTCCAGATGGTGCTTGAATATCTCCAGTGAGGGAAACTCCACAACCTCTCTGGGAAACCTGTTCCAGTGTGTGGTCACCTGCACAATATAGAAATTCTTTCTTATGTTCAGGTGGAACTTCCTGGGCATCAGTTTCTGCCTGTTCCCTCTTCTACTGCTCACCACCACCAAGAAGAGCCTGGTCCATCTTCTTGGCAATTTCCCTTCAGATACTGGTAGACATTGATGAGGTCCCCTCTCAGTTGTATCTCCTTGGGGCTGAACTGCTCCAGCTCCCTCTGCCTTTGCTCATAAGAGAGGTGTTTCAGACCCCTCATAATATTTGTTGCCCTCTGCTGGACTCACTCCAGGACCTCCATATCTCTCTTGTCCTGAGGAGCCCAGAATTGGTCTCCTGGGGAGACATTGCTAGGGCTGAGTAGAGAGACAGGATCACCTCCCTCCATATGCTGGCAATGCTCTTCCTAATACCAGAATACCATTGGCTTGCTTGGCCACCAGGACACTCTGCTGGCTCATGGACAGCTTGTTGTCCACCAGGACCCCCAGGTCCTTCTCTGCAGAGCTGCTCCCTGGCAGATTGGTCACAGCCTGTGCTGGTGCCTGGGGTTGTTTCTCCCCAGCTGCAGGACCCTGCACTTGCCTTTGCTGGATTTCAGATGGTTCTTCTCCATCTCTCCGACCTGTCAGGATCCTTCTGAAGGGCTGCACAGCACTCTGGAGTATCAGCCACTCTTCCCAGCTTTATCCTCTGAATTTGCTGATCAAGCATCTGCTCCTTCATCCAAGTCATGGATGAACAAGTTAAACAGTACAGCATTGAACTGTGGGAGGCACCACTAGTGACAGGCCTCCAGCTGTGCCACTGATTTTGACCCTCTGGGATCTGCTGTTCAGCCAGTTCTCGACCCACCTCACTGTCCATTCTTACAGTCCACATCCCTGAGTTTGTGTATGAGGATGTTGTGAGAGACAGTGTTGAAATCCCTCTGATTTCAAGTACACAATATCCACTGCTCTTCCCTTACCCATCCGGGTGCTGTAGAAGGCAATCAGGTTGGTCAAGCAAGACATACCTTTAGTGATGCCATGCTGCTATTCGTGTTCACCTTCTGGTCATCCACATAGATAGAGATGGCCTCCAGTATGAGGCACGCCATCCCTTTTCCAGGGATTGAGGTAAGGCTTACTCACCAGGGTGTCTTGCTGGGAGTGATTTTACAGACAGGAAAGGGACACTGAAGTGCTCTCAGAGATGATGGCTGTTTTTCACAGTTATGCAGCTTCCTTGATCTTACAGACTAATTTGTTAAATAACAGCAAAGCTCGGGCATGTAGGGAAATTAATTTTCAACTGAGAATTTCTCCAGAAAGTGTTTACCTCTGATGGCTACGGAATGGTAGTTTTAAGTACTATATTGCAGGCAATTGATCATAATGAAGAAACTATACGAGTATAATTAGGAGTTTCCAGTAGAATCTAACAAAGTGGCTGAGAGCCACAATGATATTTTTTTATTAAAAAACCATCTCCACGCAGAGAGTACGCAAGATTTCCCCGGCGTGGGGGCCGGCCCGTGAGGGCAGAGCGCGTGCGCCTGGCCGCGGGCCGCTGCGCGCGCAGGGGCCGGGCCGGGCCGGGCCGGAAGCGGCGGGGCCGCGGGGTTAAAGCGCCGAGCCGGGCACCGCCGCTGTTGTCTCCCGCGACCCGCTGGCGATGGATGCTCGGGCCCGCGCCCGCGCCAAGCGCTACGAGAAGCTCGACTTCCTCGGGGAGGGGCAGGTGAGCGACCGCGGCGGGGGCCGCCCGGGGCTGCAGGAGCCCGGCTGGGCCCGACCCGTGTGAGCCCAGCGGGGCGCGGGGGGAGCTGGGCAGTGCCCACCCCGGGCCTGAGGAGGTCTCGGCGACCTCTCCCTCGCACGGCCTGTCAGCCTCTACTCACGGCAGCATGTCTCTCTGTCCCTAGTTCGCCACCGTCTATAAAGCCAAGGACAAGACGAACAACCGAATCGTGGCTATTAAGAAGGTAAGTGTCAGAATGGCTGCTCAGTGTGTCACCAAGTGTCTGGTCACCAAGGTTTGCCCTTGACATACCTAAGGATTTTTTTTTTTTTGACCGACTTGATGGGAAATGGGATAATACGCTTTTTTGTTTCTAGAGAGTTTTGTTTAAATGATCTGGTTAACCTGTCTGTCATGCCCGTCCGCCCCAGAAGAGGGAGTGGCTTTGCTGTGTTTCTGAGTTTCTGAAGGGTTGTGTGGTCTGTGACTTGAATTTGTGGATATTAGTTAGGTTTATTCAACAAACAAATCAACACACACACATTTCCAAACTGCAGACTTTACTGTGTGAGAGTCCAACTCTCATCCCTGTGCAGGACAACACAAGAATTGCACCATGTGCCTGAGACAATTGTCCAAACACCTCTTGAATTCCTATGGGCTTGGTGCCATGACCACTTCCCTGGGAAGCCTGTTTCAGCGCCCAGTCCCTCTGGATGAAGAACCTTTTTCCTAATATCCGATGTAAACCTCCCCTGAATCAGCTTTCTGCTGTTACCTCAAGTCCTGTCATTTTTAGACAAATGGTTTCCTGAATAATTGAGTTAGCAAAGCCTTGTTTCCTGCAGCTTGGTCCGTTGAGGTTGGCATCTCAGTTTGATTCCCTTTCTAGTAAATACTGAAGTGGCAAGCAACATCTCTGTATTCTTCCCATGTCACCTGACCCTGCTTCCACTGAGCATACACCTTCCTTATTTACCTTATATTCAAGGAGATCGCTGTTCAGCCAAGTTGGCCTTCTGCCTCATCTGCTTGACTTGTGACATTTGGGAATTGCCTGCTCTTGTGCCCTTAGGAGGTGATGCTTCAAAGGCGGCCAGTGCTGATGGACCCCATCACCTGCGAAAATGTTTTCCCAGGGAACTTCTTAATTCCTGAGCAGCCTGAAGTCTGTTCTTGTCATGTCCAGGGTTGAAGTTTTGCTGGCACTTTCCTCCTATCAACAGAGATTTTAAATTCAATGGCTTTGTGGTTGCTGTGGCCAAGATGGCCCCAATTTCCACTTTGATCACGAGAGTCTCTCTGTCGACAAGCAGCAGATCAAAGACAGCTTCTTTCTGAGTTGGTGCGCTTAGTACCTATTCGACAAAGTTGTCCAGGTTTTTTAGGAATCTTCTGGCCCAGGCTGTTGTGCGGTGCTTCCAGTTGATTTCTGGCAAGCTGAAGTGCCCCATAAGGACAAGGGTAGTTGATTTAGAGGCATCCCTTAGTTCCTCAAAGAAGAATTCACTGGCATCGCTGTCCTGGCTGAGAGGTTTGTAGCAGACTCCCACAATGACATTCGCTGTATTTTTCCCTTGATTCCCATCCAGAGGCTCTCAGCTGTGCCATTGCCAGCTGTAAGCTGTGTGCATTCCAGCCCTTCCGTTACATGTGAAGCCACCCTGCTGCCTCTTTTGTCCTGTGTACCTCTCCTGAAGAGCCTGTAACTGCCCAACAGGGCACTCCAGTCGCAGGACCCATCCCACCAGGTTTCATTTAAGTCAATGATATCAAATCTCTGGGACTGAGTCAAAGCTTTGAGCTCCTCTTGTTTTCTCCTCCTGCTGCGTGCACTGGTTGAGAAACATTTCAGGTGCTGTACTTTGTAGCCAATACCTCATGAAGTGTACTGAGGTAGCCCATTAGTGCTCATTTCATCACGTTTTGACACACTGTCCCACTGATCATCACTGGTGAGCCTGGTATTTTCCTTTTCCCCGTTCCAAGCCAGTTTAAAGCCCTGTCAATGAGCCCCACTAGCTCCTGTGCCAGAGCTCTTTTTCCCCTCTGAGAAAGGTGCAACCCATCAGGTGTCAGTAGAGCAGCTGTTAAATCATTCCACGGTCAAAGAACCCAAAGTTTTTCTGGTTACACCAACCTCAGAACCACATGCCAATCTGATGAATCTGCCTATTCCTGTCAGTATTATTTCTTGTTACCAAAAGGACTGAGGAAATCACTACCTGTGCTTGGTATCCCTCTATCCATTGTCCTGGGATGCTAAAGTCTCTTCTGAGTGCCCTCAGTCTTTTATTTGTTACTATGTGGTTGCTGACTTGAACAACCAATAATGAATAGTAATCAGAGTGCCTTACTAGACTGAAGAGTTTTCCAGTAATGTCCCTTATCCAGTATGGTAGTTTTTTGATTAAATATGACAAAAATTATCTTGGCTCTCCAACTGACTTGTTTGTGTGCAAATGATGAAAACGTTTGTGTTGTCATGAAGTGTTTCATTTGTTACTGTCTGTAGGGATTGCAGGAAGTTTTTGTATTAAAAACAGGTTTTCAGCTGTTTTATGTGAGGGATGAAAAATGCATGTTGCAGTGGTTTCTTTAGTTAAAGACTCTACTCAACAAGTTGAATTGCGTCAATAGTAAGTAATTTTGTTTAATGCGCTAATCCCTTTTAGCATTGCAATACTTCTCTTGTATAGTTGCTACTGGTAGCAGCTGTGGTGAAAAGCATTCTTTGTTGTATCAGAATATTTTCTTAACTTTTATCATCTGGAAATATTATTGGTAGGATTCTGAGCTTGAAATTTCAGAGCATTAGGTGATTGAGACAAAAGAACTTTTAAATCAATGCAAGTTTACAGCCTATGCTAATTTTACTAGAATCATTCTAAGATAACTGCCAATTACTTAGCTCTCATTTCTCCCTGAGGAGAAGCTCATTAGTGGTATAATAAAGCTTTGTGGCTACAAAGCAGTTTATACTGTCAGTTTGCATTATGTCTGTTTTTAGTGCCATCGTGGCTATTTTTTGTAAAAACGAATGCCGTAGAGACAGTTCTTTTTTTAAGGCGGAAAAAACCCTAACTACAACCAACCCTGCTGGTAAAGTGCTTCATTATACTAAAACTCATCTGGCTTAGAAGAGCAATGCTAAAAAATGTATTCTTCACCATCTTAATTAACATGAAACATTTATTTTCAGATTAAACTGGGGCATAGATCAGAAGCTAAAGATGGTGAGTTTTAAATCAAATTCATACTGTAGAAGCTGTGCTTTGTTTGCTTTGGTTTTGTAAATTGATACATTAGTTTCCCATACCATACCTTGGCTGAGAAAATTGAGCTCAGTGCCTGCTGTAAGGCTTAGCAGAGGTTTGCTTCACAAACTCCTGGGACAGCCAAAAGCAGCATAGATGCCTGCATGCATGGTATATATCTAAATATGAGTATATAATGTCTCAATTTTAATGGAATTCAAACATGACTATAGCATAGAATAATAGTAGTAATAATAACTACAACAACAGCACTGAGTTTAGTTTATATCAATACATCTCTGTGCCTTAAATATTTAAGACAAGTGAGAGTATTTGTGTCTGTTTTCAGATGTTTGCTTTGTACTATTTTTGTGATGTATGCAGAGGCAAAAGTTGATAAAAAGAAGATCAAAACTCTTGTCTCTGTGTCAGTTTTTTTCATGTTCAGCGCCATAGAGCATGTGCTCTGACCAGCCACGTGCCTCTAGGCATGGATATGGCAAATTGAAACCAAGTAATCTTGGTCTTCTCCTATGGCCTGTGTGGTGCAGTAATTTTTGTTTGTGTGCACGCTGCTGTGCTTTAGGAATCCTGCATCAGGTTACCAGCTTTCCAGTGAAGAGTCTTTGCTATCAACTCTTCAGTTCCTTTCTTTCAAAGAGAAACTGATCACTCATCCCAGAGTCTCACAACTGAGCTGACTGTCTGAGAGTCGTGATCCACCTGGCCTTCAGTGACCCAATGGCCCTTAGGGACAGTCATTACTTTTGGCCTCTACAGCTTCTAGCTGTAGATGAAAGATGTTATTAAAACTAACAATCATGTCTGCTTTCCCTGTATTATCTGGTAACATGGCATGCTGGTTTGTTTTCATCTAAGGCTGGGCCTACCCAAAAGCAGGCATCATTAATTTGGTTCCAAACCGGTAATTAAAACAGACAAAGCAGGAATGTAAAGTAATCCATGTAGCTTTGCCCAAAACTTAGTCTCAGCATTGAATCGTATCCCAGGTTTTAGGAGAATGCTGTTTTTCAGCTCATGTGCAACTTCCTTCATGATATACCACAGCAGCATTTGCTTGCCAGTCAGTTTTCATACAGGCCACACATACTAGCATTTTTGAAGGAGGAATTGGTATCCTGCAGGAATCATGGTTTGATACAGTGCCATCAATGCAACTGCTGAAGGACACCATTTTCTCCCTGTTTGCCCCTGATTTTTCCTCTATAAAATCTGCTTGTGAAAAGATTCAGGCAAGAGAGAGCAGGTTTTGGTCACTCTCTCTTTTATGCCTTATATATGCTACAGCATGAATGTAGAAAAATGTGTGCCTTGCATTACTGGATAGCGCAATGTCAAAAAGAAAAGGGATTTATTCATGAGGTTTGACAGTATGCTTCCCTCTGGAAGTGAGACATAATGAGGATCTGATATTTGCCAGATGAAACTTTTCTTTAAAATAAAAGCAAGCCTTCCAATACCCTGAAAAAGGTGATTGTTTTTTGCTAGGACTTTCCCTTTTTGCTAAAATGTAGACATTTTGCTTCATAATCTGAACCTGATTACTGTGGTTTAAAATGGACTTGCTGTGGAAGAAAGTGTATGCCCACTTTTATTCTGCAGCAATTTACTTAATTATGGCAATGTACTTGTTATTTAACAAATTGTCAAGCTTTAAGAATGTAATTTGTAGTAGTAAATAGTCTGTGAGTAGCAGAATGAGAGGTTCATTTGTAGCTTAATTCAAAGGTTTTAGTTTTGTTCTTTTATCTTTTCTTCTTTCCATCAATGTAGGAATCAACAGGACAGCCCTCAGGGAAATAAAACTGTTACAGGAGCTAAGCCATCCAAATATTATTGGTGTAAGTAAAATAATTGCTAGTTCTAGAATTAGTCTTCAAATACTTTTGATAGTTCAGCAATTGTTATGGCAAAATGCCTATGTCAATAACAAAGTATTTTTAAAAAATCCTTTCAGTTTTTAGCCTGCAGCTATGTAGATATTAATGGTGGGAAGAATTGTGAAAATTTAGATTACTTGATTTGGCAGGTCTGATAGAGTTGCAAATGAACACAGTGCTGAATTTACCTGATTGTTTGCTTCATATGAAACTGGTGACAGTCAAAAAGCAGGCTTTTTAAAGCAATGGTAAAGGGGAAGTCATGAGGCTTATTAGATTTTAGCGCACAGAAATTATGTTTAAAATCTGGGTTGGAAGGAGTAAAACCTCTATCTCTTGAGTTTCCGTTGCATTTTGGTAGATTTACACCTACAGATACCCAGCTGGAGCTAAAGACATTTTAAAGTTAGCCCATAGTGATAGTTAGAAACTCTGTCAAATATGATCACCTAGACCAAATATGAATTTTCCATATACTTTTCAAAGTGGAAATACGATTCTCTTCTGAATTGTGAATTTACTTTCAAAGTTGTTGCTTTAGCTGTCAAGATTAGAGAATATGCAGAGAAGCACAACTAACATGGCACAGGGATAGAGCATATTCTTTATGAAAAAGTGAGGAATTAATCCCTTTGGAGAGGAAAAGGCTGGGAATGGGGAAGTCTACAAAACCAAGGCAATAGGTGGTGTCCATGCAGAACTGATATTTCCAAACCCCGTTGTACTAGAAATAAGAGATGTATTTAAAACCTATTTGCAGCAGGAGTGGAAACTGTACTGCTTCATTCAGCGTAGGATGAATTTCTAGGATGTGTTGCCATGGGCATCAACAGTGCAAAAAGGAGTTAGACAAATTTATGATCAGCAGTTCCATAAGCAGGTTCGAAAAACAACAGACAATGTTGTGCCCCTCTTAGTAGTCTGTCGCTGTTGAGCCAATGTTGAAACAAAGGGGCATGCAAGATGAGAATGCCGAGAAAAGGGAATTATTTATTTAAATGCAGCTTTTATATACAAAATGAATGCTTGCTGGGATTGGCCACAGCCGTTAACCCCCTGGGTCTGATTGGCCACAGGCATTCGACCGCCTGTTCCCAAAGCAGCTCTGAACAACTTACAGTGTTTACCATACTTATTATAAACAGGAACATTTTCTCACGGGAAAAGGAGTCTGTGCTGTCACAGTAGTCCTTACAAAACTTCTGTGGATTTTGGGAGTGTAAGGGGCACAGTCACTGCTGTTATGAACTATTCAAGTGAATACCTTGCAATTTGCCAGTTCATGTGGTCATCACACTTGAGACTAAGGAATGAGCTGTACCAGGGAGAACATACCTTCCTTATCTTGAAGGAAGAATACCAGGCTAGATAATCTCTTGCTTTCACTCAGCATCACGCATGTGTTATATCGATTTAGAAACTGATTCTGTCATTACACAGCTTCACCCTAAGAAAGGGCTGTTTGGATGTTCTCCAAAGAGTTTTATTTATCTTGGAAAGCTAGCTACAAAAATGAACACACACCTAAAAATACCTGAAGTTAATAAGCCTAACACTTGGAATTTCTAAGTACTGTATGCTTACAGGAAGCAGATACACAGAGCTGAATCCATGGGCAAACTTAGTCTAGTCTCAATAAGGGTAGGAGTTTTGTAGAATAACAAAGTTTTGAAGACAAGGTGTGCACTACATTAACTATTGTAGTTAACATGATAAAGTTAATTCTTTCTCTTTTTTCCTATCTTCAGGAAGGAAGGGCGATCATGTAAAATGTTATTTCCATACTTAATGGGGATTTTTTCTGGTTTGGAAAATGATTTAAGAAGCTAAACTGAAAAAGAATTTTTGTGTTACAAGTCAGGAAACTTAAACCAGTTTTCAATAAGCTGAAAATCCACATGCAGACAACATGATGTTGAATTTCAGAAAACTGGAAGAATCAGAGCATGCTTAATCATAATGTATTTTGTTTTGCAGCTTATTGATGCATTTGGACACAAGTCGAATATTAGTCTGGTGTTTGATTTTATGGAAACAGATCTAGAGGTAAGATTTTTAAAGACTTTTTTTATTTCAGTTTCTTAAGATGGTTTGTGAAAGTGCTGCTTTAAAAGGCTTATATTTGCCCATATTAGAAAGGTGACTTATTTTGTCAGTTGATGAAGATTATGTCTTAAAAGTAGATTGAGTAATTTCAGTTTTTATGAGTTCTCGTTTGATTAATTCCTTTACTTTTAAATACTTGTTAGCATGATCTTAAAGAAACAAATTGTGTTTGCTGTGTTAGTTTTCTGGAACTCCAGTCGGAGTGTAGAACCTCTGTTACAGATCATTACTTCTGGAATGCCATTGATAAGCAGAATATCAAACATGTTCAGGTACGTGTGACACTAAAATATACCAAGAGATGAGCTGGTAGTAAAATCACATGCACTTAAAACATCTTTTCAAATGTAGCAGCGCTGGGTGATTGCTAATCAGTACCTTACAGATACAGGCTTGCTGAAATTTAGATGAATGCAAGACTTGAAAAGGTTGGGTCAGATTTTTGCTAATAGAAGTTAGTAATGAGTAGACTTTGAGAGGATTCATTCTGTTTACATGGTAGGTATGCAATGTTTAGGGTTGAAGAAGATTGGTGTACAAAGAAAAATAAAATACTCTTGTATTATATGATGCTGTGGTGTGCAGTCTTTAAACTGTATTGTGGTATCACTCGGGCTGCCACTGAGACTGCTGCCTGTTGTGGTTAAGTACATGCTGCGTACATGAAATTTCTGTAGTCTTAGCTCCTCTGTAACTCAAACAACTTATGAAAGGCTATTTCTGAACAGGACAGTAGTATTAACAAACAAGCTTAATGTTAAAAATCAAAAAATGTAGAAAACTTACGTAGATTTTTTAAAATACAGTAAAGTGGCCATACCTTCAGATCTTTTTGGAAATAGAAAAGGAAACCATTGTATTTACAAAGATTAGTTGCTTAGGTTGCAAAAAGAAGGAAGGAATAAGTGGAAACATAATTTCAGATTTACTGACACATTTATCATTTGTATGTATACATCTTTATCTTGGAAGTTTGGTTATCAACATGGAACTGAGATTAAATACTAAAGTTTCTGTTTCCCACGCATTTTTTCTTTGGTGGATTATGCAAAGTTGGCATGAGCTATCTGGACTCTCCATTTCAATTTCTGATCTCCAGAATAGACCTGTTTTTCTGGGAAAAGGGTGAAATGGTAGAGAATATGTGACTGCCAATTTGAACTTTCTCTTAAAGGCTGAAAGAATGGAAATAAGTTTGTCTTGTGTGCTGAGCTTTACCATCACTTTAACACTTTGCAGGTTATTATAAAGGATACAAGTATTGTGTTGACACAGTCTCACATCAAGGCATATATGCTGATGACACTTCAAGGATTAGAATATTTACATCAGCATTGGATTCTACACAGGGTAAGCATGTACTAAATTGACAGCCTGCATCCTGCAACAAAAATCGCATTGGATAGAATTAGAGTCTAAAGCCTAATGAAGGTAGTTTTGGAGTTCAGACATTCTCATTCCATAACCATTCATATTTGCTGTTTTGGAGAGATAATAGCAGTACCAAAAATGTTAAGAACTACTGATATGGTTATCACTTCGATACTTATATAAAGTGTTCTCCAGTTAGATGTGACTTTAATTATCACTATGAACTGGATCTGGCTGGGATGGATTGGACTTTTTTCACAGCAGCTGAGCTGTTGAGGCTTTCTCTTTTTCTCACTCTTCCCTTTCCCTGATGCATAGGCTTGGGGTGGGCAAGAAGTAAGGAGGAGACACAGCTGGGGCAGCTGACCCAAGTTATCTGTAGGGATACTGCATGCCGTGTAATGCCTTGCATTAAAGTTTTTTTTTTTACCCCTTGTAAAAAGTGGGGTAGTGGAAAAAAGGGGGAATTTTGGTTTCCGAGCTGGCTATCATTTGGAGACTGTGTATAGCTCTCCTTTTGGGAGGTGGTGAAGAATTTCCATTTCCTTGCTTGTTTGCTTGGATTTTTTCTGCTTTCCTTCACCTGTTGAACTGCCTTTATATTGCTCCTACAGTTTTCTTGCTTTTGATTTTCTCTCCCCTATACTGCTGAAGGTGGTGGATGGGATGAGAATAGAATGAGCAAATGGCTGGGTGGATACATTTCTGTTGGCCAGAGGTCAACCCACAACACACTGCTACTGTATTGAACTGTGTGACTTCCATGATTTCTGTAGTTATCTCAAGCATTGGCCAGGTCTTTTTATTATTCAGTTGGCAGCTATGCAGATAACACAACTGCTATACCTGCAGAAGAGGTAAAACCTATCAAGTGGCTTTTTTAAACTCTGCAATTTAAATGTGTTTATATTCAAATGGGTCTGTCGCACTACGGTTTTTGTATATGATGAAATACTTATTTTCTGGGGGTTTTAAATATTTTGCTCACAATGTAGATTTTAGGATAGAATCAAATCTTTCATTTTACAGTACTGTTATGACATATCCACCAGGAGATTCATTATATGTCTGTTTTTATTAATACTGACCAATCTCATTATTTGTTTTCTGTACTGACAGGATCTTAAACCAAATAACTTGTTGCTAGATGAAAATGGAGTTTTAAAATTGGCTGACTTTGGCTTGGCAAAATCTTTTGGAAGCCCAAATAGAGTTTACACACACCAGGTAGTAACAAGGTAAGACATTCTATTTTGTTTCTTACACAGAGATTGTTTAGTTGTTTTATAGGTGTTTCTCGAAATATGTCAAATCAACATATTCAGAGTGGCACCTAGCTCATGTGAGGTGGCAAGAGCAATAAAAAAAACCACAATGCTAACAAAGTCTCCATAAGAACTGCTAGAATATGCATATGTGAGGGTGGTTCTGGTATCAATCAAAATTATACTCTTTTGGAATGTGTGGAAATAGTATGTCTCTGCTTTTAAGCCTGGATTTTGGAGAAAGATAGCTGCTACTTTCTGATAATCAGAAGACCTAGAACCATTTTTGGAGCTAGTCACATTACCTATTTTGAGACAAACACTTGAACCCATTAAAATATTTATAAATGTTTTTTATGGCATGCTTATTTAGTGTATGCTATAAAAAGCGGGGCTGCAAAATAGGTAATGTGTTGCTTTCTGACTCCTGTAATGCTAAAACTATTCAGGCAATGCTGGTTTAACACCTTTATTCAAAAAACAGAAATTATACAGTAGTTTCAAATGCAGTGTCATTTCATTAAACTTGTTTGTTCTTAGGCAGTGTAAGTAGCTGTTTTAAAACAAGGCTCATTTTGCATAAAAGTAGTCTCTAAACTTAGGTCTATTGATATGGAGATTCTTGGAAGACGGGAGGAATTCTATCTTGCTGTGATTCCTTCAACATAAAATTTTAAGAAAATTTCAGTTTACCTGCATGTTAAAAACTTTCTTCCTTGCATATCTGCAGTTCAATACTTGTAATCAGATCAGTTGAAACTGCAGTTAATCTGTGTTTGTAGGTGACCCTGTGGTGAGGAGTGCACAAATTTGTTCATTCTTACTTAAAACACTTTTCAGAATACAGCTCTTCAATGTCTGAAAAGTATATAGGCAGAAGTAATATCCTTTTTTTAGCTTTTGCATTGCTATCATACATGACATTTGAGATGAGCAAAGTCAGGTGATTCTCCCAAAATGTGTTTTCTTTTTAGGTGGTACCGAGCCCCAGAACTATTGTTTGGGGCTAGAATGTATGGTGTTGGTGTTGATATGTGGGCTGTTGGTTGCATTTTAGCTGAATTGCTCCTGAGAGTAAGTATTGAAATGTAAACATTCTGTACTTGCCCTTCAGTGCACTGTGGCTTTTTATGTGGGTTTCTTCTTTCCTGCTAACAGCAGGAGGTGAAGACAGGCTAGAAGAAACTTTCCAAAAGCTTGTTAACTGTAATGAAAGTGGTTTTTTGGAATAGACTGAGGTTTCATAACTATCACAAGCATTGGACGTCTTTAAAAACAGCTGGGTAAAAAAGTTGCAACAAACTGTCATAGCCTTGCACTGGGAGAGGTCAAGTAGGTAACTCTTGCAGTCCACGGACACCTATTTTGGTTCACTAGCCATCTAGAAATGTAACATCACAGATACGTGCACGGGCTGTCCCTTACACACTGTTCCTCAGTTATAATCACCAGTACCCTAATTGTGGGTTTATTTGTAATGAATGAAAGATTAATATTTTTCTAAACTGTGGTTAGTTGACAATACTGGAATGAAGCTGAAGGTTAACATCAGGATAATCCTATGGCACTCCTCAGTGTGGTACATAGATGTAATGGTCCTTGAGTATTTTCCACTGAAGTAGAATGTTTATTATACAGCTCTTTGGAGAAGACATGAAAGTGTGAGGGGGCAGTGGAGACCTGGGGCACAGACGCAGCTGAAGGCTGTGAAGTAGCCTGCAGTGTAATTTGTCTGCCATGACTAAATGGCTTCTGCTGGGTTTCTTCACCTTACTTTGAATGCTTTTGTGGCCATATCATAACCACACTGGAGAACTTTCTGTGTGAAAACACCTTGAAACAAACGTCTTGCCTTGATTGGTCACACCAAACAGGTATGCTGGTTTAATTTGATTGGCAATTCAGACATGGAAATATACAGTGGCTCTTTAAGCAGCCCTGGTGATGTGTACATAAATATGTGTTAGACCTGCTAAAGTTGAATACATTTAAGCAAAGTTAGAAAGCAAATAACTCTTGAATTTGGTTGATTCATTGATTTGCCACAAAACAGGAAGTGTATTATGGTTCAGTTTTTATCACTGTGATATTTTGAAATGCATGTGTCCTTTTTCAGGACAATGCAACTTCTGGGAGCTTTTTGTGAAAGCAGTTTATATTCAAGGAGCTTTCATGATGCCAAAATTTAGTATACTGTCTACTAGGGATATGCATTATGGTTTTTCTGTCCTAATTAATTAAACACTGCCTCTAATTCTACATAAATTTGCTTTGGTCACCAAGTTTCTTTTTACTTGCATTGTGTGCCTGATACTCAAGCTACAATGTGAACTGGGCAGATACCTCTTTTTAGTCTTCTGCTTTGTTTAAATGAGATGTAACACTGCTCAGACAGTTTTCTGTCCTAGTGGGTCTCTACTCTCCCTCATGCTTTCATTTCATTTCATAAAGCCAACTTATGTAATCCAGTTATGATTCACTTTAAACATGTATAAAAGCTGGCTCCAGAGAACAAGTGGTGAAAAGATCACCATGACCAACTGACTTTAAGCTGGCAACTGAGATATAAAATCTTTTCTGTGTTTAGTTATTTTGCATTAATGTGGTTGTGGTGTAATCTTATAAGCTGTCTACTATCGAGTCAATGATATCAAGCCTGGGTTCAGGAAACCTTCAGAATCTATTTGGGCATAACTAGAATGCCTCAAATATCCAGTGTACCTCTTTGTGGGCGATGGTATACATAGGGTTTTTGCCTTGCAACTATGCGGTATCACTCAAAACTTCTTTCTAAAATTGAAGTTCAGAATTTAATTCAATTAAATGCCGTTGCCTTCTTCGAGGTTCCTTTTTTGCCTGGAGACTCTGATCTTGACCAGCTGACAAGGATATTTGAAACACTGGGCACTCCAACAGAAGAACAGTGGCCTGTGAGTCTTTTTGTTTAACAGACTGACATTAGTTTTACTTGATACTCTCTATTTAAATCTTGAAATTAAATGGTTATACCAGAATACTTGAGTAGATTTTCAGAAGGCAGTTGCTTCATCTCATGAAGCAGCTGAGATTAGTTGATTCTCTTGGCAAACCTTTGATCAATAGCAACAGTAACAACACTTCGTTTCCTTTCTGTGTGCACAGTTTCACTCCAGTGGCTACTGGAGTGAGATTAATGTTGCTGTGGGAAGTTTTTGAGATGCTTGTTAATTAGCGTGCTTTAACCTAGAAGGCTTTAATAACTTTCAGAAGTAGGAACTATTTGTAGGGACCAAAGTTGGCCTGGGTAAATTATAGTTTAGAGATAGTAAGAAACATACACCAACAGCTTTAGGGATAAACAGTTTACCTCAATGGCCCTGTAACAAATAAAAATTAGTAGTACGATTATCTCTGAGATGCCAGCAAATTAAAGTAACACCAGGCCAAACTTACTGTCAGGTCACACAATGACCTACCTAACTATGGTTATTAAACAGACTGTCAGGAAGTGGGACATAATGTCTGATGAGCAACTTGTACCAGCTGACAGGCACAGGGAGTCCTGAATTTCTCATCAGGCTGTTGTCTTTTGTTGTTGAGTTGTGGAAACACTCGCTGGACTCGTTCACCTCTGCTCCCTCTCCATGCAACTTTTCCGTAGTGTAAATGGTGCTGGAATGCCGTGGTATGTGATCACAAAAGGAGCTGTAGCCAAATGGAGAAATGCTGTGCGAGGCTCTGCTAGCTCCACACAATTCTGATATTGGTCCAGGATTCTAAATGGAATGCGTGAAGATTTTTGCAATGACATTTCTGCTTCCTTTGGAGAGGAAAATTTAAGATACATGTGGGGAAAAGAGAGAACAGGAGAATGGCTAACACAACAAAGATGATGCATTCCCAAGTTCATTTCCAAACACATATATTTTAATAACTGAAACCTTTGTTATCAAGATTATAACTGATTGAACACATTTTTGACTTTGTGTTAATATTTTATTTTACTTGGACAAACTTGAAGTGTGACAATTAGGGATTTAAATACTTAAAGCACTACTAAAGTATTTTGTTTGGGTAATTGTCTGTTACAATTGTCTGTGTAATTTTTATGCTAGAATGTGAACACAATGGGATTTATTTCATACTTAAAGGACAAAAAAGTATGCAGTTCATCTTTTGTTTAACTGCTTGGTGCATATTTTCCTTCCCTTCTCCCATTGCCTGTATAAAGTTTCAGTTGTGCATTTAAAATCAAAATGAACATGATGTTCAGCTAACTTTTATTAATGTAGAGAAAGTAAAGACTGACTCTTTTTTGAGTCTTTTCCCTCCCACCACGTCAGTTCACTAAAGGAAGTTTTATTTCATTTGTCAGACCCAGTATAAAATTCTTTTATACTTTCTTTAGTAACTTTTCCTTTTGGACTGGTCACAACTGAAGTGAGGGAAGGAGAGATCATTTGGAAAGGAAGAGTGTGAAACAACTGTTACAGTTATTAAAAAAAAAAGATTTTATGACCTACTATTCCTACATTTATTTTATTTCAGTGATCAAGTATTAGCAAGGTCTTTTGAAAGATGAGTTGCTTCTTCTGAAAGACAGCCATACGAAGTTCCCTTTCTGTGAAAAGCTGAACTCTTTCTAAGGGAAAATCATACATTCCATTTTTGGTCTTTGTAGGGGATGACAAGTCTTCCAGATTACATCACATTTAAGTCTTTCCCTGGAATGCCACTTCAACATATTTTCAGTGCAGCTGGTGATGATCTGCTCAACCTTCTTCAAGGCTTATTCACGTTTAATCCTTGCACTAGAGTTACAGCTACTCAGGTATAGTACACTTTGGTTATCTCCTGATGTTCATTAACCTACTGTTAATATCAGATAAATGTGTTTTGAAGTAAGCCAGTAAGCCAGGATTGAAATGAAACATCACATGAATTACTAGAAACATAATCCCAGCGTTTTATAGGCAGAACTCTGAAAGGCGTGGATAATGCTAACTGATCATCTCCATTCCCAGCGTAGAGTGAAAGTAGACAACTAAAAGGTATATGAGCCGTGACCTTCCAACAATCATTTGACATGCTAAATTAAGTCACCTAAAACTTGAAGGTTAAGTCTTAACATACCTTATCTTATTCTCTGGGTTTGAAAAGTTTTCCTCCTTACATCATCCAATCTCTTCTTCAATTTCATTTAAACTTCTATGGTACCTTTTTAACATAAAATTCTGTGGTGATTTAAAGCATCATTCTTATCTAATTATCGTTTCAATTTCACTACTCCCTGATGGGGAGAAGTGAAGGACTTAGAAGAAAAATCTTGCAGAATGTTGTAGTTCAGAATACTGATTTCTGTGATGAGGAAGGTATACCAGCTGGCAGTTTGAAAACTGTATTTCTGTCACTTTATATTGATTGGAAAGCATGCAAGAAACAGCTGTCCCCTTAGGACCAGGATTTCCTCATAGCTGAATCTGGGAGATTAGTGCATGTGTTATGCATCTTTTTACTGGAAGACTTTTTCAGAGCGCATTCAGGCTGTTTTGGCCACCATCTTTTTAGAACATTCAGTATAAGTTTCCAGACAATTAGTTCTGCTGTGCTTGGGACCTCTGTAGTAGTTCATATGAATGAACTAGTTTTTCAGGTCATATTGCAGGATAATTACTTAAATATATATTACTTTTCTTGTCTAAACTTTTTATTGACAATGCCACAGTTTAAGACAGGAAGCAATTTATGCTTACTATATTGGTTTGGTTTATAGTTGACATTGAATATCATGTAACTGGCATTAGCAAGAGTAATGATGACCTAGGAGACAGCCACTTTTCATTAATCACACTTCATGGTTCCTAAAATTTAAAGTAAGGTATGTAATTCCACTACATGAAACCAATTTTGCTGACTAGTGTTTGTCTTCTGCTCTAATATGAGTGGTGTCTTTCTCACAGTTTACAGGGTAGAAACAGCACAGTTAAAGAAATATGGGGGGAAGATCCATCTTAAAAGCTAACAAAACAGCTGGTGTCCAGATCTTGAATCTGAATGAGACTTCAGATATATTCCTTTAATTTTTCTTTATTCCTGCTTTCTTCTTTATCCTTATCTCAGCTGTGTATTCAGCTGCTTATACAAGACTTCTTACAAAATAATCTACTTCTGTCAGGATGTCTGAGCACTAGTTAAAAATAAGAGTACACAATTATCCCAGGCTTTACACATCCATGTGGGGCGGATAGTAATTGAGAACACAACCTTTATTAGCCCCAAGGCCACACTGTAGTATAAAAGTGTTCAAGTAGTTTTTAAGTCCCAATTGCAAGTGCTTTGTTTCACTATAACCTCTTTATAAATGGTGTTCTGGCACTTCATACTAGTTACTTGCTTCTTTTTCTTCCATTGTCATTAAGGCATTGAAACAGAAGTATTTCAGCAACCGACCAGGACCCACTCCAGGAAATCAGCTGCCAAGACCCAACTGTCCTGCAGAAGCTGCAAAGGAGCAGCAAAATGCACTCTTAAATTTAAAAAGGAAAAGACCAGAAGGAGCAGATCAAGGTAACTTCCTAATATGCCATCAGTTTTAAATAGGAGCTACGTGCTCAGAGACAATGGGATGCTTCCTGTGTTACAGGAGAAAAACTCTGAATGAACTAATTTCCTGGGCAGTGGCTGAAGCCCTTTAATAATATATGGTTTGGGTTCAAAATTACGAAGTTCTGTGTTCTAACAGAGTTAGCACAAAAAAGGCTCTTCTATGATGCTTAGGAATCCATTAGAAGAAATACCCTATTCCATTAATTTCTGTAGTGGAGAGTGGTACTGCCCAGTAAGTTATAGGCTATTATGATGAACCCTTTTTCTTCCTGAGATGTCATACTTAGGTGGAAGTAATTGAACTTCACACCACTTACAAAAAAAAAA
>VZTJ01006513.1:183842-197692 GCA_013397795.1 Orthonyx spaldingii
AAAAAAAAAAAAAAAAAAAAAAAAAAAAAAACAAAACAAAAAAAAAAAAAACCAAAACAAAAAAAAAACCAACAAAAAAACCCGAGTCTGAAACATACTAGAATATTCTGTGAAATGACAGCTGGAGAGTGTAGATCAGACTCAGAAGAGAGATTTCTGCTCTGCTCTTGTAAGATAAGGAAGGTTAACTGTTAAGACCACTCTGGGTAAGGAATGTTAAGCATGCTTCTGTGACCCACCTTCAGTCTTCCCTACACAGTAGCATGTATTTCATATCGTTGTGGCAAGAAAAGTGCTCAGGATTCAAGACCTATATCTGTCACTAAATTACTTAGGCCTTGTATTAGGAAGGCAAATAGTGGTTCTTACAGCTGGAGTTGGTCTTAACAGCTGGAATATGCTAGATAGCAGCTGTCAGGTTAGCATCAGCTCTTTGTTATTGCCAGTATGAGACTCAGTTTTAATATAAGTGATACTTTTTTGAAATGGAGCTACTTCCATAAAAGTGTATATCCCTTGAGTTCAGAGATACAGCTACCTTACTGGAGTTTAACTTACTTTTTAGGCACTTTGAATTGCTGTTTTGAAGTCCTCATCAGATTAGAATATGGAATATATATAATGGGGTTAATGCCAGTGCATTTCCTATAATCCAGCCACCAGAAACCCTTCTAGGGAAGGCTTGTGAAGGTGGTGAAATACACAGCCGATGTGCTGTACAGGTGAGCTGTACAGAGCTGCCCACTGGGCAGGGAAGCTGTTGAGGAGGTCCAGCAGGACAAAGGACAGGAGGATCCTACAGAGCCCCAGAGCTGCTTTATGTCTGACCCCATTGTGGCTCAACGCCCTTGGATGGCACAAGAATATCAAATACATGAGGTTCACTACCTTAAGATTTCCAGCTCAAAAAAAAAAAGTAATCAGCTGACTATTTGCACATTGTTTGCTGACCCCAGTACCATGGGTCAACTGATATGTGGAACTTGTCAAGTTATGATAGCATAGGCAATTAATTTAAGTGTTTTACCTCCTTTCCCAAAGATCATATGTGGATTTGTGATTACTGTTTTGGAGTATACGCCCTAAAATATGCCTGTTAACTAAAGGACAGGAAAAAGAGAGAAATGCTTCCTTGATTTCTGTGACTTAACGATTTGAATTTGTGCATTTGACAATGAACAGAGTTTCCAGAGCTGTATCAATCACAAACAATAATTGCTTTAATGTCTTTCTAAAAGTCTCATCTTCAACAAGAGGAAATCATGCTTGTCTGTAAATGCTAGGAGTTTTGAGATTGGCTATAAATGAGGCATTATGAAAGTCAGCATTACTTTTTGACACCTCTGAGTATTGGTATAAAAAACAGTACTGTTTCTACCAGCTGGAAATGGAGACATGATGTATTTTCTGATGTGGATTTTCCATAATGTTCTGTTACTGCCTTAGCTGGACTGATAGAACCAGAAGGTTTCAAAGGTAGTTCCTCTAGTGCCAACAAACATTAAAGGAGAGAGCTAATGATAGAGCTAGAAAATCTGCTGCACTGGATTTCATTTGCTATTCTTACATGGCATTACCATCTAAATTTAAAATCTGAATAGTGTTTGGAAGAATAATCCTCCAATCTTGGTTTAAATAAAAATTCGAAGGACAGCATGTTTTTATTGCTATAGGGGATGGAAATGTGTACATGTAATTTCAAAGAAAAATAAGTTGCATTCCCTGAAATTCTTAGAATGGCCTGTGCTTGCATGCTGCAGAGAACATTTTCTACCCCTAGCCCTGTTGAGGTAACACTCCAGAACTTGGCAGAATAGACTGAGTGCTTGCCATTAGGTATCCTCTTCTCAAATATTGGCACCAGGAGCTGCCTGCTAGCATGAAGATTCACGCCATCCCCATATGCGCTGCTTTTCCACAAGAACAACCCCCTGTAGCTTGTGGGGCATGTTCACTGAATTTAAATATTCCTTAGGAAACAGCCTGTATTCTCAGGGGAAAACTATCTCTAGATGGATTACTCCCTGTGAAAAGTACTAAACATGCATGTATCTACTGCTACCACTTATTTCTGATCAGTGACGTTTGTGGAGACACTGATTCTTTGATCACATCACTGCCCATCTCTTCTCTGGCACTTAAGGAAAAGCTGCACTGCTTCCCCAGAACACCTATTTCTAGTCCTATTAATATGCATTCCTACAGACCTGTAGGTACACAAAACAGAAATTATAAAGGATGGTGCACTAAACCTTTTTCTAAGTTAATTCAGCATAAGGAATCTATCTAATATCAAAACTATTGGTTTGGAAAAAACCAAAAACATTCTATCCATATCCAAGATGAAGAATTTGTCCTGGATTTGACAGCACATAAGAAAAATCCTTAAGAGTGTGTGAATGGTGGGACAGGGTTAAGCCTTAGAATAGCTTGCTCTTCCTAGGTTTCAAAGTAGAATTAAGTGGTTAGCTTTTCATATCAACAGCTGGCTAGTTATCTTTTTGTATGAACAAAGAGAATTATTTACATGTATCCTAAATGCGATTAATACTTAATTACAGAATTTGTGACTTTTGGAATACACATACTGATTCAAGTGAGCTTTGATTCTAGCACTCTGTCTCAGAGATTTGTTAGAAAATGTCATCAGGTACTGCCACTGTTGTTAACAGCATTTAGCAGCTAAGAGTGGATGTATCTTGAGAATGGTATCAAACCTTGAGGAGGGGGCTGGACCTCTATACTTTGCTAATAATGTGATTTTCTCTTTTCAGGATTACCAAAAAAACTGGTTTTTTGAGTGCTGGATGATGGATGAAAATGCCCCAAGTCCTAGCCATTGATTAAATGCTGTAATAGTCGCTAGATGGTTATTTTTTAATATTTTAATATGTAAAATATGAATTCACTATTTCCTTACTGAAACAGAAGTTTCATTAACTCTTCTTTTTGCAATAAAAAGGTTCTTGAGAAAAAAAGATTTTTTTAATCTGGTTTACTGTCTTGTTCCCTTGAGTCGTGCTCTGAGGCAATAACTGTCAAAACTGCTTACAGGCTGCAGGTGTACACAGACTAATCTTGCAGAACCTCTGTGCTGAAACACATGCTCTCCTGTACAGATGTATAGTCTAAGGGGGAAAAATACAAATAACACTTGTTTCTCACATGCAGCTTAGATGAACATATGACTGTCTTCCAGACCTAAAATGTATCCCTCTAAAGAAAGGGTAGGTTATTTTTTTGTTCCAGTGAGTAGGCTCAAGTGCTAACAAACGAGTTTGCATATGCTGTCTCAGCAGTCACACATTAAGACTTTTCCAAAGACACATCCACTGCCTTGAAAACAATATGATGTGCGGATGGAATGTGAATTGTTTGGAGGGTTTTTTTTTCCTATTCCAGTAGAAGTTACCTGAGAACACAGAAATACTGTTTCCTTCACAGCCTCAAAGACTGCAGTAAGAGATAGAGGAGGGAGATCCAGCTGGGGGAACTATACTATGCTAGGACTCCTGTCAACCTGTGTCAGTTGAACAATCCGTAGTGCAGACACTGGACCCAGCTTTGCCTGAATTCCAGCATAGAGAGGTAGCAAAGTTTCTGCTTGGTAACAAACTTCTGCAGTGGAGAGAACTAAGCCTACATATGCTGTTGCTGCATCTTAACTGTGTGCCCACTGATGTTGTGCAGTGGATCTCAGGGATACCTGCTGAGCCCTTGTCGTCTTTCTGCCTCTGAACCACATTCAACATTCTCTTTTGTAATTTTGTGTCAAGTCTAGTAGTACAAGACTTTGAGGCTTGTAGAGGAACAGCAACCATCATCTTGCTCATGTGTTCCTTCATTTTGCTGCTACTTGAGCTAATGTAAAGTATGCTGGCCTTGTAAGGGAGAAGAGTTAGTAGTCTCCCAGTAGCCTGCTGTGTTCTGTATTGGTTGTTGGCAGTTGAAGAGTAAGCAAAGCTCGTAAGATCTAATTGACAGTGTAGAGAAAAGTTCTATCCATTAACATTAGTTATACAAGTTTTTATTGTCTGGTTAATCAAATATCATCTTCATTGCAGGCTAGAGGATTAAGATAACTACAGTCCTACTTCTCACTGGCACAGGGTCAAAAATATGTTAATCTGAATAGGGAAGAGGGATTTAGGAGTACTGTAAACGTTTTTGCATTTACTTATCTAGTGCATCTTTTAACTGGTCCTAAAAGCTTGGAAGTGGTCAGCCCCTAAACAGATAGTCATGGAAAAATGCAGTATCCCAACTATGGGGTATAACAGATAAGGTTTGCCTGACAGTCACAGTGTTAAGTATTCTGTCAGTTCTGCTTTGGGAGTAACACCATTTCTTTCTTGTAAAAAGCTGTATCTGTCTAGACAATACCCTTCCTTGAAGGAAACCTCTTCCACTAGAACAAGGGGCAAGCCTCTACGCTCCTACTGGCAAAAGTTGTAGAGTAGGTACCAAATTAGATGGGCAGTCAATGTATTAATGTACATGAGCATGGTTACTGTGCTCTGTAAGAGTGGCCTTGAAGTGTGACATGCTAAGGCCTGAGCAGCAGGTCTCAGCCAGAGCTGACTTACAATCCTGGGCACTACATAACTAACACCACGAGTATTGTTTAGCTAAAAACAGATGACTAAAATGCTTATGCTATCTGTTTAATGCCAAACCGGCTGCTTTAGAAACTTTCACATAACCTTGGGTCATGATCTGCAAGAAATGTGTCATTTTAAGAAACTTTCCAAACGGGCATTAATAGAGGCTTGTTTGTAGGGTATTTTACAAGGCCAAGCCCTGGCCACAGCTGGGAAGTAAGTATGCCATCAGACCCAGGGGCTTCTGCACTGAAAATATAATCAAGCCACTTTGACTTACTGATTTGGGCCTATAAAAGCTGGACCCACTTTTGGGGCAAATTTGGAGACCTCATCTACAAGTGGACTCAACGTGTAGGATTTTCCCAATTGCCGGGAAGGGTTCTTCAGGTCCTTGCTGCAAAATGGGACTCCCCAGCAACTTTGGACTCTGGATGATGGTAAAGTACTTAGGCAATTGGTGATATATCTTTCTAAATCACTATCCTTTCTCTTGTGCCGTAATGACTAGGTGCATTACCTTGCTTATTTTTGCTTGTTGATAAAGCTGAGCACATGGTAAGCTTATTGTTTTATTTAATGTATCATTTTACTCTTGTGTTGCTTCAATGTTCATAGTAAAATAGGATCATTCTTTCCATTGGCGTCCGTGTCCTTCAAATCACCCCGTCAATTGGCAAAACAAAGTAAGAAGATATTTTGTGACCGAGACTATTGTCTTGTATGCATGTATGCCACAGAAGATGCTCAAAAAGCGTCATTTTTTATATAATACAAGTTCAGGAGCTGTCTTCTTCCAGCTCCTACACAGCAGTTTGGCATACTGTGCTCTGTATGTAGTGTTGGGGCCTGTTCTATACCATGAGTGTATGCAGTAAGTTGTTTTCAGTTGAGTTCAGCTGAATTGTTTCAATTGAGTGGAGCTGAGTGAAGCTACCTGTGTCAGGGACTAAAATTGCCTTGCTCTTAGTGATGGTGTACACAGATAAAACGTCTGTGCATCACAGAGTAAGATAAAATTAGAGAAAGGATCAGCACAACATTTTTTCTTAATCTCAGGCTTTTGGATCGTTTGATTTAACTTTTGTGACTTAGGTCAGAACTCTGGAAGAAATATTTGGTACTTGTGGTGAATATAATATGCAGTTAGTCATCTAAATACTGTTTAATTTGTGACTTGGTTAGTTTGTAAGCTTTATATCATGTTAATCATGCTTCAGCATTGACAATGTCTCTAATCACACCAGCTTACTGAATATACAGCTGCTGCAATCTATTTGGCTTCTGTTCAGAACCACAGCAATCAAGCACTGTTTGTCTGGAGCATGCAATGTGCATGCTTGTGCAAAACTCTCAGTTGTACACCTGAGCAAACAGGAACATGATGTAAATGCCTTTTTCCCTTGGGTTGAGACATTTCTTCTGCTTTTACTATCCTTGTATCATGAGTTACTGCTGTTTCCTCCTGACGGTTTGATACTTCTCTTTGCAAATGCAATGGCTTTTACCTCGAGACTTGATGGAATTTGAATGACTTCTATGCATTGTACTTATATAAAGATATATAATTGAATGTTGTTTTTTCTTCTTTGCTGCCACAATAAATGTAGCAAAACTCATTGTATGAGGACACCATAAAGAAAGGCGCTCTCTGTTTTAAACAAAACTGATTTCCTTTTCTCACCAGGAGTACTTGTGGTGGCATGGAGAACAAGGACCGCTAGCTATCACATCCTCCTCTCTCTCTGGTTCTTGATTAATGCCAATGCTGTGTGATTCCAGCAGCCTTTTTGTTTTGACAAAGAAGCTTCAGAATTGAGTTATACAGTTGTTGCTTCGCATTTTTTATATTCTTCTATATGTGGAGTGGCCTTGATACACTTCAGGCAGCACTGCCAATTATTTGTTTTTACTGGTCATTCTTAGCTTTTGTTACTGTTCTTGTTCTCTTGAATTACTGCATGTGCTCTGCTCACTTAGCCATTTCTTCTGGTGCACAAATGTTTCTGCGCCATTTGCTCCAATGTAATAATTCTTTTACCAGATTTCACCTGCGACCTTTGAGTACTCCAAGAGAAGGAAGGGGTCATTACAAAAGAGGCTATCATTGGGTCTGTTCTTCTTTTAATCCCTCTCCTCCTCCATGCATTTTATACTCAGATATGTCAGCTTTGTCTCTGAGCTAAATCATTCTCTCCACAAGCCTGTGATAAAATTACAGGATAAACCAGGGATACATATGCATATGGTTTATCAGGTTGAGAAAGAAAAACTTCTCAAAAAACTAAGTGGAGTGCTCTGAACACTTTTGGCAGGCTGTATTTTGACATACACCTTGCTGATATCCAGTAGTGTGAATGGTTGTGGAAAAGACATGCAATCTCTTTTGGTTCCAAAACATAGCATGCCTAGGAAAACCTTCTGTTGATCCTAATCTTCTGGAAGACCTTCTGGGAATTAGACTGATTCCTCCTGTAGCCCACCACTACCAGGAAGATTCTCGAAGCAGCTCTGGTCTTGCTAGTGAGAGAACTCTATTTGGCAAAACTTTTTTCATCACATAATGCCAATTTCTCATTTTCAGGTTTTGCTAAGTAAACCTTTGATGCTATTGAACTAGACTCATGTCATCTCTGTGTTCCATTCTAGTGTTTCCAATCTTTTTTTCTCCTTTTTGGCAACTTGTTCAGAAAATGTCTATTTATTTCTTTTTTAAAAACTCCTTTCAAATAAAAGGGCAAGGTGGGGGCAAGGGTTCTGTCTCTTCCTTCCAAAGAATCAAATCCACAGGCTGGCAGGTCCTGTATAAGGATTTTTTGAGGGGCTTCCTGTGTTCACAGCACAGAGGCCAATAGCATTGTAACCATTTTGTCTTGTGCTGCCAGCTCAAATTGTGCCCAGAAAGCTTCATAGTAACAGTATTCATTACTGTGATATGACCAGAATGATCTGCAGAGATGGAAGAAGGAGATGAGGAACTTTAGTCTTAATTAGAATGCATTAGTGTTGTGTATTTTATTGCTTACCGCAGAGATTTGTTCCTTTGGCACTGACAGTTACGCTAAGCTCATTTACACAATAGGTATATATCAAAACTGTGTGCTTTGATTTGGGCAAGTCTCCACTTTGGGCCAGACTGGTAGGCAGGTACCCTCAAAGAATACTTATGCTGTCCTGCATAGACTTGTCATCTGTGAATTAATTTTTTTTTTTAAAGAACATGTTCACTGTCAAAGAAAATTAACAGATGATATTGTAATGTTATT
Organism: Orthonyx spaldingii; assembly: GCA_013397795.1. Classification (NCBI taxonomy): domain Eukaryota; kingdom Metazoa; phylum Chordata; class Aves; order Passeriformes; family Orthonychidae; genus Orthonyx; species Orthonyx spaldingii. The sequence goes on from VZTJ01006513.1 coordinate 191,710, forward strand.
GCAATCTGGCAGTCTTGGAGAAGTCTCCTACTGAGTTGACACATGTAAAACTGTTCTTTTCTTGCAACTCTAAATTTGCCTGTAGGTTCAGGAGCTTCCTCTAGTGTTGTCACGTAAGCATCCCGAAGAATTCAACAGTGCAGAAAGTGCCACTATGTTTTTCGTCTTTATATATGATGGTAGAAACTGATTTTAATCTATTAGACTTAGTTGCAGGAGTTGAAATACTGATTTACAACTGGCTCAGTTTTTGCTGCTGCTAGAGGCTGCGTGTGACAGAGAAATAAGGCAGATGGTCAGATATGGTAACAATTGTCTAATCTTAACCTAGTGCTTGCTTGTCTCTCTGCGAGTCATCACTCTGCAAGCTTCAAGTTCCTTGTAAGGACGGAGAACTGGGTTGTCTATCAGCTAAAGCCTGTTTAACCTCATATTCTTGTAGAACTGCTTTAATAAGAGCCTTTACATTGACCTTATCTGGTAACTCAGGGATATGCAGGCTTGCCCTCTTCCATCTGTCACTCATTAACTCCAGGAAGAGTCAGTGCCTCCCAGCTAGCACCAGACTCCCCTCTGCTGGCTGGTTACCTGAGTATCTGAAATGTGTAAATACGCTGGATACATTGCTGTCTCCTTTTCTCCCAGCACACTGTTTCCTCAGCATCACCCAAGTTAAATGTCCATGTCACTTGTTTCTAAGGTGAAAGTATTAGCTGTGATTGAAAATCTGAGAGATCATGTAATGAAATTCTGAGCAGGAAGGAAGTACTGTACTGCATCCAGTGGCAGGGGGCTTAGAAAGAATAACATTTTAAAGAGGCATTTCATGGCATTGTGCTAAAAAGGGGCAACGAAGAGCGTGCAAATGCAGCAGTGGGGAGTTCAGTGCAAAGCTGTGTAATGCCCACTTCTGTGCTTCGCTTGCAAAAATTAACCTGCTGAAAAAGGTGTAATTGATGCATTTCCTTAATAGAAAATGCAGATCTTAATTCACTCTAAATTAACACTGGAGTGGAAAAACAATCAAGCAACCAATTTATTACAGTATCATTCTCAAAAAAACCAAAAAGTTTTTTAAGGAAATTTGCCTGGAAATACCAGCCTTGTGGGTTTTTTGATACTAAGCTCTTCAAATGCTATGCAGTGCTTTCTTTCAAGTCCAGCAAGTTCCATTCAAAGAGAAGTTAACCAGATTTGAATACTTAAATGCACAGACAATTTTTTAGAAATCAATAATTGCTACCAGCCAGAAAAAGTTTGTGTGAATTACAAATATTACCACCATTTGGCATCATGACCAATCCATTGTTCCTGAAGGGGCAGTTACATGTGTGTGTCAGGCCCCACGTCCCAGAGATAGTCCCTGTGATCATCCCACCTCAGGGATTTATAGTTGCAGATCCTTGGGTGCTCACATTGCTCTTGCAGTTGCTCACTGTGCCTCCCCAGCCTCCACACACAGTCACAGGGTGATCATCCAGTCATAGCAGTAACAAGTACTGGGATATTCCAACTTTCTTTTTGCAGGCCCACAGCTCGGACATACTGTGCTGTTCCAGCTGCTCCCGGCAGGATTCTAAGGGTACACTGGCTTTTGGAAGATGTCCAAAGGCCAAAGCTTCTGGGAACCCTTGGCTACCTACAAGAATGTGGGGAGAAGTGGTCCATAATCCAGGTGCTGGTGCACACCTAGAAAAAAATTGAGAAAGTCACGACTTTGTTATGGTCTTTAGCCACCTAGACTGCGTGACACGGATGATCTTGCAGTTACACACAAGTAAAAGTACTTCTGCTGTCTGCTCACGCCTTTGCACAGTGCTTCCCTATACTGGAATACTTTTCCACTGGAAACAACTGTAGCAAACAGTAAGGTCGTTGGCTGTGTCAGAACTCCAGTTGGTAATCTGAGTTGTGGTTTCCAGAACATGTGTGTGCACATGCATAGGCATTTCTCCTCCTTCCCATAATCATGTTTTTGCCTGTTGTCTTAACTAATAGGCTCAACCAAAACCCACATATTATTAAAAAGCAATTTCAAACCTTTTTTGTTTTAACAGGCATACAAATTCTAAATTTACAGAATTGACCACCACAACATGTAACAATCTGGTTTTGTTTTCATTCTGTTTGCATTTACATTTTGAAAAAAATTGCCATATTTCATTTCACCTGAAAAACAGTCAAGTGGTATATTTTTCCTTCTCATTGGATGCAGACTTTTTGTGCTCTTCATTTTGCCAACTGACACAAACCAAAACCATTTAATTACTGAAAAACTTCAAATTGCATAACATTGAAAGCATCGTTCTGACTTGTCGCTTTATTTCAAAAGATGTGAAACAAAACAATGCAATTCCTAATATTCTTATCCTAAAATACACTGGCCTGGTTGATACTGAGGAAGCAGAGCATCTTTGAGCATTCCTGGTAAGTTATGATTTTCCTCTGCTATGCCAAAAAGCTGTCTGCTTCACCACAAACACCTTTTGAGTTCTCTGTAGAGGTAGGAATGCTGCATTCTTCGCACAGGGAAGGAGGATGGGGAGAACCTCTGCTTCTGTAAAAGCAATCCATGTAGAAATGAGTGGGGCAAGAGTAAAGCGGATACGTGTAAAGTACAACATATGCAAGTGAAACGCTGGTTGGAATCTGAGGGTAATAATGCCTGTGCTGGTGACCTGAGCAAAGCTGATGTCCCACAACTCACTGGTATGTTTAAAAATGGGTTGGCCATCTCGTAGGCTCCCTGAAGATGCCTCAAAGTGACATGCTTCAGGGGCTTCAGGTTCTGCTACACTGCCTGTGCACACACTGGTAAGGAAAATGGTTTGATCCCAGGGCACAACTGGCTTCTGACCAGGGATTTTCCTGAGAATTGCCCCATGGTCACAACTTCTAACCCAGTGCTTTCCTTCCTTCTTTGCTCCCTGGCACCTGAATGGAGATCAGTTTTAAGTCTGTTCTTGGGTACTCTTTGGCTGTCTTTTTTCCTATGGGGACACTCCATGCCCCTATTCTTCCTGACTCACTAGAACTCTGTAAGTCTGTGTGCATAAAACTCCCTATACAAAGCAAGACCAAAGCATCTTGCCTTTCCCTATTGATGCTGTGAATTCCCTGTCATTTGAAAGCCCTAAATCAGAATTAGCATCTCTTCAAAGAGGGCCCCCTGCCAAAAGGAAGATTTTGAGGCAGTAATTACTACTGGTTGAAGATTTCCAGATTGATGCCCAGTAAGTCAGCCTTTTCTGATTTCAGAACATTTACTTGATGAGTAAACCTTATTCTAAATGAACTGATAGTTTGAGTGACAATTCTTTCCATGTAGTAACATCTGCACATTTCTTTGCTATTAGTCTGTGTAATGTTTGCCAGCAACACAGCAGGGAAGTTCAAGCCTTTCTTGTGATTAATTTTTTACTGAAAAAGCCAAGGCACACATCCCAGAGCTCTAGGGTGCTCTAACTGATTGGAAAGTCCATTACAGAGCTCTGCTGTTTTCTTCAGTGCAGAAGCTGGATTTATTCCTAACAGCACTGGCTGGCATGAACAGACCTGCACAGAACAGTGAATTAATGGTGCTCCCCACCCAGTGAATGCTCGTTGCTATCACAGACATGCTGATGTGTGGTACAGCCACTCGTACTCTCCCACCATGCCCATACGTCGCCTTCACCAGCCACTCTTTGCAAGACAGTTTCATTTTTGAAGTAAACGTCAGATTCTCCTTCATGTTTTGAATTGATTTTGCAGATGCGGAAATTAAGCAAAGCCCAACTTGACAGCTTCTTGCTATTGTATAAGATTGTATAAGAAGGCTGGAACAGAAATAGAATATGATTGCAGTTTTGCTGAGTTTTCACTATGCTGTGATCCTTGTGTTCCCATGTCTTAACCACATTCTTTGGGAAGCTGACTGTGTTTCAAAGTTAAACACACCAGCGGTTTTCCACTGCCTGTTGGCTGGTCATGCTGCTTTCCTGTCTATTGTTCAATTCTTGAGTCTATCTCTGCAGCTTCTGGGGAAAGGACATATAAATCAGAGAAGGTGTGCTGAGCCTCTAGCCCCAGTCCTGACTTGAGGAGTCCCCACCTGAAGTTGGGACTTTTGCTCCTTCTACAACGCAAGAGCATCAGCCACATCAGTGCCTGAACTGTGCTGAGGTCCTCTCAGATGCCCACAAACTGGTGTCCTTTGCAGTTTAATAACCAGCTTGTTGACAGAATTAGCCTTAGAAGAGTGGTAAATACCTTGTCTCTAGCTGAGTATGTGCAGCTTTTGGAGCACTATTGAAAACAAAGTATATGTCTGGTTGTTATTAATTGTACCACCATGATCTCTTCAGCCCCTAGTATGACACCAAATAATGTAATGCTGATTCATCATATGATCCACTTCCTAAAGCATCAACTCTGTTTGCATACACGAGGAAAGAGGAAGGGGTTTTACATCCTACAATCCATTTCAGTTTCCTTGGTAGGTATTGCTACATTGTCTACAGGTACCTACCCGTGTGCATGTTCAGGATGATAGCTTTTAGTTGCACTGAATTCCTAAAGTAAGGGCACTTAAGACTAGAAATAGAGTTTAAAACAGTTATATTAAATATTACAGCATGCACACACACACACAGAGGACACAAAGCAGTCAAGGCCAGAGAGTCTTTCGACAGAGTCCTTCATTTCTGCTTCTTGTAGCTTTGCAGTAGTAATTCCTATCTGTGCAAAAAATTCATGTCACTAGGGATTAGTGTCCACAAAGGAGACAGAGGCTCCTGTGAAAGTACAGACTTCCCCATCCACCTGCTACATGTCTCCTTAATATATAGCCCTCCTGTATAACATACACGATCATTAAATTAGCTTTAAGTTTGCCCTGGGCAGAGAAGGTAATAGTCATAACTCTATTAAGTCTTTTTTCTTGTTCACAAAGTTCAGGAGTTTAGCACGACCTTGGCTGAGCAGCAGTCCATGCCAGTTAGTAAAGCTTTCTAAAATTAATGGGTTCTCTCGTTATTGCCTTATCCACAAGCAGATTCACACAGCCTGTTTGTAAAGACACATTCATCTTATGCTGTCAGATCTGAATTCGGCTTTCCAAGTTCCTATCGTCACATGGCAAGCTGAGAAATCCTTGGCTCCTGCCTAGCACTGCGCATGGTTCTTAGTGACTGAGGCTGGAGAATGTATTTCGGAAACACTGAGGAAAGGTCTCAGCTACTGTTAGAAAACCACGGCCTTACAGCTGTCCTTGGAACAGACACGGCTTTTCCACGCAGGAATGGGCTTGTGTGCTGGCCGTGAGATGCGGCAAAGCAGTTTGCACCGGGGTTGGTACACTACAGCGTTAAACTTTAATTTGATGCCCGGCCTCGTAAGATCAGCACGTTTAAATGCCTTATTCAGTGAATTTATTAGATTCCAGCTACTCAAAACCAGGTGCTTTAGAGGGTATACGAGCAGGCAAGTGATCTCAGCAGTGTCCTTGTCAGCAGGACAGCCTGCCGAGGATGGCCCCGCTCGGATCCATCCTCCGTACCGAGCTGCCCCCACTGCCGCTGGCTCGGGGAGCGAAGTAACGAAGCTCACACGCGGGCTGACGACAGCGGAAGCCGGGCGGCGGGGCCGGGCCGGGCCGGGCCGACAGCCGGGCAGAGGCGGTGCCGCTCCGCCCGCGGCGCCCCGCGCTGCCCTGCCCAGCCCAGCACAGCCCTGCCCAGCCCGGGACATTGCCGTCCTGCGCGCTCCTGCATGCGGGAGTAGCCAGGCAGCCGCGCCCCGCTGATCCGCCAGCATGTCGGCCCGCTGCTGCGCCGGCCAGGTAGGGCCGGAGCGCGGCAGGTGTGCGGGGCGGGGGCGGCGCTCGGGCATTGCCGGGCACGGCGCTCGGACATCGCCGGGCACGGCCCTGGGACATCGCCCGGCACGGCGCTCGGACATCGCCGGGCACGGCCCTGGGACATCGCCCGGCACGGCGCTGGGC
>VZTJ01006513.1:197770-283171 GCA_013397795.1 Orthonyx spaldingii
GCCCCGCGGCTCGGCCCGAGCGCGCCGGGCTCTCCGCGGGCCACTGGCGCGGTAGAGGAAGGGCAGCCGTGGCAGCGAGCAGGGGTGCCCGTCCAGGCTCTCCGAGTGCCTCCAGCGGTGTTTCCGCCGGTTTCCTGGGTGGGTTCCCCTGGTGTTTCGGGAGGGAGGCTGGGCGCAGGCTGTCCCCTGAGGTGCGTGCGGGCAGGCGGCAGCCGCTCCGCTGACCCACGCCCGCAGCAAGGCAGCGGCATGCGGGAGAGGGGCCGACACGGAGAGAGGCCTTCCCAAAGCCCTGCACGGCAAGGGGCAATTCCCAAAGGAGCAAGAGATCCTTAAAGCTGCGAGAGGCCGTTGGGTAATCGCCACTGGCTCCAGGTGGTGGGGAGATGAGACCACATGGTATAGGAATTGGAATGGTCTTAACTATTCTTATAACCACTGGCTGCCTATCAGTACTCAGACCTTTTCACAAACTCCTTTAAATTTGGCTTGTGGAAAGTTTCGGCATATTCAGGTGGTGACAGAGGAAGTGAGAGATGAGAACAAGTGATGGAGGGCAGTGCAGGATCTACGCTGTTCAGTATCCATGGGGTGGGGATTCTGTATTTCACACCTTACCACGGTGCACTTGTTTTCCTATTTAAATCAATTGCATAGATGAAGGATCATGACTTTTGGGCGACAGGCAGTAGTGAGGCCCTTTCCAGATCTCCTCTTTCGCTGCACTCAAGGGAAGGACTCCTGTTGCTAATAGTTGTCTCTCTGGCATGATGTTAGGCATCTTCTCCAGGCACTTTATTTTGTGCTTTATTTTCACAAATCTCTGTTTCTGCAATAGAAACCCATTACTACTTCTGTCTGCAACAGAGTAGCTAGTGAGCTTATTCTTGTTTTTTTACATACCTAAACACCTTATGGTCCTAATTCTATTGATATTTTTACTTCTTTGCTCACTCTGCCCACCCTCAGAATCTGATTATTCTCTTGCTTTTGTGTGAGCCACCTGGGAAAAATCTTGCATCTTTCCTGTAGGGTGAAATCCTGGGCTAGATTTGGTCTATTGTCTGTGGTTTTTTCAATCTTCAGTGGGATAGGAGGATTACTGAGCATGCATCCACTTGCCTGCCCTCTGGGAGCTGCTGTGGGCGTCTCCAAACAGTCCTGTGGGCCTGGGGGATAGCAGTAACTACTTTTGCTAATATTCTTCTTAACGCGGGGGCCTCCCTGACTACTCCTTCACTATCATTTTGGCAGTGTATGAAACAAGTTGTGGAGCAGCTCAACAAAGTGCTGTTAGTAGGTGCTGTTGCTGCAGTGGTTCGTGGCTTTTTGCATTTTCATTGTACTTTTTTTTGGTGTAGCTCGTGGAGAAGTAACTTAAATACCAAGAGGATGAAACTGTTGTGATGCACAGTGGTGAACGGCATGGCTTTAGCATGATCAACCTTTGAAACATTCTTAAGGCCTCTGTCCCTGCCCTGCGTAGTAATCTCTGATAGGAATGTGTTTCACTGACACTGATGTGCCACTTTGGAGTCTGTAAATAAACTGAACTCCTCAGCGTTGTTGAAGATGAAGCAAAAGCCCTAAGGTCGATGTAGTCATTGTGCCAGAAATCCCTGGGGAGATTTATTCTGCTGGCTTAAGCATTACTTTTGATGTAAGACTTATCTATGCTAAATATGACATTGCTGGAGTTACACCAGCAAACGCAGTGTGGATAACCTTTTTATGTGCTAAGATAATAAAGAGCATTAACAATGTTTCAATAGCATGCAGTGTCACATTTTAAAAATGAAATGAAAAATGAAAAATGAAAAATGGTCTTTGCCTTCCTTGCTTGATTTATCCCAACCTCGATGAGGGGATGTTTGTATAATGTGATTAATACACAAGAAAAACAAAAGAGATAGAAGTTCTTCATTCTGTCTCAACCAAGCTTCCTCAGGCATTTTGCGGGTACTGTTAATCAAGCTGGAAAATCAAGAAGGAATTTGGCCTCTCCTTCAATGTTCCTCTGAAGATGAAATTAACCCTATGTCCAGAAACAGAGATTAAGTGCTTGAGGAAAGACGAAGCATTTTTATAAGAGTTACATAAAACAACTCTCATGTTAGGACCCTGATTTTTTGCTAAAATATAGTAGTTTAATGTGCTTGATATCCTGTAGCGTGAGGATTTTTTTGTGGGAAGTATTTTTGCCCTCTTTATACCTTACGCATGCCTTTCTCTGTGCATCTGTTTTCCTAGAACTGAGAACTTTGGTATTGTCTTTTTGAGCTGTTTAAGTGCAGTTGTTGTTTGTCTGTAGCTGATATCAAAATTTTATTGTGAGTTAACATGACTATTAATTTTCACTCCAAAAAATTTTCCTGGTGGGAAGTAGATGATGAGTGATTGGTACTTTTTTTTGGGTCAAACCGTGCTAAATGTCTAGTTGATGGTGCCTCTCAGAATGAATGCATTCGGGTTTTGCAGCCCAGATTCCTGTTGTAGGATATAGCGGTGAGCTGCCAGACTTCAGTGTACCTCGGTTATGCTGATTTTGCATTTGCAAAATTATTTAAAATTAACTTAATGAACATTACTGTGTGACTTGCGTTCTTGCCAAATAGACCCTGGGAACTTTCTTTGAAGGAACCTGGCCATTTATAAACTTTAATTTCTGCAGTTGTTTTTTATTGAGCAATGTAAAACCTTGGTTTGAAGACAATTGTGATATTTAGGTTTCTGAGCTGTAACAAGCTTGCTAAATGTTTCTTCTTTTGCTCCTGTCTCGTTGATAGATTTTGAGAATTCAGTGAGAATACAGTTTGGCTTGGGCCTCCACAATGCTTTTGATTACATAAAAACTCTGCTTAAATTGACAGGAAACAGGATTTCATATTTGGCTTTTCTTCAGTAGTTATTCTCAAGAGAATAAAGTTGAGATCATGGTTAAAGAAAGCAGCTGTTGCGGAAAATGTTTATTACAATGAATATGTTTTTTCCAGAGTTAAATAAATGTAATTTAGATCATTAACATTCATTTTGGGGGGATGGTATGTTGTAGCTGGGTTGTTCAAGAAGATGAATTTTTCAATTAGAACTGGTAGCTATTAAAGCTTATGAAGCTATTTTTGTAGGTCTGTCGAATCTTGAGTGATGTCCTTAATAGTGTTCTGCACTTAGAAATCATATCATTGTAACAAACAAAAGATGTGCCACAAGTTAGAGTATCAGCTTGCCATTTTATACCCAGACCTCTAATTCTGATGGGGTTTTTTTTAAAGAAAAAAAAGGGGTAAAAACAGTGCAGCTATATTTATAAGGTTGACCTCGGCCCATCTTATGACTTTTGTGACTCATAGCTTTTGGGGAAAGGAGGGAGATCCCTCCAGGACTGCCTGTTTGCACCTCTGGCACTGCCTGTTTGCACCTGCAGGTTGAGAAGGGGGCTTGCAGTTCTGTCCCCATGGTCTTCTCTTTTCATTACAAGGTGAAAAGGGTGGCTTTGTCCTCTGAGATCACAGGAGCATTGCAGGGCATATGTGTAGTGTGGTGTACCACAGTGCTGTGGGATGATGCCGGTGGTGTTCCTGGCTTCATTCCACACAGCGCTCCCCAAAATACATCTCTTGTTCTGCAAATTGTCTTCCTGGGTGAGAGGGGTGTGTTTAATGTGTTTGACCTGAACATTTAGCTGTGGATATTTCCACACCTCTGCCACTGCTATTATTAATCATGATAGAAGATGAAAGTAGCTGTCTGAGGTCAGATGTAGAATACTGTAGTATTTATATATTTACATATATTTATATATTGTAGTGTTGTATATTTAAGTCCTAACTTAAATATGTTAAGGAAAAACAGCTTGGTGAAGGACTGTTTTCCCTATTTGAAGAAACATGGAGTTTTTGCTTTAAGTAAATGGTTTCCTGAATAATGCATTAGCAAAGCCTGATTTCCTGCAGCTTTACCCATTGAGGTTGGTATCTCATGTTGATCCCCTTTCTAATAAATACTGAAGTTGTGTTGCAGCCTTTTCCTTGCTTAGGGTTGAGAGATCATTTTTGCCTATTTTCAAGGAAACGATAATAACTTATCTTTGAAGTCCCATCTGGCTGCCACAGCGGGATAAAATTTACTGCTGGATTCAAAAGTGATCAGAAAGGGAAGGAAAAGTGACCAAAAGATGGGGAGATCCTTTAAATGTTGTATCATTTGACACTGCATTTCTAGATTGGAATCCTTTCCCTGTCACTGTAAAAGAGGGAGAAGATAGTCTTTCTCATTCCGGCTTAATTTCCAGTTGCTTGCTATTTTTTTAGACTTTTTCCTCTTTCATCCCATGAGTTGGTTGTACTGTGGGTTTAAAGAAACACCTTAAATACACATAGCTGTGGAGTGAAGGCAGTATAAGAGCAAGGCCTTCACTTTTAAGGACAAGGGAGTACTTTTCTGCAGAAGGATCTAAATACTGCTGCTGCTTTTATTTTAGTGCTTGCAAGTGTGGTTGTTCCAGGATATGTTTTTCCCATTACTGGGACTTTCATTGCAATTTATGCACTCACAGTTGTGGGTACATGACATACTTATTTCAGGGGAGCAATTGGATGAAAGCCTGAGCTATGACTATGGTAGAAGCTGAAGGTCTTGCTGGTGCTGGTAACTGGTCTCATCCCCAACACGTGCTGAGGCTGGATGGTGTTCTCAAGTTAGCCATATGAAGATGCCTGGACCTTAGGTTGCTTCCAGTGTCCTCAAGGACCCCAGCCAACTTTCTTTCTCAACTGTGCAGGCCCTAATATGTCTTGGCATGTTAAATGCCTGACCTCCAAGATATTTAGGCTCCAATTGCATTCTGTCAATGGGATTTGACCTGCTGCCTTGTTCAAGTCATCCAGGAGATAAGCATCAGCATCAGCATGTGCTGCAGTGTGGGGCAGTGAGGAACTGAGCCAGCTAGAGCTGTGGGGGACTGTAGTGTGTGATCATGATGGCATGTGGGGGGAAGGTGGCTCTGTGCCCTTTTTGATGGGAATCCTACACACTAGTGATCTCAGTATCATTTTAATTAGTTGTTCCTATACAGGAACTAATGTTTGCAGTTTAGTAGTTGGATTTTCCAGCAATTAAAGATGCTGTGTGCTCAAGTATTTGAACATATAAATGTTAACAGTCTGAAAATGTAAAGTTTTGCTCTTCCTTCTGTCCAGTAGCATTGATCCAAAACATGTCAACCTGTAATCTCTGGTACTGAGTTTTAACAGGAACTGTTTTTAATGTTTTCTGAAAAGACCTATCTGCTGGGTTGTTCTCTTGGGTTATTACAATCACTGGCAAAACAGTGGTTCAGGAATACTTCCTAAATCAGGAATATGTAGGCATTATGTTTCAAAATGCTCATCAAGGAGCAACGTTAGGATGTGAACATGCTCCACTTTGAACCTGCCAACATAGAAAAATGTGTGAATGTTGTGACATTGATCAAAACTGAAGCATCTTTAGCAATGCTTTGAACAAGAAGATTTTTTTTTTTTAATATGAAGGGATGAGAAGGATTTAAGGCTTTGTACCAATTTATTAGGTTTTGTCAACTTTGTACAAAGTGTTAATGTCTTTTCTTTTAATCCCCCACCCTAAAGTCCTCTTGGACTCAGTACTGAAACCATCTTTTAAAGACACAGCAAATGTGTGGAACAGTTCGAAGCTGTCCATTCAAAAGCAAAGCAGCTGTTCCAGCTACGTGCTTTTAAGTCAATGCATATGCAAATTTCATTTTAACTGCTTCTTCACTCCAGTGGTACGTGGACTTAGGCTGTTACTTCCCTGCATTTTGTTCTCTGTGCCTGGTATGCATCAGGTTATACCATGTGTCATTCTACCTCTAGAGTCCTGGACTTGAACATCAGAGCTAACCTGGAGAAAATCTGCTCACTGTATGAAGTGATGACCCCAATTGTCAGACTTACCCAATGCTGACTTGTCTTTCATCTTCCAGTCGCTCTGTTAGTATCTCCTCTGCTATGAAAGTTTGAGAAGTGGCTGCAGCATGGTGTTGAATTACGGGCAGATGAGAAAACTGTGCAGCAGGAAATTACAGGAAAGGACAGCTGAACCTGTCACCCAGCGGAGGTTGCTGTCAGTGAAAAATGTCAAGGGATCAGTGCAAAGAAGCTTCAGGATCAGGTCTCTTTTCCTTAGTGACTTGAGAGGATATTTAAAATTGCTCCCAAAAGCACACAGACACATGGAAGGGCTGGTGGAACAGAGACTGCTGTTGAAGCAGATGCAACCCAGACAGCATGACACCACTGTAAATAAAATACAACTTTTGAAGTACAGCCATCTAGCTGTTTGCCCACCTTTTGTGTGGAGGCTGTGAGGCTGAGTCCCACCCCTCTGTGACTGTATGCTGGGGAGGGGAGTCAGGTGACTTGCTGGACTGTTTGCAGTGGGACTGCCATGATTTTGTAGGAGGAACCTGGCAAATCTGAATTTTTTACAGGAAAAAAGACACTGAACAACTTAGGTGCTGGGAGGAGAGCTCTTAAAGCCTTCCAATGAGACTGAGGATAAATGTTTCGGTTTCCTTCTTGGATGAGCAGGGAGTTAAAAGACTCTCTAAGCTAGTGAACAAAGCCTCACCAGGAACCAGTGCCTGGGAAACTGTAGCAGACAAATTACAAGGTGGAGTTTGGTTTTTTTTCTCTTTTCAATGTCAGATTTAAAGTAACCAGAGGGACGGACAGTCTTCCTCATACTGCTGTCAAATCCAGATGTTTTATGCTAATGGAAAATAGCTATGCTGCTGAGAAGATGGGTGATGTGATACACTGTGTGGCTTAGGTCTGACTAAACAATTGACTTGATTTTTCCAAAATCATCAGGAGAAGAGCAGTTGAGCAGGCTTGAATTTAGACATTTTGCAGTGATGTTATTTTCTAATGTCGAGCTGAGTCACCACTTAGTAATGTTTGTGCACAGACACAGGAGCTAATCGCCCTCAGTCCAGCTTAATTTCAGGTCTGCCGGTGCCTGGCAGTGGCTCACCTCCAGTTTAACTCTCGGTGTATCTTTCTTGCCGAATTTGGAGCTGCATGGTGCTGTATAGCACATCTGCCCCGTGGTGGCTGAGGGCAGGAAACCCTCAGCGGAAAGCATTACTCAGGCAGCGTCTGGGCTGGCGTGACTTTTCTCAGAAGTCCGTTTTAATTTTGCACAGTTTGCAGTGTGAGACTTGCTCCTCAAAATAGGTCATCGGTTGATTAACTGGTATGTTGGTTCACAAAACCTCTTGGCTTAACTCACATGGTGAGTCTGAATATTAAATAACAAGCAGTGGAAATCCAGTTAAGTCAGACAAAGGACAAAATAAAGCCTCTTTTTTGGTGAATTTAGTTACTTCAGAGGGACAAACAGCTGTGTAATCATGTGACTGGTTGAAGAAGCTTTTGGAATATCCATGTGCATAAGAGCAGTTGGTTTTCAATAATAGTCTGAGACCAGCTCTGAACAATCAGGACACCTGGCATCAGACATCTCTTGTTTTCATGAATCAGTGCACTAACAAAATACTTGCTTCTTGACACTCTTTCCTGAAACCAAAAGTCCAAGCAAGGGCAGGTGTGTAGCCACTTCAGGATCTTTTTCATGCAGGGCTGGCTGCTTTGCCTGTCCACCCTGCTTGGATGCTGCCTGTAGCTGTGAGATGCGTGGATGTTTTTTATAGACGCTGCTGTTAACAGCTCAGTGACTGCATTATCTGCAAATCTTATGGCCCAGATAATGCTGGTAGTCAAGTAATCAAGCAGTGCATGAAAAACTAAGCTGCTCTAGGCCCCCATGAAAAGAAGCTTCAGCAAGGCACATTCCTGTGCTGGTGGACAGGCTGGAAGGCACGCATTCTCCTGGGACGCTCTGGCCAGGCTGTCAGTTAGGAGGGAAGACATGAAAAGCTGCTAAGTCTTCACTTCATTAAAGTATGCAAGTTTTTTTCCCCATTGTGCTCTTATCCCCTTTGATTTTTACCCTTTCTGCTGAAGTCTCCCAAAAGGAAGTGCTTTGTTGTGATAAGCTTGATACTTGCCTGTGGTTTGTGTAATTTAAAAATACCATAGGCTGTTTTGGGCAGTGATCCTGAAACTCTTCACTGTAATGACTACACAAAGTATTTTCTAAAGCCTTCGAGATCTTTTTGGAAATGTATGTGGAAAATACGTTCTTAAAATCTCACTGTCTCTATAAAAGCAGCAGGCAAGACAAGTTCACTTACTTCTCGGTCTTGTGTGTAAACAATTACATGTGCTTAACATTACTCTCATACCTCATTCCGCTGATGTATCAGATTGGATCACAGCTTGCAAAAATCAAGACTTGAGTGTGTGGCAGATGTTAAGTGTGTGTTGGTGGAGTATTTATTGTAGGGAGCTGATACTTTGTGCGCAAGTTGGTAAGCCTGCTTTTACCCTGTTTTGTTAATCTAACTCTTGTTAACCATAGGTGCTCCCCAGGCTGTTGTAAGATGGGACTGTTCAATATGTCCAGACCTGCCTGTATTTGGAAAAGTGGTTTGCACAAACCAGGGCTGTTATGTGTCTGCTTACTTCTGCTCTTTACTGAGCGAATGTCAAAATTGCTGTTCCGTGCATTGGCAGGCACCTACAGCACTCAAATGGAATGAGGTGGTAGGAAAACACCACTGGAAACATCTGTTCAGAGAAGGGAGAAGATGTGTAGGACAGCTGCAAGACATTCACCTCTGCTTTTCCCTCCTGCCCTTACACTGTGCCCTCATGTGAAATGGTAGAACTGTTGCTGTTGCATAATAAATCAGCAGCTGAGAAGGATTGATACATGATTTTCACGCCTTGCCACTAGGTTGCTTTACTTGGTCACCCCCAACCGAAGAAAGAACTGTCAGGGTTCATAGGGTGCCAGAGCAGGGGAAGGAGTGAGTGAGTGGCTGGCAGAGGAGTCACAGTTAGTCTGAGTTGGAAGGGACCCACAGGGATCATTGAGTGAATGGCCTATATGGGGATCATACCCACAACTCTGGCATCATTAGGAGAAAGGCTGGGGGGAGCCAGAGGTTGTTAAGACAGCCTGGCTACCAGAAGAAATGTCTGTGAAACTGTGCTTTGAATATATTTTAACAGAAAAATTTCCCACACAGCTTTCCACAGCTGCTGTTGTGAAATCAGTCAAGTCAGCCATCATCCAGGCAGTTCAGATCCTGGTGCAGTCTGTTTTCAGATTCTGGGGTCTCAGGCAAGTCGGTACTGTGTAAGCTGTGAAAGAGTAGCACTGAGCAAAGCAGGCAGCTGGTGTATGCTCTGGCATCATGGTGGGTTAGTGTGAGGGAACTGGCTGATGGTAAGTGTTTGTGGAAAGCATAAATATTTGCCCAGTGTTTGTAATTATTGTCGGATTGTGGTGTTCACCCAATGAGGAGATGTAAAGCTAGAGAGAGAGCTGGTCTGGCTGTGCTTGTTGCCTGACTTGTGGGAGCCTTTGGATTGAGAAGGGCTTGAAACCAGAAACTGCTGCAGGATGACAAACTCCTGCCAGAGCAGCGTGGCTTTCAGGTGCCATTGTGCTGGGCTCGTGGAGAACCTGGGCTTGGGATTATCATGAGACTCTGAAGGAGCTCTGAATGTACAGATGTGGATTTTCAAGGCCTGCCTGCTGGCAGTGGTCACAGACCTTCACTGTTATTTGGGTTGTCTCTGTCCTAAAAAGGGCACAGCAGCTTCTTCCTGCAGAACCCCTTTCTTTGGAGGAGCTTTTAATGACAAGCTAAAGCTGTAAAATATTTTTGACATTACTTTATTTTTTTCATAGTCTGGTTTTTATAACGTGGCGAAAATTTGTTGCTGGCTTGCAGTGGATTTTGAGCCCCTAGGCAGATCATTGCTGCAGTGGACAGGCAGAGGGGAAGTGAGGTGGGCCATGCCTGCTGTAAAGGATGTGGCATCAAGGTATCTGTGTAGCTTAGCTGCACATTGACCAAAACTTAACAGAGAACTCTTTGTATATGGGGACTTTGAAGTCTTGTCACCCAAAGATAATATCTTTGAAATCTCTTGGGTCAGTAGGTTGTGGCCAGCATCTTACTCTTTAGGACAGAGACTGTTCTCATTTATTTTTGGATAACACATATTTCATTGTGGTCTACTCTGGAATGTTAGAGGTACAGTTCAAAAAAGAAAAAAAAAAAAAAACAACCTCACAAAAAAACCCCAAACCACCAAATTTGGGACTGTGGCTGAATAATCTAACCAACTTTCTATGGTTTCCATGGCTATTCAGGGTGGTTAAAGAGGTGCATCTGGAAAAATATGGAAATACGGGTATTTTTCACAAATATTTCCTATTTATAGGGTATGTGCTCAGTATTAGAAACTATCATTAAAGTCTAAGTAATGTGGAAAAGTACATAAATGACTTATATATTCTATTTAAGCATTTGTTGCTTTAAGTAGCAGCTCCAGGGACCCTGGATTAGAATAGCAGACATTGCTGGATGTAGATGAGATTTTACTGGCAGAGCTCTCTAGCACCTGGTGTAGGAAAATGTTTTTCTCCTTAGAAGTGCCCAAAGCTGCATACCTTTTTACTTCTATACTGTAGTTGTTAATGTTATGGTAAGGCCATCAGTTCAACTTCATCGTGGATACTTTGGATTGGGCTGATACCAAATCCTTTCAGGTTAAAAGGACCTTGAGTCTGAGTTTTGTTTTGGGGTTTTTTTTTTGGTTGGGTTTTGTTTGTTTGATTGTTTGTTTTGTTGGGGTTTTTTGGGGTTTTGTTTTGGTTTTGGTTTTGTTTGTTTGGTTTGGGTTTTTTGGTAATAATTCTGAAGTGGATGAATTATACATTTCTGGTATGCATTTGTTTTGAAATGTTGTTATCATGTTTGTTTGCTGAATCAGTAACTTGGCTGTAGTTTTCTTATTTCCTGGACTTGTGTTGATGCTGTAAAACGTAATGTAATTTCACTACTTATGAAAAATAGAATTGCCATTCAGCCACTACTGCCTTCTATTTTGAAAGTATACTTGCCTGATGTGCTTTTGCACACAGTATTTTTAATTTCCAGCTTTGATGCCAATATGAGCCCATTCTATTTATTTCCCATATCTGGAGCTCTGTGTTTTGGGGAGGAGTTCTGTTTTGCAGTAGCAGCAGTTTTAGCAGCTGTGTGCTTTGAGGCCCCATCGCCTCTGGCATGAAATCCAGTGGTGAAGTGAGAGAAGAGAGAGTGTGGGAGCTGGGTTGGACTGTCCCCATTTTATGTCTTCTGCAACTGAAGAGCTACTGTTAAGCAAGGGAAGGGCCTGTCTGCCACCCCCTCCCTGGGGACTGAAGGCAAGAAGCATGATCTTGTGTGTTGCAGAGATAGTCATGGCAAGGAAATGATAAACTAGGAGTCTTTTCAAGAGACTTCTTCAAAATGATTGGGACTCTTTGAACAACCAGTCTGCTTGTGAGACTCTGTGGAGTTAGATGTATGTGTCTGCAAACACACATGGCACCCCCTCCCCTTTATCAGACAAGTCATTGATGCTGGAAGAGAAAGTGTCCTGGGAGGGAAACAGTGCAGGATGGTTGGGCACCCGAAGGCACATACAACCAATGAAGTTTGGATGACTCAAATGTGGCACTTGGGGATTTTCAATCCTTTGGCAAGCATCCACCTTGTACAACTGCTTGCCGAAAGCAGAAGGTCCTCTGAATGTTCCCATGGTCCCTCCAAAAGCTGCAGAAACACCAGTAAGAAGCAGCCTTGGTGTGCTTGAGTGCCAGGCTCTGGCAGCACACCATATCTAGCCACAGGGAGCCCATGGAAAATGGGAGTGTAGGGGAGTGAGGTTACTCTGGATTGGCAGCAGTGAGACCTGGAAGGGCGGTTCCCTGCTCCTGGCTGCCTGCTGATGTCCAAAAATCCCTCCTGTGGTTGTGGCTGGTGGGTTAAGCACAGGAAACATATGGAGCAGCTGCCTATTGCAAGAAAGGACCTGGCCATGGACAGTGCTGCCTTATGTATATAAGTAAGGCTTACCTTTGTGTTTTATATATGACTTTTCTAAAAGTAGAAGGCAGGGAAGGTGAATCCAGGTTCTTTGAAAGCCAATGATACTGTTGGACAGCAGGAAAATAATGAACATCAATCTGAATCCCTTTCAGGATTTATTTGGTACCTTTTTCCTTGTTGAATAAGATAATTACATGCTTTTTGCTATGTTTTGTGGATTTTACCTTGGTGGATCCTCAGCTGTGGGTAGAAAACTGAAATACACAAGGAAATCTGTCTCTCATCCTTAGTAAATATGGGAATGCTAGAAACTGATGTGCTTAGAACTAGTGAGTTTTGATAAGCAAGACAGTCTGCTTCCACTTAAATGCTGCTCAGCTGGGAGGAGAGGACTTGAGGAATTCTGGAGTTTTGCAGGAAGTCTCCCAGCTTCCCTGTCTAACTTTTGCAATAGAAACTTTAAGATGGAGGGTTTTGGTGAGCTTCTGACTTGTGGTTTTTTGTCTCACTTTTCAGTTGGCCTGCTGCTGCGGTACTGCTGCTTGTTCCTTGTGCTGCAAATGCTGCCCCAAGATCAAACAGTCAACCAGCACCCGCTTCATGTACGCGCTTTACTTCATCCTGGTGACCATCATCTGCTGCGTCATGATGTCAACGACAGTAGCTAACGAAATGAAAACTCACGTGAGTAACAGAGATGTGGTGGCTGCTGCCCCTGGAAGAAGATGGGGCTCCTGCGACAGCACTTTGTATATGGGGGTCCTCCCTCAGAAAAGGTGGTCAATTTCCTCCACCCATCCACTTCCAAACCCAGATGGGATGATTTTGCACGCTCAATCTCTTGATTTTTCCATGCTCAGCCTCTTCCTGTCACCCATTGAGTATGTTTCACAACAGGAAGAGCCAAGGCCTAGCATCCTTCCTCTCTGGTGCAGAAATCCGCTGCAGTGAACTCACCCCAGGTTTGCTGTGCAGGCAGTGTCACAAGAGGGAGAAGTATTAGGGAACTTGTTTTACTAGAACAAATCAGTTCAGTCTAACCTTGATTTTGTCTCTGTGGCAGCTTGTTTAGTAGCAGAAGCAGCAAATTAGAAAATAACTCTTCAAGTGTTGCAATTTTAATTCTGCCTTCATAGTGTGAGGGACTACTGCAAAGCACAATGCTGGAGAACTTCTACAAGGGGTTTTCTTCAGTGTGTGTTGAGTCATTGTGATCACATGGCCTCTAACCACAGCAAATATTGTTCATCTCTAATTGTCTTTTTAATTAAAGAGCTTCAAAAGCATGAAAGGAGCTGTGGTTACGGCTAGATTTTAGAATTCAAATTTCTTTCAGTCTTAAGATAACTTTCCTAAGCTAAATGCTCACCAGCCTGCTTATGCTCATACACTGGTCCTGTTGTACCACATACTTGGTTTGGTTTCATAAGCCACCCAAGTAGCACAGATCCTCTTTCACCCACTAGAAACTACAATAATAAAACTCGGCTTTTAAGTAGAGAAAACAAGGGCTGCATTGCTTAATTCTTAAAAATGGAGGTTCTGCACCAAATACATCATTGAGCCTGCTTCGGGGTTGTGTATGTGCTTGTCCTGGAGGTTCAAAAGGCTTCCCTCAGCGTGGGCATCTAGTTGTTTTGTGCTCCTCTCCCAAGAGAGTGTTGTGATTGCGCAGTGAGAGCTCTTCCCTTGTTGAACCAGTTGCTAAACAACTGATGCCCTGATTATATTCTGCACTTGATTTTCAGTTGTCTCTGAAACACTTCCCTCCAGAGCATCCCAGATGCAGAAGCTGGTGGCAGCACCCCTTTCCTGCAACACAGATGAACCAGCGGGTTTATAGCAGGCTAATTTGAGGGCTTCTGTGCTCTGCTGACTGTGACATTTCTTTCTTCCCATTGTACCTTCTTTGCTCTGTCCTAATTTTCTTTAATTTAATAGCACTTTACATGAGTTATCCTAGTGCCACCTTTTTACCCCAGGCCACCAGAAGTTGATGACCACCCTGTAGGAGCACCCAGTACAGACATGATGCTTGCCTGTGAGCTGTGACTTAACTGTTCAATATGTGCGTGCTGAAATTGCTTGCCAGGAATTACTTTGACTTACTAGATGCTTAGCTTGGCAAAAAAGTGAATAACCCAAGGAACTTAAGTGTGTGGGAGACAAATTATGTGCTCATATCCAAATTTCTTAGTTATTTTCCATCAGTAGTGTGGTTTTAATGCAGCTTGTATCCCTAACAAAAAAATACTCACTCTTTATCCAACAGAAAAGTGATTCAAGAAGCCTTCAACAACATGCTTTTCAGTATTGCCAAATTTCTTTTCCAGTTCATAGTCTTGAAAGCTCAGTGTGGGAAGAAATGGCACAAAGAGTAGCTGTTAGTTTGAAGTGGAAAGATAATCACTCTCTCAGTTTAGAGCATTTGATGTCTTTGAATGGGAAGGGACCATCTGAAAGTAGGCTTTCTTTATCTGCTCTCTAATTTAATTATTATGTTCAGGGCTGTTAAAAGTTCAAAGAGCCCTGAAGCTAATTGAGTACAGTTTTAATAGAGTGCACCTTGAAAATATTTATTCAGACTAACCAGTCTCAGCTTCCCAATGATGAACTGTGTTTTGAAAGTGCTGTGCACTTACTGATTCCTTTGTTTTTGGCTGGGTCATGGAACACTCCTAGCTCCTGAAGCCAGACTGTAAGTAAATACTTTGCTTGGTATTTTTGGGACCTCACCCTCTCCTTTTTTTGAGAGAAGTCAGATTTTGATTAATTTTAATCAGATTTTTAAAAAAATCTGTATTTAGGTAAATAATTTCAAATTTCAGATTGTAGTGCAGTCCTTGTTAGAGCTGTAATCTTGGCAAGGGGCCATATGTCTCCTTTACCAGTGTAGAGTTCAAATACTCATGCTGATCTTACATGAAAGGAATCTTTCTTTTGTCAGTGAGAGGTGGTTTTTTCTCTTTGGTTGTTTTGCTGTAAGTTCCCAAGTCTACAGCAGTAGATCTCTGGGGAAAGAAGCAAGAGGCAGTGGAGGAACAGGGAAAAGGTTGATGGTTATGTCCAGGAAAGTACTTGGGACAGTAGGATGTAAAATACATTTTGCAAGAGCAACATGGTGTGTCACAGCAAAAGATGGGGTATTCATCAATCAAGACATGTGAGCCCAGTGACAGGGACAGAAATACAGAAAAGACCAATATGGAGTTACATAAAATGGTTTAGAGACTTGACTCTGTGCCAAAATGAAGCAAAGCGGGACCCAACTTGAAGTGCTTCTATACCTTGATCCATATATTATTTCTTTTTTCCTGTTATGCTGGTTTTTTAGAAAACAGATACAGCTTTATTCACATGTGTTCTGTTGAAGCAAAACCTTGCATTTCACAGGCTTTGAAAGGATATTTGAGAGAAGAAAATGGAAAGAATTGTTTTGGAAGAGAGAAGAAAATGGAAACAATTCTTAAATTAAATTTTTAATGTTAAAACTCTTTCAAAACCAGTGCTTTCAGTCTGAAAATATCCATGCCCTACTTAATTAATGAAAAGAAAAATAAGAAAGATGTTTTCAGGAAAACAAACACCAGTAAAACTCAGTTCAGTTGTGTGAAAACATTTCAGTACAAGGTGGTCACATGTTCTGGCAAAACATACTTTGAGGCTTATTTCCCCATCTAGGCTTATATCTTGGCCCGTAACTGCGTTACTGTATGTTAAACCCCAAATGCGCTACCAAAAATAATGGTTTTGAGTAGAGATGCCCATTGTGTATTTCTAGTAAAAATTTAGCTGTAGATTCATGATGATGTGTTCTGGTCTGATTGTTTCTTGGTTTTTTTGTTTCATTTCTCAGCTGCCCAGGACAGGTGATTTTATGCGAGTTTTTTGCCCTTGCTTTCCCACCTAGACAGATTTTCTTTCATCCTTCCTCTGTTTCCATAACAAAGTTTGCCTGCCATCTTCTCCCTCCTTGGATGAGGACATCCAGATGGGAGCAGGGTCCTTCAGGCCTGTTTCTGCACGCTTGCTCCTGTCTGTTCCCCTCTGCTGCTCTTTGCCGTGCTCCTGCACTTTTTGGTGCTTTGGTTTGGGTGCTGACAGACCCCACCCAGGTGGTGGGCAGGCCCCAGTGTTGGCTTCTTGCACCCAGATGGTTCCGTGTGCCTGCAGCTTGCAGCGAGAAGAGAGCAAGTTCAGGGCACCCTGGTTCTGGAGATGCTGCTCAAAGTTCTTGGTCATCTCTGAGGGCTTCATTGTGTGCTGGAAAATTGCCAGCTTTGCTGTGATAGCATCATTGCTTGCACAGCATCTGAGGCATTTGTGTTACTGGAGCAGATACTGAGTTTCTGCAACAAGAATGCTTTGTCCTCTACTCAGAGGCCAAAGAATTTAGCTCCTGCTGCTTTTAGAGGTATAAAAGTAGCTATTTCACTGTATCTTGGCAAATAACTGATCTGTGACTTAACAGCTGTCAAAAATATCCAGCAAATGAAAAGCATGGTAAATCATGTAGGGTGGGCAGCCTTCTCAGCAGCTGAATGTGTTTCAGAGATACAGATTGGAAAGAAACATTAGGGTTTTTTTGTCTTTCAGTGAAGTCACATAAGCCTTGGTAAATTGTTCCTAGCAGTAGACTATCCTTTCACAAAAACATGCCCTTTTTTATTACATCAGTCTGTTGTCCCCAGCACTGTGCTTGTGGGGTTTTTTTATCTATTGGGATCTCCAAGAGTTTGTTTTTATTCTTGTTTTGTTCCTTTGGGACCATGGGTCTCCTAAAAGGGCATTCAGTCCCACGGGACTGTTTCTGTGGCCATCACTTTTTACTGCATAGTGTGGTGAATACTGTGTGATGGCTGAGCTCTTTGTTGCTTGTGTGGGGCAAACTGAGCTGTTGTTCTTGTGAATCCATCTATTTTCTCTCAGCCAGACCTGTAATGAAGTTAATACTTAAAGGAGAAAAGAATGCATAGGTTCAAAAATCCCATCAAGATCTCTGTAGAAACCTATGCGATTAAAGAAGGTGCCTTTTTATGGTTACCCAGAGATCTGCTTTTAATTAGCTAATCAGTTAATCAAGTTCTGTGGTATTTTTGTTTTGTTGGGTTTCGTTCTGAAAGTCTTGTAAGTAAAGTGAACAAATCTTGTAAAAATCTGTCTCCTTGGTGAGTACTATCATCTGTATCAAACAAATAAGTAATTTTCCCAGAAATATTTTTAGTTCAATATTATGCCACTTTCTAACCTCTCCTGATTGATGGTTGTTATAAGCAAAGAACAGGAAAGCATTAATTGATTGCCCAGTTGCTTTCTCTGGCATTGTTGTGGCCCCCTGGCTTGCCCTGGCATCACTGTGGCATTGATAGGTCTCATAATTATTTCAGTCAACCCATTTGCTCATTTTGAATGCTGGCATGTTTGCCCAGTCTGACATTTCATTGCCTTCCAAGACCGGGAAAAGTGCTGCTGATGTTCCAGACAATTTCTCAGGAGCTTTCCAAAAACTCTTGGATGTGAGTTAGCCACAGCTTCTTATTTAATGTCCAGCTTCTTTACACAGTGGCTACTCATCTCTGAGTTACTGCTGAAAGGGCAACTTGGACTGGCCCAGCTTGAATCCATTCTCGTAACACCACACAGCTGCACTGAGACCAGTTTTCATCTCCTCAGCTGGGTCTATCCCACCAAGGATCAGCTCCATATTGCAGTTAGGTTTGCTACCCTTAGCTCAGCAACTCAGTGTTACTGTGAGCTGCTAATATAGCTTCTCCTTTTGAGAAACTGCTAGGAGGGTTGTTGAGCTCCTGACTGGTTTGGATTCCTGGAACATGGATTGCAGTTACATACCCAGTTGAGAGACGCTGGCTTTCAGAGCCTGGTGGCTGGAAGATGGCAGTTTACATGTTTATCCCTAGTTTCCTACATCTCAGAGGGCTTTCTACCCAGCTGGGAATGCTGCCTGATGGCTAGCACGCAGGCCCTGTTATTCTTTCATTGTTATGGCTTTGTATGCTGACCTGCTTGCTGATTGAAGGGGTTTCCTTTGCCGTAGCTGTTGATTTGTGCATGTTGTGTCCTGCTACATGTTGTATTCTCTATCCTCTAGTAACCTGTATGGGTAGCAGCAGTCAGCTCCAGAGGGTTTAATAATGTTGTTCAACTGGTCTTACGAGCCTCAGCTGAAGGCTGTAAGCATACAGAGAGGCCCTTTTTTCTTTGAAATGGACAGTGGTTTTCTAATTAAATTCCTGTGTTCCTGTGCAGCTGAATGGTTCTCTGGCTGTGAGGGGTGGATGTCTGCACAGAGGTGCCTCACGGCAGCGGGTCCTGGCCGCACAGACCTGCTTTTTTGAGCACCCAGCATCATGTTCATGTGGTGAAGCTGAAGCCAAAATGTGCAGCTGTTTGCTTTCCCCTTTGCGGTGAAAGGCCTCAAAGGCAAATATTTAATGAGTCAAGAGAGGCAGGAATATTCCACCTTTCTGTTAATTTAAAACAAAATCAGGTCAACTGGCAAAACTCTCTTTCAGAAGCTGTGATGGAGAGGAGGTTGATGGCGGCCCCTGTGACACTTGGGTGTGTTTCAGCCAGGGCAGCACAAGCCCCTGGTATGTCTCGTGTAAGCTGAATTACTGAAGTAATCAGAGTCTCTTGCTATACAACATGGGAAGAAAGGAGAAGGTCCTCAGGTTGAGGGAATAAGCAGGAATGGGCAGGAATGGCACGAGCCAACAGAGCTGAATGAAGGTGGATTTGTACCTCAAGGAATCTGTAATCAGCTGAGTGAAGGCTCTGGAAGACTTCAGTCCCTTGTGTTTCAGATTTTGTTATATCCCCTTAACCCTGAAATCCAGGCTGAGGGCGTGTCAAAAGTGAAAGGTATTAAATTAAGCCAGTGAAAAGTCAGTGGTGCACAGATTGGTGCACATACTTGGTTATGTGTGTTTCATGTCCTTTCTAACAGCTTATATATAATGTGTTCTGCTTTTCAGATTCCTTTCTACAAGCAAATGTGCAAGGGTATTCAGGCGGGTGAGATGTGTGAGAAGTTGGTGGGATACTCTGCAGTGTACAAAGTCTGTTTTGGAATGGCCTGTTTCTTCTTTTTATTCTTCTTGTTCACCATCAAAATTAACAGCAGCAAAAGCTGCCGAGCATACATTCATAATGGGTGAGTTTTTTGTCTGATTGCTTAATTTTCACATCTCTTTACAAGTTTGTTCCGTGAACTTTTCGCTTGGATATAGCACTAGGCAGAAAAAAGAAAAAGAAAAAGCTTTACTTTGCTCTTATTGTCAGAAATAATGCGGTCAAGTGAAAACTAACTGAAGTGGTAATCGGTCATCAATGGCTGGGGTTTTTTTCTTATTAGGCTTTCAATAGAGATTTCTTGTGGTACTAGAGTTGAAAACCTCTTAATTCCTATTACAACCAGATGGCTTTTTTGTTTTTTCCCTCTCATCCAGATTCTGGCTTATTAAACTTATAGTTCTGGCAGCAATGTGCTCAGGAGCCTTCTTCATTCCTGATCAGAACACTTTCCTCAATGGTATGTCCTCTTGTTTTGTTATGCTGCTTCATTCTTGTGAGCGGTTATAAATCCTAGAGGTCTGATCAACATGAATATTGCCTTCTTTCTTCAAGTAAAGCCTTTACAGGCCAGGTACAAAAAGAGTGTTTGGACCTGTTGGGGAGAACACTGTGCACAAACTACGTGCTCTTCATGTGAATGTGCAGGAAACAGCACGTTTTTTTCTGAGCAAGAGCAGACCAAAGGGGTAGGTAACAATACCACTGCAGCGCTGCCTTGCAAATTCCTTAAGAAATAGGGAACTATAATGGTGCAGAAGGAATTGTTCACCCAAGAACACAGAGCTGGGTATTAGTTTGGCTTGTGCAGGTAGCTCTGGCATAGTGCAGCAGCCAGGCTGCACAGTAGAGAGGTGCCAGTGCTCCAGGAGGCATAGGAACCTGCTGGGCACTGGTGTTTGCTGCCTGGAAACCTGCGGTGCCCCAAAAGAATTTGGGATGATGTTAATTTTCTGGTTGGTGGCATATGTACAGTAAGGTAAAATTAGAGTTCTTGGGCCCTGGTATGAGTGCTCTGCTGAGAATACCATGTCAGAAGCGTTTCCAGTTTTGGAAGGAATGCTGGCACTGTACAGGCATGCTGGTAATAGCCCAGCACTGAAGTGCAAGCTGGGAGGGGAGTGTTTCACAGGAGTCTTGTGAGCTAGGAGCAAAAATCCTGGTGATACCAAGATGAATTTGTTCTCTTACATTTGCAGTAAGTACATCTTACAGGTACTTGTAAGCCCTTTAGCTGTTGGGTCTGGACAGGTGAAAAGGGATGGGATCAGTAATGGAGCAGGTGTGTATGCTGCCTGCTTCCACTGAGACTTGTTTGGCTACCTTGTTCTCAACACCCATCCGCTCTAGCCAGGATGTTTAAAAGGGCAGGAGAAAGGAGTAATGTGGGGAAGAGAATAGAGTGGGCAGATAGACTATGAGTGCAGTACTCTGGGAAACTAGAGTAAAAACCACTACAGGTAAACCACTGACAGGTATAATGCAGCTTCTTGCTCTTGCTGTTTGGTCCTGGCTCAGTTTGATGCCCCTTTTCCATCTCCTCTGTGAAGTTGTGGCATGGTTGTATGTATTTGTCCTTAGGACCCATTCACTGTTTGGATTAGAAACGTAGCAGTACAATGCCTTGTACTGGTGAGCAGGTGAGACTGCCTGTCATCTTTGAAAGTGATCCTTGTCATGGTGACATGTCTTCAGGAACTGACGTGTTTGCACAAAAGGAGAAGCAGAATTTTTTGTGCTGATTTTCAACAGCAGTCTAATGTAGTCTGGAGATACAGCATAACAAGCTTTCTTCCCCAAACTACTTCTTGACCTTTTATTCTAAAATGGTATTCTGCAGCTCCTGCTAAACTGACCTCTAGCCTGCCCCTGAATTTGAGATTTACAGATGGTTGGGTATTGTATGTTTGTGGGGGTTTCTTCCCTCACTTCCTTTCAAGAACCTTACACTGTCTTTTGGTTGATTGGTTGGTTTTGGGGTTTTTTTAGAGGGAGGGATCATTCTCCCAGCTGCCTTTTTTTTTTTTTTTCTTAAGAAATAAAATCTCTTGCCTTGTTTTCCAAGCAGTTTGTTAATCATGGAGGAGAAATGTTATGTGCAAGCAGTAGATTTCTGTGGGTTGTAGTGTTAACTCCACAGTGGTCATGCCAACCTTATCTGTGATTGATCTATAAACATCCTGCAGTATACTGGGGCAGGGGGAGATCATGTAAGTCTGTCTATTTAATTATTCACTCCATTGGTGGTCTAACTTTTCCTACTCTTCCTCTCCCAAATACACATACCACTTTGTGCCCTGCCTATTTTTTGTGTGCTTTTTCACAGGATAACTTCATCCATTTTTTTGTTTTGTATGTTTGAAGAACAGAATGCTTGTCAAGTGTATACAAAATCTGTAGCAAACCAGACAATGACATTTTTGCTTTTTTTCAAATAATGAGTTTATGATAGAGTACGAAAGAAACCAATAATCTCTGCATCAACTGCTAATGGAAACACATCCTGACTGTTCGGTTCTTCCACTTAACTTACACATGCTTTTTTTCAAAAGGAAAGCACAATGGAAGGATATGGCTGAATTTTGCTGATGCACTTTCTTGGTCTTTTCTTCACTGAAATCAGCTGCGCACCTGGAGTAATTTGTAGGCTGTGTACTGCAGGGCAGCACAAGCTGTATATACAGCTAAAAATTAAAATAGGTATCTGTATTTCCTCAGACACTTCTGATGTTGCATGTAAGAAATTTGTTGTCCGAAGTATCCAGCTACCCAAATACAGTATATGTAGGTCAACAATTAAGTAGTCAAATAACCTGTCTTAAAACCAGCCAGTGAATACCAAAGGTTGCTTGGGAGTGGCTCGGAACAGCATTTGTGAATAGATAAACCCCACCTTTGTTTTTCTGTGGTACTGGAATCTGAAGGAGAAGAAATTGCCCTTTTTAGTAATGATTGGGTTCCAGTACCTTGCAATTTCAGGGTTTAGATTCCTGTGGAATGCCTTCACACCACCTCCCTTCTGCCAATCACAAATAAAGGTTTCAGTATTTTCTGTCTGAATATAGTAACTCATAGTCCCCACAAAAATTCTCTAGGTTAGGAAAACTCAGTAGCTGTCGTAACATGACTATGTTGAAAGTGTAACAGGTCACAAGCTGAATTCATCAGGAAGCTAATCTTGAGTTAACTGAGCTGGCCTTTCATCTGAAATCTCTCATCTCCTGCTACATTTGTGGGCTTGAGATATTCAAACCGCATTAACAGCTTCACTACATAGACAATAAATCCATTTTATCTCAAGGGAAAGGCGACTGCAGTTTGACCTATTTTCTGCCTCTCTGCGTTGCAGCCTGGCGCTACGTAGGAGCAACAGGAGGGTTCCTTTTCATTGCCATTCAGCTCATCTTGCTGGTTGAGTTTGCACACAAGTGGAATAAAAATTGGTATGTGTTGGGCAAGTGGTTGTTTGCTTAAAATTCTGGTGGACTCCTGACCAATACTTCTTGTAACAAAGAATGTAAAAGTATTATGGATGTAATTTTTGAATGAAGACACTTGAATGTCAGTATTCAGAGCTGTTCATATTTGCTTCATCTACTTTCTCCTTCCCCAACAGAAATGTTTCCTCATTGCTCTCTTCTACTCTGCTGATTTATTATTAATCTGGTTGCTTGGCTTCCATTAAGTAGTAGTGTCTTGGGATGCAAAAATTTCTTACTTTAAGTTATTTTTTATTTTATATGAAAATACGTCTGCTAAGTAGAGTGGTGCAAGAGAAAAAAACTGGATTTGCAAAATGTAATGGCGAAACTGTGTGCAGTGTTATGAACTGATAAATCCTGCTTTTTCTGTGTCAGCTTAGTGCATATCAGGTTTTTTTCTCAACATGAGAACTGCTCATTTGTGTTCAACTTCTTTCCTGTCACCCAAATATGCAAAATTCCATTATCAACTCGGATGTACACCATTTGGGCATTGACTTCATTTTTGGTTCAAGTATATTTTCTATTACTGTCCTAGCCCTTTGCCTCTCATCAGTTTAAAATATTTAAATTCTCCTCCCACATGTATTCTCCTGCCTCCATCTCCACCCTGTCTGTCTCACATTTCTTCCCCTGTAAACTCTTGCAGTCCTCTCTTGTTCTAATTAAAATACCACCTGCAAAGAAAGAGTTTTAGCAAACCTTTGGCTTTGTTACATTCCTGTTTCAGGGAGGAAGAGGTGAGAACTCCTTATACCACAGATATTTTTAGTGCCAGTTACTGCAACTGCTTTTTTGTGGCTGAAAGAATTCCAACACCAGCATTTAACTTTAGCTCTCTTTACATTAGATATTCTTTTAAAATAAGTCCTGTTTCTGCAAAACAACAGAAAAAAAAAAACACTGAAAAGACTTTCCATCCACCAAACAGCCCGTTGTGTCAAAACAGCTGTTTTAGTTGCTCCTTTTAAACCCTGGTGATCTTTGCAAGAGATGTTTGGAAGGTGAAGAAAGGAAAACAGGATGGACCATGCTTTAGCTGAGGGAGACCGGTGGTTAGACCTAAATGGAGAGGAGGCCTTTTGAGTGAAAGAGTAGTAAAACTATCAAGGTAGTACAAGGAGCAGAAGAGAGGCCATGCCAAGCGGTATGCCTCTGGTTTCACTTTGTGGAGAGCACCACTTGCCTGCCTAGCCCGGGACACTTGGAGTTGCTGCTGAGGAAATCCCTGAAGTATTGAGCTGAGATACACTGATGGGCTCATCCCAGACATCTGGGAGTTCTAGCAGTCAGCACTGGCCTGTCATTACACAAAGAGCTGATTGTGATAGTACAGAAGATAAACATTGATGCTAAGGAATGTTTCCCTCTGTTTCATGGGTAGGAACCTTGCAAGAGTCTATGTTGGTGTGGTGACGCACACATGCTTCGGGAAAGTAAACACTGTCTTTTGTGTTTGAGAGTATGAACTATTCAGCTGTAAGAATTTTATGTTCTAGGGAAGGGAAGACAAAGGTACGATGCTTGTCTCTCTCTTGCCAGGACTGCAGGTGCAAACCACAAGCAGATGTGGAATGGTTTACTTGCCTTGGTCACTCTCATCCTGTACTCCATTGCTGTGGCAGCTCTGGTCCTCATGGCTCTTTTCTACACACGCTCAGAGGGCTGCATGTACAACAAGGTCCTGATCGGAGTGAACGGTGGCCTGTGCCTCTTTGTGTCCCTGGTGGCCATATCGCCCTGTGTCCAGAATCGTGAGTCCACTGACCTTTTCTCCTCTTGGATTTCTGCTGGTGCCACAATTGTGTGCCTGGAGGCATAAACCCTGTCTGTGCAGAAAGTCTAATGGTAGTGAGAACTGGTGCTGCTCTTGACTCTTTATCTACATTGTGAAGTGCTGTTGCTCATTGTCACCTTGACTGCTAAAACTACAGAGGTGTGAGACATTTTGGGTGTGCTGTCAGGCACATAGTGTAGAGAAAGCTCACCTGCTGATGGCTGGCACTTGTGAAATTTACCTAAATCTGGCAGTGGTAGCTGTCAAACTCACCACTGTTTTACCATTTACTTTTGACTTATTGGGATTTATCATATGTAAAGTTTGGGCCTGGAGGATTTGCCAGTAGTATTTCATACTTCGTGTGCTGTTACTATCTTGCATACATTGGGCCTGAAAATGGTAGAGTGATTCCAACAGAGATTTTACAGGCAAATAAATTATTGTGGCAGCTTGTCAATAGCTTTTGAAAACCTGCTGCATTTGGCAAAAGCGCAGAGGTGATTCTTTACTTACATGAGAATCTTTAATGCTTTTTTAAAACGACCCCCAGAACTAAAGGATAGACTTTTTTCTCTTTACTGGACAGTGGAACTGTACCTAAAGTGCCTCAAACACTTACAGCCTCAAGTAAAAAATGAAAGATACTGGTGTGCTCTTCTTTAAAGGATATACATTTGTTTCTCAGTTTGATAAAGTGTCTACAAAAATAACTGATTTTTCTCTTTCTTGTAAAGGCCAGCCCCATTCTGGTTTGCTGCAGTCAGGAGTTATCAGCTGCTATGTCATGTACCTCACTTTCTCAGCACTATCCAGCAAACCACCAGAAACTAGTAAGATATCTAATGCTTTATGTAAATTCTTTTACACATGCCATGTATTAAAAGCAAGAATTTAGCAAACCTGGATTAACAGGCTCAAGGATATAGAAGTGCTGGGTTTGGTCTTGACAGAAGAAATTGCAGTAGTGCAATTAAATTTGTGCAGCCAAGAGACTGTGCAGCTGGCATTCTCTATGTGTGTTAAATGCTTTGGTCTAGGGGTGCTTAACTTACGTTGGGTGAGTTGTATCTTTTTCACCATTTCCTATGAACAAATTTCCTAGAGTCTTGTGGTCTATTCCTCCTATGGCAAGTACGTGTTCTCATAAAGTAGGATATGACAAAATATATAAAGTGTTAGGTCACATGATAGGAAAGGATTGGAACAAATGGCTCTTGGATTCCTCTGGAAGAAGCTGGGTGATGAACTCCATCCAAAAGTTTACAAGGTCCAGTTTGTAAGTGCTAGCCATCCAAGTGGGTACTAATATGACAGTTTTTTCTGCTAGAATTAGTCTGCTGGGTAGGCCTGGACTCCTAATGAAGCAAAAACTGGAGTACCACTTGTATTTTGTTTTGAGAGGAAATATTCCGAGAAAGTTATGGAGTTATGTCTCGGAGTTATGTTGCAGTTGAGATGATGCTGTTCTTCAGCAGAGTTCTTGAACTCCACTTGCCTTTCAGCCACTGGCAGTGCAAGTCAGGAGTACGGAACTCACTAGAGTTTTAAGTTCTTTACACTATAAAACCAGAACAAGACTTTACAGCAAAAATCAAACTTTCCTTTACCCTAATAAATATCAGATTCATATGTTTGGACTGAAAGCATTCTTTTCACTTAGTGAAGATTTTTTTTGTTTGAATTAGTACTAAAATACCTTCTCTTTATTATTGTTCAGCTTTTAGTGTTCAATAGCTGAAACAACAATAACTAGAGGAAGATAAGTCCAATGGCAGGAAGGAAAAGTTTATACAGGCTGTTACACTTGTGTAGATACAGACACACACACGAGAGCATTGTAGAGTTAGGAAGTAAACCAGACAGTATTTAGGTGTGAAATTTACTTATGCAACTGTAGCAATGTTTTGAATTAATATAGAATTGAATTTAGAAGAAATTGAATTTGAATTTAGAGTTACTCAAAAGTCTTGACACAGCATAAAAAGAAAAAACGGGGAAGAAAGTGGTATGTGGAATTAAATCATTTGGCTTGTGTTGCTTCGTGCTTGTCACAGACACAATCTTCAGTGTTTAAGTGAATGTTCTGAATCTTCTTGTATATATTGCAAGTGTGGTTCTTGCATTTGTTAGAGTATGCATCAAGCACAGTATTAGACCTCCTTGTCTTCCCATTCCTGAGAATTTGTCATCTGCTCTCAGAGATGCTCCTTCCCCCCCTGTCTGTGTAATAAGGACTCCACGTTTGCCTATCAGCTTTCACAGCAGCATGTGCTAGAGAATGTGTGAGGTGCTGGCACTTACTATGGTGTCCCAGGTCCTGTCACTCAGGTTTGCCATGAGCTTACCTAATGTTGACTCATTTTGCAAGGAGGAGTTTCCAAATTGGGCTTCTTGCATACAAGTCCTGAAGAAAATGCAAGTTACAAGTATTTGCAGCACCCCAGAAGAGTTGCATATGTCTTTAGAACAAAAAGTGATGTCTCTTGTATCTGTGCTAATTACAGCCTGCCTTAGCTTTTTGGTGCCAGAGTTGGCTAAAACACCTGACAAACAGTGGACCTGTCTGGCTGCAGATGTGTCCTTAATGGACTCAGCTGGAGGAGTCTGCACATCTCTGGCCAAGGTGTTCTGTAAAGGCCCGTTATCCTTCTTTTTTGCTCTCACCTTGGTGCTGTCCCTGCGGTGTGCTGATAAAGCTGTTTGTGCAGGGCCATACAAAGTCCTCTCCCACTGGGTCAGGGGACTGACTTTGAGTTTATTTTTAACCTGGATCTAGTCTTTTGCTGCACTTTTCCCTTTGCCCCTACAAACAGTTGTGCTGCCTCAATAGGGATGCATGGTGGTTGCTGGAAGGAAAAAGGAAATGCCTTAATCAGCATTGACTCAAAAAGCTCTTGATTTGATGTAAGGTGCAGCTGTCATCTCTTGCTTTGGGGTGACACTGCAGGCTACTCTGTGCTTTGCCTAGACTCCCGGGAGATAATAAAAAGCCAGATGCAACTTGGAACATCTAGGACTGAATTGGTTTCATTTCAGGGACCTAGAAGCAGGATTTGCTTACATGCCAAGATAAAAACATGCCTGTAACTGGTGCATCTTTTTTTCCTTGATCTTCTGTGTGTCAGTCTGAAAACAGGGCAACTACTGACAACCTTTTTTTACTGTGTATGGATTTCATAGTTGTCCTCGAGGTACCCTTGCTGCCAAAGAAATTTCTGGTCTGAGGTCTGTACTGTCTTGGTCTTATATGGTTTTGTAGCCTTGGGTGAAGTGTTGGCAGACTTCCAGCTTCTTATTTCTTAGTTCACAAAACAGGTTTTTTTTTTCCTTGTTTGTCTGTTGTGGTCAAACAGGAAATTTTAGTACCCTACTAAGTTGCATTTTTGTTCTGCCTGAAACACAGAGTCTGCCAGCTCAGATTTACCTGTTTTTTCTCTATGATCTTTCTAAGAGATAGACAGAAACAAATGAAATTTACCTACCTACTGTTGGATGATAAAAATATTTCAGTGAAAGTCTTTAGTCTGATGATTACTTTAAAATGCAATGAAATGAGCTCTGCAAACTGTTATTTTTGTTTATTCTGTTTTGTGAAGTCCTGGACGAAAACAACCGGAATATCACAATCTGTGTACCTGAATTCAGTCAAGGCCTGCACAGAGATGAAAACCTGGTTACTGGCTTGGGTACTACGATTCTGTTTGGCTGCATTTTATATTCTTGGTAAGTCTGTGAGTTTGCAGTTACCTTTCTGTAAGTGGTCCAAACAGTGGTCCAAATAGTGAAGGCTTATAGCAGGCATCATGCAAAGTCACAGAGAGGTGTGGAATAGAGCTGAGCTGGAAGGTTCATGTTGTCCTCAGCTTCACAATTTTAGCAGTTTTAGCTAAAAATGTTCAACAACATAATACAACTTTTGAAACAAATATATCTCATTAAAATCAAATAAAGCAGTTTAGATCTAGAGGCAGAGGGAAAAAAATTCCACCTGTCCATGATCCCAGATAATTTCAGGGTTAAACTCTAAAACTCTGTACGGTTACATCCACCTGAAAAATCTACCTGAAGTTTTTGTAGCCATGACTGTCCTTGAGGGTCTTTAAAACAAACAAGCCATTTGGGTGTGTTTAGGGCTTCTTTTGAACAAATGATGAACACAGTATTGCCATCAGGATTTGCCATTGATCTGCTCTTAAAAAAGCCCTTCTTGTGCCCGTGGTGCTCACCTTTGATGCTCACCTTGTATTATTGCAGCTCACTTCAATAAATTAAATCATGCTCTGGGACAGGGAGTTGCTGATGATTGAAAGGGGGTGTGTCTCTTGTGTTGGCTGTGCTGCTTGCCAGAAGACAGCACTGCCGTCTGCTGCAGGTTTTTGAGCAGGTTCTACTTCTGAATCAGTCCTCTTCAAAATTCTCATACAGAAACCCCTTCATATTTTTGTGAAGTGAAAACAAGAGACTTATTCTTCTGTTTATCAAATATGCATATGCCTTGCATTTTGTTCATAAAATACGTAGATGTGGATATCATGGATCTAGTTCACATTGGAAGGGCATTTCAGTGCCTGAGGGAGGTGTTTCAGGATGCAGACAACATTCATGTAGCCTGCCACTCAAGTGTACCGTGTAGCTGGGAAGGTAAGAATACCTTCAAGGGGAGTGTTTTGAAGCATTGCTTACCAAAGCTCAGTGTGTACACCAAAGCCTTCCTGTGGGTAATGGGAAGTTTACATTTCACATCCTGAAAGGGCAGGACTAGGCAAGAGGTGTTCCCTGTCAGAAGAAACCAGAAAGGATTCCCCCCAGACAACTACAGTCATGCAAGAAAGTAATTTCTAGGAACTGGTACACTGACAACAGTTGCTGGTAATTTACTTTTGAAAACTGACTGCTGCCAGAGACCTGTGAGTTTGCTGGCAAAGCCTTTACAGAAATTCTGAGCCAAAGTGATGGTTGTGAACTGAGTATAAAAGCATTGGTTGTGCACAGCAGGGAAGATCTATTCTGACTTGCAAATTGGAGCACTTAGATTTTGCTGCTGTCAGATGGTGGTGAATTCATCACCTTTCAGGAGTGACCTACTTTTAAGCTTATGATTCAGTCTGAGCTGGCCAGTGGCCATCTGCCAGGCTGTTTTATACCTACTACAGGACAAACTTTTCCCATACTTAGTGGTTGATGATAGCATCAAGGCAAATGCTTAGCTGAGACGTGGGAGTAGACTATTTATGTTTGCTGTCATGTTGAAGAGTTACCCTGTTGGGATTGTAGTTATGCCCAGGGGTTTGATACTGTCTTCTTTTCCTCTTAGTTTGACCTCAACAACACGTGCAAGCTCAGAGGCACTGAAAGGAATATATGCAACAGCTGAAACTGAAGTGAGTTCTTGCTTCTTTCCACAGAATTTTTGTGCAGACTTTCTCCTATGCATTTATTGCTGATGTTTTTGTGGCCAGTAATCTGAAAACAGAAGCTTTTCTTGGTAGGATGTATGCTATGTGCATCTGGGCATGGGCTCATCAGAACATTTGTCCACATTGGCCCTATTATGATCAGGTTTAAACCCAGAGGAGCACAGAAAGCTAAGTCTCTGTGTATAAAATGGAAAAAACTTTGAAGGTTCAAAATATGCCCAAAAAACCTGATTAAAACGAAACAAGGTTAGATGTTGGTGCAAAAAAGATTGACATATTTTATTTAATAGTAATAGAGGCAAAGAGAAAGAAAGAGAAAAGAAGGAAAGAAAGAAATTGAGAAAGAAGTGTGCGTGGGGGGTGGGGGAACAGGGAGAAGCGACAGAGGTTAGGTGGAAGCCTATCACCCTGCCAAGGGTCCCAATGACATCTTGCTGCTCCCCTCCATCCACTCTACTGAATGCTGAGGGTCCCTCGTCGCCACTGCCACGCCTTGCCATGCCAAAGAAGTATAGAATCCAGTGGATTAATATACATTTTGGGCCAGGTGGGAATGCCTAGGTGCCTCCCCTAAGGAGGCTAGGTGTAACACTGTTCCTTGCAACACTATAGATTTGTTGCATCATCTGCAGTGCTCTGGTGCAGGGTCTGGGGACCCCTTGGCAGGGCCTTTGATGGACCGTGGCACCCCCTCTGCAGTGGATAAGCCTTTCCCTGGGGTGAAGGGGCCCCATAGCTGGGCTCTTCTGTGCAGCGGAGGATGGGCAGTCACTGTGTCTCACCAGAGGCATTACCACACACGCAAAACCTTTCCTCTCCCCACCCTTCTGTGTAAGGGTTTGTGCTGGCCTGGCAGCTGATAGCTCGGGGCTGTGGTCTGCACCCCAAAGGTGTTAGGCTTGTGCTTTGTGAATGTCCCCAGCCCTGAGCTGTTATTTTATCTTATCTTCATCAGCAAGCAGGCCAGGGCCTCAGTCAGAAGGCCTATTCAGGGTGTGGTGGTCTTCTCTGCTGCTTTTGTAACACAGTTCTTATTATAATAAGCAAAGGGTCCTTCATGAAAATGTTTAAATCATAAACTACAATATTTCAGTCTCTGACAGGCCCTTCTGTAAGTCGTGCTGGTCCCTTGGAGGTGCCTTTATGTACTGAAATAATTTGCTGCTCTTGAAGTTAATTCAGCATCCTGCAGACTTCCTGTAAATCTTGTGTTCCACATGGACTCATGTCCTATCATTTAAGGGAAAAGTGTGCTGGAAAGCTACCAGAAGAAAAAGTGGAGACATTCTTCAGCATTTTCAGTCCTGGTTGCCTCTGTTCTCATAGCAACTGTGATCCCAAGTTCTTATTTTTATTTCCATACATAAGTATTTCCTTTCATTTTTGCTGCTCATTTCATCTCTGATCATATTTCTTGTCCCTGTTTCAGCTGTACAAGTTTCTTTGTTCCACCTACCTTTTTCTTTCACTTCCTTGTCCTGGGAACACCCAGAAAACTCTGGGAAATTAGTGGGGTTTTGCTGAGTAAGAAGTTTCTCCTTACTTAGGCTTGCTAGTGATGCTCTTCAAATACACGTGTCTGTTTGGAAGATGAGTCTCCATCTGTAGCTCTCTCTGCATTGGTGTTACTTGCATCTACAGTTTTAGCTTCTGTTTACAAGTCTTTAATCAGTGTTCATGAGAGTTCAAAAGCACAGAGGTATCTGCTGAGGCCTCTGGTGTTTGCAGTAGCTGGGCAAGGGGAAGGAAAGCATGTTTCAGTATGAGAGTGCCAGGGTGCCATGGGCGCTTCCCTGGGGCGGGATGCTGCGGCTGGACAGGGCGCTGGTGCCAGCCCAGCCCTCACTGCCAGCTGGGCATGGAGCAGTGAGACCTGGCATGGCCTGTCTTAGGCAGGGCCAGATGGGGCCTGTGCCTTCCCACCCTGTGCTGAGGGACAGGATGGGGAGCACTGGAGAGAAAACAGCCACCTTTCGTGACCCTGCACCTCCTCTGCCAGCACTGTAGGAGGCCCCTACCAGAGGTGTGGGTCTGTGCCCTGTGGAGGAGCACCAGGAAGGCTGGGGACCTGTGGCACAGTGTGGATTTGGCATGTGGCCCCTCACCAGGAAGGTCCATCTCATCAGCCGCAGTACTTGCCCACTGGCTTAGTTCTGGACTGTTGGGTTTTAAAGAGTCAAGAGCCACTGAATGTAAATATAAAGAAATGACTGGTGAAGAGCAACTAATTGCACTCTGATTGCCTTTCCTGTGGCAAAGGGCCTTTGTCTCTCAGCCCAGAGAGGGTCTATCGACTCTGTGCTGGAGGCAGCTGAGTGTTAGGGGTTAGGGGCATGTGTTGCCAGCATTGCTAATTTCATCACTCTGTGCCAGGACTTAATCACAATTTATTAAAATATTGAAGGAAACTCAGCACTTGCTTCAGAATGTGAGTGCAGCCCCAGGGTAACTCAGGCTGGCACTGCAGGTGAGGCTTGGCACAATAGGAGTAGAAGGAGGTAGAGAATAAGGGGTTTACCTAAACTCTCAGACAGTCTTTTGAAAAAGAATGAGCTTTTTGGCTTTTCCTGAGTTTATGAACCCAGAGATTACAGGTGATCATGGATATGCAGGGTAAACCTGCTGCTTGATGTTTCTGCTGGACACTTTACTTTAAAGACCTACTGTCTGGGAAAATGCGCAACCAGCCCCTGTAAGAGGGGAGAAGCTAAAATATAAAGCTTAAAAGTGTGAAGCATAAATATTTATTCATGTGTATGTGGTGTCCCAGCCAGACTATGGCACCTCAAATGTGGTTTTACACAAGGGTCTTCTACCCTTCAGGCATTCAGGTGCAGCATGATTTGACTAATCACTAGCCCCCACACCATCATTACTTATCATAATAAAACTTTGCAAAGCAACTATATTTCTGCAGCAATCTTGCTGCTCGTCTGTTCATCCAGACATCCTTTAAGTCAGTCTTGAGACAGTTACTTATCTGTGATGCTGATACAGTTTCAAGGGTGTTCTAGGCCTTGCCTGGGCTGTCCAGGGCCATATTTGATCCTTCATGGACAGTTCTAAGTTTCCAAGAAGCAAAGTCCTTATTTCCAGGACTGGGCTGTCCTTTAGGTTGTTTTACTTAAGCATGAACAAGACCAAAGTCTCCAGTAAAATTCCAGTGCCTCATTACATTGCACAGTATACTATGAACTAATATAAGTAAACAAAGTTAATACACTTTCATACTATAAAGTCTGATTGATGTAATAGTTAGGGAAGTGAATTTTCCTAACAGGGTTCATTGTCTTAATCAGACCACAAGCAAAATAAATCCCAGGGAAGAATATTATCAGTACAAATAATGTTGGTGATGCACTACAGAAAGTGCTGACTTTTAGTGTAGTCTGGTGCAGGAAATACACTTATATTATTTATTGGATGGTCAACACCTTTTTTCCATTTGCATTACCATTCAACACAAGAACTGTCAATTTCAGCTTTTCTTTCTTCCTCAGGTTAAAAAAAAGGAAATCTTGATTTAAATAAAACAGTAAAACCAGGTTTCTGCTTTTACTCATTTTGCTCATGCTCATTCTGGCTCTATTTCGGTAAAACCTTGCAAAGATAAGTACATTTCAGACTTACACTTGTACAGTTGTGATTTCAATGCATGCATCAGAGCTTTACAAGTTCCTTATCCTTTCGTGTTAGTACAGAAATGTCCTAAAAATCACTTGTATGCAGATCTAAATAGGTAAGTCCCCTAAATATGAATGTGATTTGGTGTAGCTTTTCCACCTTTTAATATGAATGTGCTTTGGTGTAGCTTTTCCACTGTTTTGTCATAATTATGTGTATCTGTGTTGGACCTAGAGTTATGTAAAATGGGTAGAGTAATATTTAAAGACTAGCTCATTTCTTCAGATTTACTGAGCAGGTTTTTCCAAAGCTTGGAAACTGCTGTTGTGAGCTACTGGCCAAATCCTAATTTGAGTTTTGTGCCGGTTGGAAATACAAACCAGACTTTTCTAAATTAGTGTCTGTAGCTTAGATATAACAGACCTTCCTTCCCCAACTGTTCTGCTTTGCTGTAGCACAGGTTCTTACCTGCTTCCTGTTGTCTGTTCCACAGGTAGCTCGTTGCTGCTTTTGCTGTGTACCTGACGGAGACGGTAATTATATTTTCACTGCACAGTTTACCTTATTTGTGGCTTTTGGACGAAAGCCGAGAGAGTAAGGACACAGCTGTGGATGGAGAGCTGCTCGTTCCCTCATTGAATAGAGTGCCAAATGCAAACTAAAGCAGATGAAGTGCTCCAAGTTAGGCTCCAAGTTAGGCTACAGTGGGAAGCAAGAGATGTCACAGCACTGTTTTAAAAATACTAGGCTAGTTAGTAATTCTTTAAAGTACATTTCATTACTGCAACATACAAAGAGTAATCTCTGTTTTTTGCATGCCTGTGGGTGTAACTGGCTGCTGGACTTTTGGCTCAGCAGCTCTGCAGGGACTGCAGTTCAGGAGTGGGATAGGAAGAGAGTGTCCTGTTTGCAGAGCTGGTACAATTGGAATTATCAGCTTGGATTTGCCAGAAAAATATTGCATAGGTAGAGCAATTTAAATCTCTCAATACACAAAATCTACTCAGTAAGCCAGGAAGCTGGTACAAGGCAGGATTTCAGTGTTAGTCCAATTTTTGATTCAGGGTTTAGGCCCTTGCCCTGAGGATGAGGAAATGTTTCAAGTGTTACTCTGTGTCAATCATGCTTTCCCAAATCACACTATAGATATTCTGCTGTGTTCTTTGTGAAGCCAGCTGCTGTTTTCAGTTCTCATTACATTTGCAAAACTTTCTTGTTTCCTGTCTCTTACAGCTGATGCTGAAGAGCATGTTGAAAAAAGGGGAGGCCAGACAGTGGTTTACGATGAGAAGAAAGGCACAGTGTACAGTTATGCCTACTTCCACTTTGTTTTCTTCCTGGCTTCTCTCTATGTGATGATGACAGTAACTCATTGGTTCCAGTAAGTGTATTTCTTTAATGTCGAGAAATTAACATCTGTCTGTGCTGAAAGGGAAGATGTGAATGGGAAGTTCTGCTTTTTGGGTGTTTCCTAACCTTATGGTAGAAGTCTGAAGAGGCATTACAAGTCTTTCTTGGGCATTCTTGAGCAAGACCTTGCTCTATAAAGGGCTGCTCTCCCTTGCTTCCTCTATGGGTTAACCTAGTTAAAGTCTTTTGTTGATTTCTAAAGTTCATTCATTTTTTTCTCCCCCTTAACAGTTACGAAAGTGCTCAGATTGAAAAATTCTTCACTGGAACCTGGTCTATCTTCTGGATTAAGATGGTCTCCTGTTGGGTTTGTGTTTGTCTGTACTTATGGACTCTTATTGCTCCACTCTGTTGCCCAACCAGAGAGTTCTCAGTGTGAACACTCAAAAGGTCATTTTAAGTTTTTCCCCTTTTTTTTTTCTTTTTGGAATGAGGAAACACCTATTACCCACTTATCGTAATGTACCAGTTATTACATTTTTAGTCAGACTAAACAAATGACTGAAGACTTCTATTACCATTTTTTTATTATCATGAACAAGCATTGCCTAAGGGAACAAATCTGTTTCGAAACTTTACAATGCTTATGTGCGGTGTGTAGAAAACAGAGTTGTTGCATAAACTGGAATAAGTGAAATGCTTTTCAAATAACTGACAATCCTTCTCTGGCTTCATTGACAAGAAAAGAAAAACTCATGGTGCAGATGGTATCTTCTCACTTGCCATGAATGTTTGGTATCTTGTAGCAAATATGAATTCATTCCTTTTTATACTCTTTCATTAACTGTTTCTTTTACAGTTTGCAGTGATGATTTGGACTGCTGTTTTGTACAGCATATAATTCTTGTGAGTAGTATCCAGATAATTTTTCTCCAAAAACTTACCTAAATACTTCTGTAGAAATAAGAGAATATATAAGAATTTGACTGCCAAAGCATCTACAAAAATTTATCTAAGTATTAAATATATTAAGTTATTGTACACCTAGATTGAGAAAGGAATGTACCAATGATAGTAAAGTATTTATTCTATTATTACTTTAATGGCACCTGGATATTTTATGCAATTCAGATTTAGCCCAGTTGATAACTGAAGGGGAGCTCTACACACAGATTCTCAAACTGTTTTGCTTTGCCAGGTCACTCAAAAGTTGAGTGTACTGCACAGGGATGTAAAACAAGGTACATTCTTTATTCACAATGTTTGCTGTTGAGAAAATGATAGTGAAGGGAGCACTGCCAGTTGCTGTTCAGTTTAAAACTGGAGTGCTTGTTTGCTTTTCTACCCTGCTGTTTCAGCTTATACCTAAAGATCTCCCAGGATCTTCAGTTCTGTTTCCATGACTAGTTTTATAATATTTTAGATGGATTGATGGTCAGGAAAGGACTATAGTGTGTCCTCATCTTTTCTGCTTGTGTGTTGGTTGGAAAGTATTTTTTCTAACTGCTATATTTTTATACTCCTCTGTTGATATTAGTTTTGCTGTTGGGATGGGACTTAGCCAACCAATATATTAATGGAGACAGAAATTCTTTTGTAGAACTCTATTCCAAGCACTGGCGTAAGCAGTCAGAAAAGCAAAACCAGAAGACACAAATATAACAAGCAACTGCCTTAGCACAAATGACTTG
Organism: Orthonyx spaldingii; assembly: GCA_013397795.1. NCBI lineage: Eukaryota > Metazoa > Chordata > Aves > Passeriformes > Orthonychidae > Orthonyx > Orthonyx spaldingii. Next base: position 234,226 of record VZTJ01006513.1, read on the forward strand.
ACAATATTAAACACTACCTTGTCACCTTTCTCTTTTTAATTTAAGCAGATGATTTGGTGGTAGAACAACAGCTCAAATGCCCTGAATGCTGAATAATGTTGGACTCACATAGTTATCTACATTCTGGTGGGATGAATTTATGATTTAAGCTAGTCCTGGTGGTTTTTGTGTTCTCTCTCTCAACATATATATTCACCCACACGTACAGTGTGAAATATCAACCAATTTAGCAGCTCTCTTTTTTTTTTAAATATGATTGAGCCTTAAATCTTCATCCACTGCTGCCTGGTAAACAAAGAAAAGCACAACACAGAGGCCAGTGGGTTGGCCAAAAGATTTGCATGTCTTAGTTGTTCTGTTGCAATAATTAATGGCTAATGCCCACCTGGTAAGCAATCTTAACACATTGGATCTCAATTCTGGTCTCATTTTCATTACCATTTTTAGTTGCCTTGTTGCTATGGTATCCCAGGGCTTCTGTCCTGCTTGGAGCTTTCTATGGGTGTGATCTTCCCCACCCTTTGCACTCTTACCTGAAATAAAATATTCAGGTCTGCAGTTCTGTCCACTTATGCCACCTATCCCAGTGATTAGAGCCTCAAAACACATATGTCTTGAGATCTGAGAGAAGGAGGAGTCTGTTCAGCAGTGACTGCCTTGGTGTTGTTCTTGTTTGCACCGAGTTAAAAATAACTGTTGAAGCTGGGCTTTGACACTGAGTTAGAAAAGCAACAAATAGCTCTGAACAGGGAGGAAGGTTTTTCTCTTTCCCTTTGCTTTTGCTGAGAGGTTCTGATCCTGCCAAGAGCTCTGCTAGCATGCATACCTGTCAGAACATTTCTGCCTGCATCTGGAGTATCGCTGTGGAGATACTTGTGCACCTGGAAAAGGTCTTTGTTAATGCTCTTTCTATCCAGAAGCATTTATCTGTCCAATCTCTAAGATCTTATGGGCTGTGCAATGATGACTTACAGTTGTCCCACCTGACTCATAGCAGCAATTCTGACAAACAATTTTGATCCAGTGCTATAGTTGTGTGCTGCAACTGAGATAGTCCGTGCTCTTGGTCCTGCCTTGCCTGGTCCTAAGAGGCTTGCAAGATTTGCCTTCTAGTGCCATATATGTTGTACTATGAGAAACCAAGCTCTTTTTTTGCCTTTTTTTTTGTTTTCTTTCATAAATTAGCCATGTTTTTTGTAACAGAACAATTTGGGAAAGGAGCTTTATGGAAGAAGGCATGCACTATATCCAATTACAATGCAGGGAATGGTACCTGTTGTCTGGTTCTGATAGCAGGCATCCCAGTTACAAATGTGGATGATCTTAATAGAGATCTTGGCCCTTGAGTGTTCTTAATTGCTTACAAAAACACTTACTTTATGTATTATCTGCATCAGGACTTTCTGCACCTCCTTGTGCTCTTTTTTTAATGGTATGTGTTTAGGGAAATAGGTTTTGCACAGAGGAAAGAAGGCTGCAGAAAGAAAGTCCACAGTGGGACATGAGTCCATTCTTCTTACACAGCACTCACCTCACTGAGTTGCTCCTTCATTCTTCCCAACTACCAACTATTGACCTTAAACATCTAGATCTGCAGGTGTACATAGAGTGGGAATAGGACAGTGCCTGTTTACTCAGTTTTGTCTACTTCTGAGCAAATGTTCGTGGGAAGACCCACAAAAATAAATAACTTGGAGGGCCTGTGTGTCCATGGTTCCCCAGATCCAGCTGTGGACTTCCAGGCCTTTCTAAGGAATCAGTAACTAGTGGCACCTGGGTGTACAAAGACTCTAGTTCCTCACCAGGGCAAGGCTTCCTGCTGGCCAGGCAAACGTTACAGCCTTAGTGTTCACTGTAAAATCTGTACTGTGAACTTCCATGTGCAACTGCGTAATAAAATCCTCGGCTCGGGTCAAGGAATCAAATTCCCAGCCCATAGATTCCAAACAGTTCATGCAAATGGGCTTTTAAGAAATGCTTTTAAAGAAGTGCCTTCATACCTACTGCTGTGATAACTATTAATTCAGGTGGCACTAGAACTGGAAAACCTGGACTGAGCCTGTTACTGGGTGATGCTGCCTTGTACGTTACACCAGTGTGTATAAGGCACAATCAGACCCGGGGTGCATGTGGAAGACCAAATAATCTGTGCTTGACAAACCTTTGGGGATAAGACTGCTTCAGGTATTACTGTGCAGTGGAAAATTAAGTGGGAAAACTCACAAGTAGCCTGATGCTTTTGTAAATAAATGAGTAGTTTTACATTTAGTCTGTAAACAGTTAATTTACTCTCCCCCTACCTGAAAGTGCAGGTGACTGCCTGCTGAGGCAGTTCACTGCATGGTGTCTATCCTGCCTTGTGCCATAATTGTTCATGGAATTTGCTCCCAGACGTAAGCTGTGCAGCACTTCTGGCTCCTAGTGGTTTTGGGCTGTGTGAAGTGAGGAAGCTTACAAAGACAGCAAGACCAGAGAACATGTCCTACACTGAATTTCCTCTATTTAAATTTGAACTAATGCTATCATTTAATAGACTCGTGGAGGAACAGACAGTGTTGACAGAAGTTCTGCTGGGAAGGTGAAACAATTTTATTGGCTTTTTTTTGCTTTTTCAAATTTTCCATCATAAAGATTATTTGGGACCTCACTGCTGCACTATCGTCTGAGACTGGAACAATTTTACTTTTCCTCATGAAGGCAACCAAGAGCCACAATCATGACTGGTTCTTGTTTGGGGTAAAATAAGCGGGACAGACTCGGAGAGCAAGTGTCTGAATCCAAGTAAATGGACTAATAAATTAGATGATAAAACTTTCCTGGGAATGTGTGGAAAGCAGATGGATATGCTTGTTTGCTGTTTGCCACATAGTTCCTCAAAGTGTGCTGGCAGCCCTTGCAGCTGGATACCAAGTGAGGAGCTCCACTGCAATCACACATTGAAGGTATTGCATGTTTGTGATACTCTCCGCTTTCTCCTTCAAGAATTTCCATGAGGTTCAAACAGCTTGTACATGCCCAGCTGATGTGGTAAATCCTGGCTGGCTTGGGCTGCTGTCCTCTGAAATGCATAATTCAGTGTTGCTAATGTATGCATAGTCCAGAGAGAGGGTTTGTCCCCTCACAGAATCATAAACACTGCATGTCTATTTATTTATTTATTTAGTGTTTTAGCACCTTTTTACAAGTCTATAAGCGCTTTGAGATTATAAATTACACCTGTGTAATTGCTTTGTCAGCTACTGCTGCAGCCATTTGTGGGCTAGAACGTTGCTATTAATGAAGCAACCATTGCACTTGTGGAAAAGCTGGTTTTTAACAGTTCTTTGGCTTTGAATGATGGCATCAGGAAAATTTGGGTACTTAAGATAGTGCTGCTTGAACTTTAGCTAGCAGCCCAAAGTATTATGGGCATCTCTGAACAGATCAGCAACAAAGTAATCCACTGACTGCTTTTAAACTGAGCTATAAAGATTTTATAAACTGCTAGGCTTTTCTCCTAAGTAAGTTGATGAAGCAAAATACCACAAGACTCCACCTATGTGGCTAGATGAATTGAGATTATCTACAGCTAAAATTTTGCTCTCATCTTTCCTTCTGGGCTTTAGAAGCAATGTCTTTTGGTTGGAGGCGATATCTCTTCATTTTATTTGCCTTTTTCTCCTTGGATTTGTTTTTTAAAGGCATTGTAAATTTCCTTCATTCCCAGACAACCTGCTGCCTGTCAGATGGGATGTCTTTGGTGCTAGAAACTAGCAAAGACCTCTTTGCTGAGTCTTACTGATCCTTGCCTTTTCATAGCAGGACAACCTGCAGCATTGAAGCAGAGTCAAGGATCACAGTTTATTACATGGTCGGTTTTCTTCTGTGAAAACCACTTCTTTGTTTTCTGAAGTGGCCTCCGAGTTCTCGTGGGAGGGAAACACATAATGAATGCCATGACATTTTACTTGTGTTTTCAGTTTTGTAAACAGTAGTTAGAATTCAGTCTTTCACATGACTGTGCAAGTGAATGCCAGGGGTCAAGTGCTTAGAAAGCTTTGGCTTTCCTACTCGGAACAGGATATGTAGCTTGGGAACTGGTATGTCTCTGCCTTTTCTACATCCTCATGGCAGAATGCCCAAATGCTCCAGGATGGGGATGTAGACATACTGTGCAGAGTTTGGAGCAGCAACTCCGAGAGACTGGCATGATGGCTGCTTTCTAATGCCCGAAGAAATTCTGTAGGTTTCAAGTAGGCCTCAAATCCCATTTGTTTGGGGGTTTCTATTGAATCTGGATTGGATTCTTTCTACACCTGTTCAAAAATGTTGATTTTTAAAAGTTAGAATTTATTTCAGATATCAGCCACATTGGCTTCTCTGCTGCCTGCCAGTCTCCGATAGTTCCCAGTGTGTAGCGTACAGACGTTTTCACAGGCTTGTTCAGAGCCACAGTCGTCAGCTTTGAAACCACTCCAGCAGCCTACAGCTTCCAGGGCTTTTGCTCACCAGAGCTGCAGGGTGCAGCACTGCAGCTGTGCTTTTGCCAAAGAAGCCTCTGTGAAGCCAAGAAAAAAGTGTGAAGCCAAGAATTTTGGAAAACTGTGGGGAAATAATGGATCAGTGGACATATCATAGCTTTAGTTTTCCTCTTACTGGTAAAAGTCCAGGTGCTTAGGTGTCCTTTGGACATCCATGCAGACTTACAGTGAGGAGAATTAACTTCCAGATAAAATCATTCTACTTGTAATATACAAGCTGAGAAAAGATTTACTAAAAACATATGGGTTCAGTGTTTGCTTTTTGTTCACCACTGATGTGTGGTGGTTCAGTCTCATATATGCCATGTTCAAAAGCTGGATGCAAAATAGTCAAAATATAAACACATTTTCTTAATGGTGAGGGGATTTTAATTAATCTTTTTCAAGGTTCTTAATATCTCAAGGGAACTTTTTGGTGTGTATGTGTGGTTTTATTTTATTAGCTGTAGCCCAGTGAAGTGGAAGTTTGCTAGTTTATTTAACTTTTTTGCAAGTGTTGTGGTCTTTAGTAACTGTAACAGTTTGACTTTTAAGGATTGGTAAAGATTCTAGAATTGTAAGATCTTAATTGTAAAATAATCAACAGCTTTGCCTTTTTAGCATGCTAATGGTTTTTATGGACACTTCCTTTTGTATACTGAGTGAATGTATTGTTACAGATTTAATGTTTAATGGACCAATAAAATTTTTCTTACGTTTGAAATGAATCGTTGTGATACATTAAAGTTGCAAAGTCACTTCATTCTAGGAGAAACTTAAAAAATATCTAAATATGTGAGCCAGTTACAAGTAAATTGGTTGATCTTTTTTGTTCCCTAAATTTGAATGTTGTTTAACCAAAAAGTGCTGCTCTGTGGAATATTAGAGGCCTTCACTGTCCGTGTTGTTTTTGTATTTCTCCAGTGTGTGATACTGGATGATGGCAGATTGCACAGATTTGTCTGTGGCATCTGTTCTGTACAATCCAGCTCCCTGAGACATGTAAGATACTGTGACAGTGCAAACAAAATATCTTCAAGGTCGATGTAGCACTGAAGCCTGTGCAGCTGTTCAAGACACAGATTTCTGATTTTTTTGTTTTCTGTCACTTACCCAGATGGTGGGGTGGGCAGCTGTTGAATTTGACATACCAAGATCCACGCCAGGGAAAGTGTTTTGTCTTCATGGGCACTGGTTCCTTGCGTCTCACCGTCCATGTCCTGTTTCGGCATGTGCCGGCTGCAGGCTGCCTGCTGGTACTGGTGGCACCCATGCCCAAGAGCTGACCAGACCCACGCCAGGACACAGTTCCCCATGGTTTGGAGAAACTGCTGGCCAAGCTTCCAATGGTGGTTGCTGTTCCCTGTGCAGCTACTGGTGCATGAGAGAGCTCTGGTGCGTGGAGCTGGGCGGGTGTGTGTGCAGGTCTGGACATGCAGCAAGGCACCTCAGTGGTGCCCAAGGGCTGGGACAGTCAAATGCCTATGCTCTGCAGCCTCCCACCAGCTTGCCCATGCCAGCCCTCACCCAACACTGCAGCATCCTGGCAGGATATTCCCTCCTCGCAACTCCAACCAGATGTTCTTCAGGGAACAGAAGCACTTGAAGTGTGTTTGCCATGGTGTTTGTAGCACACAGGAAAGAGTTAACTTTTGCTGAGAGATTAGATCCTGGTGCAGAAGCTGCAGGACTCTGAACTCCAAAGTAGTTACAGCTGCTGCTCCAGCTGAGTGCAGCCCTGCTGTGCAGGCAGTGGGGTCATGAGCAAGCTACATGTTCAGTTTTAAGGATGTGGGATTGCAGCATCTTCACTTGCCAGAGGTCACACATGGAGCTATGTCTGTGTTGCACAATAGTCCAGAAGGGGGTTGTGCTGCTAGAGAAGCTTGCTTAAGTGCTTTTAAACAGGGACTGCACAATCTCTGATGAGAATGTGAGAGGCAGGTTTCCCAAGCACGAATTGATCTTCTTGGGGCAAATGTTTGTCTGCAACAGCTGGCTTCACTTTTGACCTTGTAGGCTGCCCAGCAGTCAGTGTATCAGTATAACGTAGTAAGCTCTAGCATCCCATCCTAAGGTCCCCACAGCACCTCCTGAAATGAAAGTTCTGGCTGACTTGTAACTTTTATCTGTGGCTGCCAGCAGAACAAGCCAGTGTATTTTCTGTCAGGGGCGGTTAGAGGCTCACAGCTTCACACAGTTACCTTTGGCAACGGCATGAGAGGCAGAGCCTATATCTCACCTTCCAGTCTCCAGTGGCCATGGACTGGAAGAGTCTGGAAACAGGCAAGCTCCATAGTGGTAACCAGCTGATAAAGCAAAGGGCCAGGCTGCTCCTTCCCAGCCACTGTAGCAGAGGGAGAGGCTCTGGCTGCAGACAGGAGAGTTGAGCAGAGCTTTGGAGCCTGGCGGGGATTTGAAGGCCAAGCGCAATCATGTTTTCCGATGGAGCTGGTGTGTGCTGCCCTTGCTGCAGACAGGTCAGGGTGGGCCAGGCCTGTTGCATCCACTGTGAGGAGACCATTTGAGCAAAATGTGAGCACTGCAGGCCCCACCTGTTCTGTGTGTGTGAGCGTAGTGACTGCCTTCTGCCCAGGCTGCGCCCAGACCATTCAGAGAGGATTTCTGCCTGGAGAAGGGGCTCCTTCTGGTGAGATGCAAATGTATGATAAAGAAGATGTAAATTTGTTATACTCTGTGTGTTCTCCTTCATAAGTGAACAATACTGCAGTTACAGCCCATGTTCAGCTAGAACACATTTTTGTCATCTTTTAAGCATAATTTGACAATGCCCTCTGTGTTTCTCCAAAGTAAATAGCCTTTCACTCCTCAGACAGCTGGTGAGTGATTGGGTTTGGTGATGCCAAGGGGAAAGGAGGACTGAAACTGAAGGACCTTTCATCATGAAGCACTAAACCAAAGGAACACTCCTGGATCATACTTTTTGTAGTAGGACTCCAGGATCTCTCATGGGACAGCTCCTAGGGCCACCCTGCTTCCAGAAACTTTGGCAATGGTGGATGAGCCCATGGGAGAATTCTGCCAGTAGTCACAGCTCTGATAGCTTGTAATATCCTTAAGGGTATTTTTATTGTACTGAGAACAGGAAACTTTTTTTTGTTTGATGCTCTCATGTAATAATTTAACTCAGCATCCCCCCTGTATCCTTGTGCTGGGAAAGAGCTAGGACTGTTCATTTTCCCAGGGCTACATCTGATTTTAAAACTCTCAGTGTATTCCCTCCCTTTGTATTTCTTCCTTCTCCCTGCCCCGAGGCTAAAGGGCCGTTTCGGACTGTCCCTTTTAAAGTAACTATCCTATAGTTATTTTAAAAGTATATAGTTATTTTTAAAGTAACTATCGTATCTATTCAACAGTCCTTGGAGCTTGTCCTCCCTTACTTCCTAGCTCCACTTTGAAAGAGAATGTAGTAAAAATGCATACTACTTTAACACCTTTCTACACTTCAAATTAGAGACTGCATTGTGATACAATTTCTTTTGGCTTTCTATTTTCAGTCCTTTCCTAATGGTTACTAATGCTTAATGCAATGTTTTGGGGTTTTAGTTTGATGACTTCTTTGCATAATATTGCAGTACCTGCCTAGAGAGCTCGGCTCTGATGACAGGTCAAAGCCTGGCTTTGTGCATGTGAAAATTAGGATTATTGTATCTATGTGATTCTGCATTTATTATCTCTGTAGTAGTTTTGTTTGAGTCACATCCAAGTTGTAAGATGTGACTACAATGCTCTGCTGTCAGCTTTTTTGCTTTTACAGGATGTGATAATGTTACTCACAGTTTTTCGGAGTGGGAGGGCAGGGAGGTCTAATACAGTGCTTAAGAGGAGGTCTACCAAAGGTAACAGTCTCCAAAGGCCATAAACTGTCCTAAAGGAGATCAGCCTATTCCTAGGAGGACTGGAAAGGTACTACTTGGCTTAGCCAAAGATCTCCGAACCCTTTTATTACCGGATGCAACCTGTTGTTTATAACACATTCAAGGCAGAGACAATTTCACTTTCTTCCCCACCCTGTTTAATACTGAATCTAAAAAGGCAATAGATTCAAACTTCTCCTGAGAGTGTTTTAAGCACGTTGTCACTCGATTTACATGCTGCTCTCTAGATTTTAGTGCAAATTTGAAAACAAGTACGGCCCAAGTCTATTTTGTCTCCTTTTTATTTTCACTTTTATACAAAAAAAAAGGTCTGACATAGTCACATCAATGAGAACAAAGCTGCGGTGTGCACTCAGACAACAACAATCATATAAGAATTTAAAATATATTGTTTTACTGTTTGCAATAGCAATGTTAGGTTGCTTTTACTTTTTAAATATCCCCAACTCCAAATTGCTGCGCTTGAAATTCTTGAAAGTCCTCTGGGATGGTGTCTGAAAACAGGAAAATATGCAAAAGTTTAGTTTCTTCTGACAAGGAGCACCTAAATTACCCACCTACTCTCTTCTTAGGTAACATGCTTCTGTTCTGTTTACACATTAAGAATGAACAAGGAATGTTTTCAGTTTTAGCTGTATACCACTGAAAGACACAAAGAGGCTAACAACACAGTGCATGCTACAGTGGCAGCACACAAGGGAGTACTATCTAATCTTCAAATTACATATCTCTGAAAACTTTGTGGCTTGCACTCTTGAATTTTTATCAATGAATGCCAACTACAAAGGCAAGAGAAGTGATTGTCTTGCTCTGCGCACCAGACATATTTGTAGTGTCAGCATCTCTATTTCTTATGTATCCTAATTCAACTTCCCTGTGATGATTTCCCAGGCCACAAGAAGGGACAAAAAGCATTAACCCCAGGATGAATAGCAACTGGCATAAAGACTGGAGACTTGGGAAAGGGAGCTGGAGATGGATCAATGTCATAAGAGTAGCTACGGTTCTGTTTGAAGCATCGTTTGCAGTCTGCCTTTGCCAGATCCCAGAACATTTTATCTGGAGAGCCACAGAGCAACCATAGAGCTAAAGCTGCAGCCAGCAATGGAGCCACAGCAATGAAGCTCAACTGCATGACCTCAACTTCACTCTGATTATTTCCACCCTGATGCAGGAAAGGTAGCTCTAAACTCAAAAAAAAGGACGTGTGTATAAACACACACTGTATGTAGGAAATAAGTACTTTGCTTTTTATTAAGCACTTTTTAAAGGCTTGAAATGCCTTTTGAAACCTTTTCTGCATAATGTAGGAACTTGTCTGAAATGAAAACAGAGATAGTGGCGGACTCCAGAATCTTTTTAGTGGGTTTCATTGACTTAATGTAGCTCCTGCAGCAAGGCCACTTGCCTGCTCACTGCCTTGTAAGTGCGACTCAGCTTTGATACATGCTTTCTGGGAAACCACAATAGTGTTGAAAATACTTACCAAGTAATTTTTATTTGTAAGCACTACTGTCTAGAAGTTCCCTGTTTAACTGTGACCTGCAAGAGCCAGCCTAAGTGTGTATTGAGTGTCCAAGTACCAGAGTCCATCAGCAAAACATGCCACAGAGTGGCCATGTCCCCTGCAGTCCTTGACTGGGCTTCTTGGATCCACAGAAAGCAGACAAGGAAACTATTCCAACTGGGCTGGTAAATTATTTTCCAAAGGCTGGATATGGATGCTGAGAGGAGGAGGGGCAGTTCCTTCAGCCCCACTTCAAGTTACCTGAACTGCTGCTGGGGTAGAAATATCCTGAAATGATCAGCTTCTGTGTGAGTGACCAAAGTTTGAGTTATTTTATATAGTGGATGATCAGGGCTAAGCTAAAAGGCTGTTGCCCCAAGAGAAGTGAGCCAGCAAGCACACTCCCACAGAATCAGGAGCATTCCTACATGGGAGGAAAGGCATCTTATGATCTTGTGTCCCCACATGCAGGACCAGCCAGCAAGTACACAAGTGACCCTGATGCCTCTGGTGCCTGACCCCACTGGCTCTCCAGGTGCATCTCACCTCGTAGTCAAAGCTCAAGGCATCTACATACACGGTGACATCAGAGTATTTATTGTGTGTGTACAGCTCTCACAGTCAGTTGGTTTTATATAACATTCCTAATTCTCTGATGACAGCTATTCCCCTCAGCTGGCACAATCTCTGCAGCAGAGTGTATTGTTGTGTTAGTTCCTGTCTGGCTGGGCTGCAGTGTGCTGCTGGTGTCAGGGGAGGCATTTTACAGCTGTGAATAACTTGTAAAGGAAGGGCAAAGGAAAGGATGCAAAATGGGTTAATCCAACAGCCTTACTACTGGCTCTCCATTGTCACATGCTAGTTGTTAGCTAAAAGGACACAAGAGCTACATTACCATTGCAGCGATATTTCAGGTTGGACCAAATAATGTTTTCCTGAGAGAAACAGAAAACTCCAAGCCGTCCTCCACGCATCGTGGTGTCTATAGTTACACCAGAGTCTGCCACTAGGTCAGAGCCTTCATAAAATCTTGCCCTTAATGAAAGCAAACAGAAGGTCTATTAGGTCTTTTCTAAGGCTGCAGCATTCCTGAATGTAATGTTGTTATCCATGGAGACTCTATTAAACATGCAATCCCTCCCATCTAGCCCAGGGGAGAAAAAGCAGTTAAGGTAGCTCCTGTGTCGGCTGGGAACTGGAGCAATGCTGCATGCTGGCAAGAGCCACATGGGGGAGGGTGTTTTGAGGGGTTTCTACATATCCTAAAAAAGCCTTGGAATGTTTTTTTTTCCTGTAGTCAGTCCAGCTGAGCACTTTAGCTCTTGAAACTTTCCAGTCAATAGTGATAGGAGAATCAGACTAGATCAGTTGAGGAAGGCCAGATGGATATTGTCTCACACAGCTTGAAGCTGAATTTTTTTTTTTAATACAAAAAGTTTCAAACAAACCACTGGAATCTTAAACTTGTCTGTGAGATTTCTTTAGAAATGTGAATATGATTAACTCCAGGAACTGTTTTGCTGATCTAGCATCTTCTTGTCAGAAAATCCATCAGCAAATTCCCAAATAGCTCTGTGAAAGCTGTGCCCCACCAGCTGCCCAGTGTGTGCCCTGTATTGAGGGCTTGAGCAGGACCACACTGGAGCCACCTGAGCTGTTCTTTGCAGCACTGCCCATATCATGTCCTCAGCCTATGGGATCCTGGGTAAATGACCGAGAGGACAATGAGCCTGGGGGCCCTGTTGTGGATGAGGAATACTACTGATATATTTCCACATACAAGAAAATAGCAAGTGGTGAAGGGAATGGAAGTTCCTGTGTCTTTTCATAAAATAAGGGAAAAACCCCAACTTCTGTTATGTGTCTGAGTTTATTTACTGCTGAGACAGTTCAAAAATATCTGTACAATGAATAGAACTTGTTGTCTTGCAAATTTCCATGGGAGAGGCTGGCTCAAGTGACTTTTTCCTAGGCTTCCTTGAAGCCTTGGAAAATCTTTGCTAGACACGTAGTGGTCTGTGGCACCTGGTGTAACCCGACCACAGCGAGAGTGGACAGAGGCTCGCTTTAGGCCTGGCTGCCTTCAGTTTTAATGGATTCTGTGACACAGACTTTGCTACCTTTCCCAGTTACAGGTAGCATTACTTAGGCTGGTTGGAGAGCCTGCAGCCATAGGAGATGTTTGCTCATGCAAAAGCTTCACAAACTTCTTGGTCTAAGCATAAGGTACCACCCAAGATCTATTCGCTACTGCCCTGTGGCTGGGGCACAATAATTGACAGTATCAATGTTCTTAATCTGTTTTAGCGTAAAAGTCAATCATGCTCACTCCAATTACCACTGAAGATGATGCTCTGCACCAGAAAAGTGGAATACTTATACCATCAAGTTACTGCATCTCAACTGCAGGGTACTGATTTTCTTGAAGAAAAACTGACTTACCCATATTTCTGTTCTATTATAAGGTTTAAAAACCTGAGCTGATGATACTAGGGCAATTAGTTTTTTGTATTTTAACATCAGACTTGATCTACAAGTATAATTCCTGCTGATTTCTCTGCTGGATGTTGCAGAGTAAAATGTTTCATCCTGAATGGTAATTTTTTAATATTATTAACTTTTTTCCCCAAAAAACCCCAAAATAAGAATATATAACATTCTTATTTTATACCTACACAATATAGCATTACAAAGTTTTGACAAACTTTCTGATTATATGCTGGGCAATCTCGAATCTATCACATCAGGATAATTGTCTAAGAATCACAGTCTTTAAGTGGACATCTTTTATTAATTCTGTTATCCTAGAATACATAAATGAACTACCCCAATTTCAACAAAAATATGCTAAAATATCAAAATAAAGAAAATTTGAAATATATTGCTTTTCAGAGCAGCAGCCAGCAGTAGCTTGGAAAACAAGGTATTAAAGCCAGAAAAGAGCTCACCAGGGCAAGGCACAGGTAAAAAAGACAGATGGTCCACACAAGGAGGTTTAACTTGGAGTCGTCTGTCCTAGGAAAAGAACTGCAGGCTGAATTTCAAAAGTCTAATCTAAAACCTGTTAAAAGGCTTCACAGTGCAAAGCCCAGACATAATACAAATTCTCAGGTTATTATCTGAATCGGCTGTTGAGAAATTAGAGTTTAGGCAGACACGTATCTGTACTCACCTTATCTATCCTTTCCTCTCTTACCTGATATAACCAATCTGGGGTCTGTGCTGCAAGAACCAGCGATAGGAGACTTTGTCTTTCCACCCTACATTTCGGGGGTCCTTCCACAGCAGCCTGACCTGATCATTGGTATCCCCTGTATGCCAGAGGGAATTGCGGAGGTGCTCGCCAGGGCCTGTCTTGGATTTCACAGCCTGCAAAAATACAATTTTACAACACTGACCACAGAGAAAAGTCACTTTCACGAGCCATGGATCTTTTTTTGGTGAGGAACAGGTCTGCAGAAGCATCCACTCTGCTGCTAACAAGCCCCAAACTTCTGCATCTGCAGCCACTGCCTATATGGACAAAGCGACCGGCTGGGTACCTGGACAAAGGAAAAGCAGGCGATCTGACCAGTCAGAGTCAGAGCCCAATCACTGCAGAGATTAAATGCTCTAGCTGATCAGAAAGGCAAGATGAAGTTCCTTAAAAACCAGTACTATTAAAAGGGCTGTGTGGCAGCTGCCGGACTTAACCATTTTGACAGCAGTTGCAAATAGAGAAGAGCAGTTGGGCAGCACAGCTGACATGCAGTGCAGTGTCTTGGCTTGTGCATGGCATGGTGACCTAACCCATGGCCAGCATGTGGCAGGATGGCATAGCCAGTGAGCACTGTGTCCTTAGCTAGGAGCCACCACCAGTACCTTTAGCTGAATGCCGGGCTCTGCAACAGCTCGGAAGGGAGTTGCTTGCCAGTATGTCTGTTCCGTCTGTTTCCACATTACTACATAAAAGCTGGAGCTGTCTTGATAGCCAAAAATAAAGCCAGCATAGTCATCATCTGTCACTGTGTTCACATGAAAAGTGCCTTCAAAGTCAACGCCGTTAAAAGCCGTGTAACCTGAGGATACACACAAGTTAAAAACAATTCTGCAGAACACGTTCATATTCTGTGCATTTTCTGCTGTAAAACTTGAATCTCAGAAGAGGGTACATACCAACAGCAAGGCCAGGATCACTGTTCATAGTCTGCACAATTTCCATGCCCTGTAAGGGTAAATTCAGGGTGGTTAGCATGTGTGGCAAGCTGGGTTGGCTAAGCCTGACAGCCTTTTCTAGTCTCCCTCTAGCACCTCCTTCATCCGTCTCTTCTGTTTGCTCACAACATATCTGTGATACTTGTAGCTCTGCACTAAAATCAGTGAGAACTATAATCAAATAGTAATGTTTCAGCTGCTTGTATACCCTGAGTCAGGAAGGATTTGTCGGTTTTCCTACTGCAGAATTAGTCATACTGGTATTTTGATACTTTCTTTCCCTATCATAATCTTCTGGAAATCTGCATCTGGCACTGGGGTGCAGGGGAAGAGGGTTGTGGGAAGAAGAGAGCTTTTCATAGGCTTAGCTCATACATTTGGATCATGGAGTTCAGGATTAAACTGACTGCCAGGACTGGGTTAAGGAAGATGTATACATTCCGGCTGGCTTGGCAGAGACTTTTGCAATGCGAATAAATTGCATGTTCCCTGTGACTCAGAACACATTAGCCTCCTGAAAGCTAAAATTTGTTAGTGTTAATAAGTTACTGGACTCCATCTAGGAGTACTGGAGTGCTGCATCCAGCTCTGGGGTCCCAGCACAGGGAGGACATGGACCTGTTGGAGCAAGTCCAGGGGAGGCCAACAAGATGATCAGAGGGCTGGAGCACCTCTCTTATGAAGACAGGCTGAGAGAATTGGATTTTTTCAGCCTGGGGAAGAGAACACTTTGGGTCAAACTAATTTTGGCCTTCCAGTACCTGAAGGGAGCCTACCAGAAAGATGGAGAGGGATATTCTACAAGACCATGCAGTGACAGGACAAGGGGTGATGGATTCAAACTAAGAGCAAGTAGGCTTAGATTAGATATTAGAAAAAAAATTATTTACTGTGAGGGTTATGAGGCAGTGGAACAGGTCACCTAGAGAAGTTGTAGATGCCCCAAACCTGGAAGGGTTCAAGGCTGGCTGGAGCTCTGAGAAACCTGGTCTAGTGATGTGTGTCCCTGCCCATGGCAGGTTGGGGTTGGAATGAGATGAGCTTTGAGGTCTCTTCCAACCCAAATCATTCTGTGATTCTATGAAATGCTCTGTTATATAGCAGGTGAGACTTTTAAATTATGGGAAGGATTCATGAAACTTGTTTGCTACAGAAATATTTCAACAGGGTAACATGTCTGCCCTGTGGCAGCAGTGAAACCCACCCAGAATAAGTTGGTCAGCATGTAGTTATTTTAGATTATTAGGAGCATCAATTTTGATAGCTTGAAGGCTATCAAAGGAAAATTCCTTCATTATTACTCCTGAAAATAGTCTACCAACCAAGAGTTCCCACTTTTTATGTCTGCCAGAGGTCCAGCAATTACTGATGCCTTTTTCCTGGTCTTTGGTTGGAGGCTGGAGGGATGGAAGTCGTTCATGTCAGTATTTTAATGGGATCCCTTTCGATGCACCACTTCACCAAGGTGGAACACGTTGCGATGCCCACCGTGCTTGCACTCCCCCCCCCCGTAAATCAGTATATAATTTATAGACCTTACACATTAACATATCTAACAAAGGGGCCCAATAAGTGGGCTTGGATGAGCTAACCTCTAGTTGACAGAACATGTTCTACTAAGGGAACCTTGGCTCCTCAAGATAGTAGAATGTTTGGTTTCCTGGCTCTACAGGACCTTGGAACTATACTAAGTTATCAGATTTAAAGAATTACACATGCTAATACTTGTGGATATATACAACTGTAAAAGGTATATAAAAGAAAAAAAAAATCCTCTTGGCATCATTACATAGTCAGTTTTATGGTGGTTTTCAAATGATGTTTCTCAGACAGGTAAGAAAGACCAAGTGTATTTTTACCTGGTTCAGAACCACCCAGTTGGGATCAATCTGCGCATCCCCCTCTGGGTCCAACACCACTGTCTGATAGGCCCTGAAGTCTGTCAAGGTGATCTCTGCGTTCTCGGGGCACACATCGATCCGATCAATCACTGTATCCTGGTCAAAATCAGACTCACAGACATCGCCAACTCCATCACCTGAATGCATCAGAGAAGTGAAAGGAGATTTATGGTGCAGCAAGTAGTCACATCTGGCCCAGCCACTGGATCAGGGTGTCCCAGAAGCAGTTGGAACATCAGCCCTGCTGGCTGCAGTGTCTGAGAAAGTGTGCCTGTTTTGGCTAAAGGGCCCCTGAGTGCTGGGGTTGTTCCTGGGGTGAGTGTGTGCATTGGTATTCACTGCGTTGCTCTGGTGCACATGAGTAATGCCTGGAGATGAACGCAGTGCCTGAGAATCAAAATGGCTCCTGAAGAACCATCTTACCATTGTCATCTTCCTGCCCTGGGTTGGGGACCAGCCTGCAGTTGTCAGGGCCCGGGGGCAAGAGGTCAGGAATGCCATCATTATCATCATCGTCATCACACTCATCACCCAGCCCATCCTTATCTGTGTCCAGCTGGGAGCTGTTAATAATGGTAGGGCAATTGTCTGTGCTGTCCTGGTGCCCATCACCATCGCTGCAAGAACAGAAACAAAAAAGAAATGGCATGCCAGCATCAGCTCCTGCCTCTGCACAGGGAACAGCACGGACACCTGAGGGGGAAACACACCAGTGCCAGCTCTGGAGCTGGAAGCAGACCAGTGGGCAACACATCTGTTGTTGTTCAGGTGGCTGAACTGTGAGGAGAGCAGGAACAAAGAGACTAAGATAAGGTGAGGTGGCAGGAAAGCAAAGACCCAGGCAGGAGCTATAAAAGTACTCAGGGAAAAGAAAAAGAAGCCTTACATGGTGTGGGAAACATACTGGAGCCCAAGACCCCAAACAATGTCCACTCCTAAAGGGTGTGTAAGGCACATCCAACAAGTGCAGAGTCACCAATTCAGAGGCACTCAGGAGACGGCAAGAGCTGGACACCTTGTGTCCCTCGTCTTGTGTGCACATGTGCCTTGGTGCTCATGAACATGCAGGTGTGAGTGTGAATAAAACTTTATGAGTGACTCTACATGAGCACCTGAAATCAGACTTATTTAAAAATAAGCACTGTTCTCACCCTCCTGCATAGCAAGTTTTTCATGGTGGACTTGGCACTGCTAGGTTAGTGCTTGGACTCGTTGATCTTGAAGGTCTTTTCCAAACTGAATGATTCTATGATTACAATCGTGCAGGGGGGGATATGCAGTAAGAAATAGAGGAGGAAGTCTGTAGCTCCCAAGCATCCCTCCAGGCCATAGCTGCATCAGCTGGTTACAGTGAAGAGCCACCAGGAACAGGGACACAGACTACAGAAGAGAGTTCAAGAAGTTATAGGGTGGCTACATAACTTCTCCATGCCAACTGTTAAGTGCATCCCTGAAAAAAAACACCTGAAGCGGTGTGTTTTGTATGCACACCAAAACCAAATTGCTTTCTGGCAATTAGCAGGCATGTTTTCCCTCAGTAGCTTCTTGCTTAGCACAGGTGGAGCAGTGACCTGAAGCCAAATTATCGTCATGCTATGGCTTATAGGTATGCATATTCCAAACTACGTCTCCCTGCTTAAGAAATGTGCTTTAAGTTTAGGTCAGAGTAATCAATGTTTGCACAATATTGAGATAAAATGCAATAAACACTACACATGTGTATCTATTGCAAGGTTAACCTCAGGCAGAGCTACAGCATTTCTACCAGAAAATGCTTCATACACATTAGCGAAGTTTATGGGCAGAAAAAAAAGTCTGTTTTTAAAACATGAAAAAGAACAAAGACTTATCTACTTAAGAGTGAAATGCTGATGGCCTTGGCAGCTACTGGCCCAAGACTGGGAATGATCCCTGCAGAGACATGGAAGTGGGCTCCCTGCAGCTCCCTTCACAAGAGCAGCACCCACCAATGGCCCCGGGGTGAAACCCTGCAGCTATCTGTGGCTGATGAAATGCTGTGACAGCACAGGATCTATCACTTCCCTTGCTTCTTACTGTGAGGTGCACATGGGAGGACCTGCCATCCCTAAAGCTGGTCATGCTGAAGCTGCTTCCGCTAAAATGATGCAGTTTGTCATGGGACATACTCCTGTGAATGCCCAAGACATACGAAAGCCATAGATGGAGTATCCTGGCCAGTCTTGCTGTGCTAAAGCAAAAGGGTTGCTCCGCAAGTGTTTTGCACTTGATAATAAAATTCTGTTTCTGCAACACTAGGTTCTTAAGGAAAAAATATACAGCCCTTAACTGTGAAATTTCTGCTAAGGAAACAAAGAAAAAAAAGAGGAATGAAAAATAAAGAAAAAAGGAAAGATTTTCTCACTAGGAAGCTCTGAGCAGTGCTCTGGGTTTTACAGCCAGAGAACTGCTTAAATGTCACAGGAACTCACAGGAAGCCTGTGTGAATGCGGCTAACGATGAAGGCTCGGTAACTGTACTACCACAGGGAAGTGAACAAACAAGGCTAATAAATCCTAACACTGTTTTTGAAATAACAGCTCTCTGGAATTAAATCCAGGCTAGCCTGAGGGAATCAGCAGCACACTTCAGCTCAGGACTAGCCTCTCTCACAGCATACCTGTCCTGATTGGTATCACAGGAATCTCCAACCAGGTCATTGTCAACATCCGACTGTAAAAGGAAACAGAGAAAGTTCCAGTATCAGCTGTCAAAAGCATCTATTTAAATTGCAGGATTAAATCAAAACACAACCAAATCAAACACAATTAAAATAAAAGCATGAAAAGACACTTGTTTTACAGAATATATTTTCTCTCTTGCATCATCCATCTAACCAAAAATTCAGTTTTATTAAAAAAAAAAAAAAGTGAATAAACTCTGTGAAACTTCATTGAAACAGTTCAAGCAACATTCCTCTACTACTGAAAATACGTATCCCTCATTTCTAGCCGAGGTTTATTTCTTAAGCAGCTTTCAAAATCTACAATGTTTCTCTTTAGTTTTCAACATTTTTCAATAGTCACAGGGAGCAAAATAGAATTCCAACATATGAAAAGTTACAATGACTTCTCACCTAGGAGCACTAAAAATTTTGATAAGGACACCAGAATTTTGTCCTGATTAAAGAAATATCAAGTGTAACTAAATCACACCCCTGTGTGGAGTCTGGCATTAAACTCTGTGGGACTGGAGCCCATTTTAGAGCATGACAGTAGAAGAAACATCCTAAAGCAGAGGTCCTAACAACATCCCAAACTGTGAGATTACAGCTGGTGGCTCCCCTTTCTCAGGGGAAGTCTGAGACATCAGGAGAGTCTGCAGCTCTGTAAAACTCTCCTGGATACCTAGATATATGTTATGTTACATTAGATTGCATTATCCAGGAAACACATTTTATTATAAAAATATAAATGCTATGGCTGCATGGGTTGCTTCATTCTCTTGCATCTTTTTAGACCTCAGCAGTCCCTCTCCCTAAACAAGGATAATTTTTCCTTCTGCCTGCTAACCTGGTTTGGGTTGCTGATTGTAGGGCAGCTGTCACAGGCATCACCGACACCGTCATTATCTGTGTCCTCCTGGTCCTCGTTGGGGATCCTCTGACAATTATCCAAAAGGTTCTTAATACCTAGAGTAAAGTGGATTGTGTTAAAGACAATTCCCATATTTATCCATACAGGACCATATAAACATTAAAACAGTAAAGATACTATTCCTTTTCAGCAACTATTTAATCCTGCAATGAAATTACAAGACTGAACAGTAAATCTTTCTTGTATGTGCATCACTCACTTAATAGTAGTTAGGAACATCTCGCTAAACAACAGCTTTCCAGCCCATCACACTCATTAATTACACACAATTCATTCTATCCTGTTCCTGTATCACAGCTTACAGGATGGGACATTTCATCTTTGTTATTACATTTGAAGGGGTGTGATTTTTTCACTTCTTCCAAGCCTCCTACAGCCACAAAAACAATACCTTATGGAGCTCTAGGGTATTGGTGACTGGCAACACCTGGATGCTCTGGGACATTTGTACCTTTAAGGAAATACTGAATGATCAACAACCTTAACTCTACATGAACCATGGCTTGGTTTCTCTGTTACAGTGTACCGTGCTTCCAGTGCAGGCTAAGATACGTATTAACTAAATTAAAAAGATTACAAAGACAGGTTTCATGAAGAACGGCTATGTGTTACTGCTGGTGACATGAAATCTCCTAACACACAGCACACTCTGAGCAAATTTGAATGACATCAGAGAAGCTGAAAGTGAAAAATCACTAACCATCTCCATCCATGTCATCATCACAAGCATCTCCTTTCCCATCACCATCTGTGTCCCTCTGGTCATTATTCAGGACATTACGGCAGTTGTCACAAGCATCTCCAAAGATATCTTGGTCACTGTTTCTCTGGTTAACATTGGGAACCAAGACACAGTTATCCTGCAAGAGACACAGAATCAGACATTAGTCAGGCCATGAAGCTTTAATTTCTATTTTAGTTGATTTATAAAACTCTTGTACTTATTTCTACTTTCCAAAAAAACCACAAAAAAAACAAATGAAAACAAAACCAAAACAAATTAAAAAAATCCAAACAAACCAAAAACCAAAATCAACCAAAACAACAAAATAGTGTGAGCAGTTTTGGCATTTTATGTGAATATTAGCTCTGGATCAGATTTCACTTGCTCTCCCAAAGCTCTGCTTTGAACCACGCTGTGGGAATCCTAATCATAAACATCCAGTACCATAAGGCTTTGCTTATAGCTTTGATTTCTGATTCTCATTTTGGATGCATCCATGGTGAGGAACCTGTTTCTGCTCCTGAGCTTTCTCACATCATCCTTTTCAAAAGCTGCAGTTCAGAGACTGAGAAGATTGCAGATGCTCTCAGTGAAAGGCCATTGCCCCCTTCTGGTACACACTCAAACTAAAGCTGGAAACTGAGGAAAGAACTTTTTGATGCAAAAAGGTACAAGTTTTTGCCTTCTAAAGTCCATCAGGAGGTATGTGGAGAAAATTTTATTTCAAAGTGGTATAAAATTTGTACACCAATCTAGCACACTCATGACCTCATCATCTTGCTCAAATAGAAGAACAACAGAGACTAGAAACAATATAGAAGTTACTTGCTTATGAAGTTGCTGAACCTGCAAATAGATTTACAGTTGTAGGAGGATTTAATTTTTTTTATTTTAGAACATTAGTAAAATCAGTTGATTTAAGCTAGTAGAATTTAGTGTGGGCCTCTGTGGCAGAACAGCCTGAGACAGACCTTCTGTGACTACTAGTCTGCCCGAGGTCCAGGTAGATATTTGTACTCTGGATAACATGTTGTTGTTGGCTTCCTTGGAAGCACGTTAAGCAGTATCAGTCAACAAATTTAATATAGAACAACAGTTGGCTTGTAAGAATACAGGGTGAAAACAAAACAGCATTTCCAATCTGAATTTATCCTCTAATGTATTCTGCTGTGTGTATCCACGTGGAAACCTCTTCTGCATTGAGGACACAATCCAAAGCTTTTCAAGTTATTGGCAAAACACACATTCATTTGTGTGGGTTTTGGATCCCTGATGAAATGTGTTGTCAGGTCAACCTGCTCTTTAAATACAAAGATGTTAATGCAAGTAATGTTCCTGAAGGTCATGCTGTGGGAGAGTGTGGCAGAAGGACACAAGCTCTATACACAAAAAGCTCTAGAATTAAATGATAAAAGGTAGTAATGAAGGAAACACAGGTGAGATTTAAGGCTGGATGGTTTAAGTCTTGTAAGAATGAGCAGTATATAAAAGAAAAAGACAGGGTTTAAGGGGTCACTGTCAGTGATGGGTATGTAACAATCTCTGGAAAATAGTAATGAGTCAGATTTCAGAATCAGTTCTCACTGCAGCAATGGGAAATCCTTCTGTTTGCACAGACCCCTGCATCTGCTCTATACACAGCACCTGCTCATTGGGAATGCCATCTCCATCTGCATCATCATCACAGGCATCTCCAATTCCATCACCATCAGCATCTTCTTGTCCAGAATTTGGGACAAATCTGCAATTGTCCTAGACAAAAAAGGAGACAAGTCTGGTGTGCTATAGGTAAACTGGATGCCTTCATAATTTGAATGATTTTTTCCTATTATTAATTAATTGATTCATCAAATTAAATAGAATAACCTGAAAAAAGATGAATACATCGAGTCATATTTCTTACAGTCTTCCTCTGTATCCCTTCATGCTCTGAATTATTATAGAATTAAGAAAGCATTTCTTACCTTTCTGCAGTTGTCAGCAGAGCATGAGAGTTCTTCATTAGGATAGCCATCAATGTCCACATCTTTTCCACAAATATAACCATCACCAGCCCAGCCAATGCCACACTGTCAATAAAACATCATGGTAGTACTATCAAAAGGTCAATGAGTCACTGTAGAAATATTCAAGAAGGAAAACTCACACCAGTCTTGAAAATAGCAGCATATGGAAGTCATGGCCAGATAACGAAGTATAATGAGATACAGCGAGCTTGAAACAAAGATTTTCTTTCCTCATTACAGATGCTGCAGTGTATCCAGATACAGCAAGAAAGAGCTACAACTTGATGTCAACTGCAACGTGTGCCTGCCACACCTAATGATTTCAGTGGGAGCTATAGATTTCTTATAGACATTGGCCAGGAACCTATTTTGGCTCCTCACTGGCAGGCTGAGTAAAAGCAAAGAGGAGACCTAGGCAGAGAATGCACCTAGCATCTCGGCAAGGGGCACATGGTTAGATGGAATGACTGTGCTATGTTCAGTATTTCAAGAACACATCTGCAACTAGAGGAAGTTTTAAGAGAAAACTGTGTTGACATTTACTAAGTTTGCATCAGCAAAACAAATGCATCTGCATACAAGTTTCTCCTAGCCAGTTACATTATTACTGTTTCAAACCAACACCTCCCTTGTGTTGAAGACATATGCAAAGAACTGCATATCAAAGTCTGGCCTTCCCTTAAAACCAGGACTTGCCTAATACAAGTATCTCGGCATCTTCCAATTACAGCATGGACTTAAAATATCCTAGATTATTTATCTTTGAAACAGATGTACTTAAAAATGAGACCAAAGCAAGTGCCAGCAAAAGCATGCACTGTATCCAAATTTAGGACACAGGATTAGTCTCTTGCTTTCTGTTGCAAGATGGAAAAACTAAGTAATATGCTTCAGTATACTCTTACAGTGGAAGTTCATATACTACTTGGTGCTCCTCTGCTCCCATAAGTGGTAAGCACAGTACAGCCTCCCTGTGCCTGGAATCTGTGATCTCACTTTAAAAAACATCCTCCCTATCAGCCAGCAAATACAGGCACGTGGCCATGCACAGAGGATCCTTACTCACAGCTATGCAGTTGAGCACCAGGAGAGGAATTTGTCCTTGTGATGTCTTCCGTAGAGTGACACTTGACAGGTTTTTCTGAGGAGACTACAGAAAGTCTACAAAAGTGATTCCTAAAGATCTAGTTACACAGACACAGTGAATATGATATATGAATATGGCTGCTTTACAGACATGTGGCAAGAACAAAACAATTGCAAGATAGTTTCAGCCCAGCTTTCACAGCTGGTCTTGGCCAGTGTGCCACAATTAGTAAAACATCCAACTGTATAAAATGACCACAAAGACTTTCTCATTTCCAGCCAAAAATGGTCTGGCTTACACTGTAAAAATGCATCAATTAATGAACTCACAATACATGTCACATCTCCTCTTCTCTCCTCAATACAACGGGCATGGATGCTGCATGGATTGAGGGCTCGATCCCTGCAGCTCCGTTCAGCCTGGCATCCCTTGGTTTGGTCTCCTGTATATCCTGGTTTGCACTGGCCACAGTGGTAAGACCCCTGTAAGAACAAAAAAATCACCAAACAGCCTTTTAACAGGACTTTTTTTCCCTTTTAAACAAAGCACAAGAGCAAGATTCAAGTCACGCTGCTTATACTGTGCAAGTTTTTCATCCATTGAGGCCTCTTGTACTGTGAATAAACTTTATTTTCCACAAGAAAATGATATTTAGCTCCCAGAGTACATGCTGGAAAACATACTCAACTCTTGCCTGTTTAGAGCACTCTTTTGTTAAGCCAAAGAAAAGTCATGTAGCAGCAAATGCTTCTTCATGATGCCTTGTGCCTGCCAGCATCACCCTGAGCTGCTTCCAGGTGGCTGAAAGTTTGTGCAAAACTCTAAGCAGCAGCTGATTAATCAGGGTAGATGATCTTATTTCACTGTAAAGCACACCCATCAGTTTATTTAAGGGCAATTTGGCACAAATTTTAATCAAAGAGAGAGAAGAAAGTTCATAATGTCTTCGTCCCGTTTTATTTTTTAAGCTAAAATGTTTTAAAGCCAATTTAATCCAACGTTTTTCTTGTGTAAACAAACACAAAGGAACTCAGCCAAGGAATCTCATTATGTCCTGGGCCAATCACCATATGAGACATAAACAGAAAAATGCTGATAAAGTGAGGCCGTCTTTAGGCATCTAATGTGGCTTTTGTCTCTATCTCACATTCTTTTAGACTTGTAACTTAAGATGTAAAAGCTAATTGAGAACAATCTTTTTACCTTATGGAGAATAATTATTTTTTGACATACCAAGGGACAGAAATGGGCAGATCTCTGACAAACATGTGCATCTAACTCTTGGTGAAACTGAGGTGCTTCATACAACTTCACTCTTCATGTACAAAGTCTGTTGGAAGAACTTTCAGGAATATCATAGTCCACCATTATAGAGAAATCTACTTACTACTCAGACGGGCATTATTTTTGTCCTCTACTCTTAACTTCATTACAAATTTTAACTCTGTGCTGTCTGCATACTTTCAGGATGAAGATGAAAATAAACAGATGATTGAAGAGTAAAATAACCCCTGGGCCATGCAAATGGTATGGCTTACTTAAAATACACCAGCCTGTGCACTTTATCCTAATGGACGCTAGGGTAGTATCTTCTGGAGTCTGCTGAATTTGTTCACTATATTCTGTTCTATATCAAGCTCTGGTACGCATTAAAATAGCCTCTAAGGCAGCATTTCCAGACTAGACTGTTTCTGAAGGGATAAAGGGCTAGAAACCCCATACTGCTCAGTTTTGACAGATGGCAGGACACTTGGTGCCTGCCCTCTGCAGACAAGGCCCGATGGCCTCCCAGAGAGGCTGCATGTCTAGTCACACAGCAAGATACAACATGTGACAGTAAATGTTCTAGATATTAAAAAAAAGATACAAACATACTGAACAGTGAAAACTGCCCTAAGAAAACAAGCTTATTCACAAGGAAAGGTAACACTAAACACAAATGGTAGCCTCAACAAGGCCTTGCAGTAGAAAGGACCACCTTTACATGTGAAGGATACTTTTAACTCTTCTCTTGCTATGAAGAAAGCCTGTGGCATGTACAACCAGGACAACCAGGGGATCAGGTCCAGCCAGCATGGATTTATGAAAGGCAGATCCTGCTTGTTCTGTAACGGGGTGACCTACTCAGTGGATGAGCCTTTGACACCATTTCCCACAGAAATCCCCTGGGGAAACCAGTAGCTGATGGCTTGGGAAGGTACACTGTTCATTAGGTAAAAAAAAGGCCTGGATGGCTAGGCCCAGAGAGTGGTGGTGAGTGGAGTTACATCCAGCTGGTGTCTGGGCACAAGTGCTGTTCCCTCAGCTCAGTACTGGGGGCAGTTCTGTTCAGTGTCTTCATCGATGATCTCAGGGAGTGCCCCCTCAGTCAGTTTGCAGGTGACACACAGCTGAGTGGGAGTGGTGATCTGCTGGAGGGCAGGAAGGCTCTGCAGAGGATCTGGACAGGCTGGATCATGGACTAAGGCCAATGGTGTGAGGTTCAACAAGGCCCAGTGCTGGATCCTGCCCCTGGGTCACAACAACCCCAGGCAGCTCCACAGGCTGGGGCAGCATGGTTGGAAAAGGACCTGGAGGTGCTGGTGACAGCAGCTGAACATGAGCCAGGGTGTGCCCAGGTGGCCAAGAAGACCAATGGCATCCTGCTCTAGATCAGCAACAGTGTGGCCAGCAGGACCAGGGCAGGGATTGTCCCCCGGTACTCGGCACTGGTGAGGCCACGCCTTGAATCCTGTGTCCAGTTTTGGCCTCTTCATTACAAGAAAGACATTGAAGTTGCTGGAATGAGTCCAGAGAAGGGCAATGGAGCTGGTGAAGGGTCTGGAGCACAAGTCCTGTGAGGAGTGGCTGAGAGAGCTGGGGGTGTTTCGCCTGGAGAAAAGGAGGCTCGGGGGGACCTTATTGGTCTACAAGTACCTGAAAGGACACTACAGATGGGTGAGGTTCACTTTTTTTCTCCCCAGTAAGAAGTGATAGGACATGAAGAAATGGCCTCAGATCCCCAGGCCCTCTCAGGCAAGGGGAGATTAAGATGGAATATTAGGAAGAATTTGTTTACACAAAGGATTGTCAAGCATTGGAACAGGCTGCCCAGGGAAGTGGTGGACTCACTGTTCTTGAAAGTGTTCAAAATAGGTGTGGATGTGGCACTTGGGAAAATGGTTTAGTGGTGGGATTGTCAGTGCTGTGTGAACAGTTGAACTTGGCCTTAAGGGTCTTTTCTCTCACAAATAATTCTATGATTATGTGATTCTATGTCCAACTTGCTTCGTAGCACTAAAGTGGTTGTATGCCCTTTTTACTGGATCCTAACATCTTTCAGACCATTTTTACTTCTCCTATGCTTGGTCTCCTGGGTTTAATATCTATTGGCATTAACAGTCTTGTACCAATTGCAGTTCTCCATGTTTCCATTTATTTAAAGAGATAGCTGTTACTGTATACATAACTCCTATAAAGAGAGCACCCAGAGGAACAGCTTGTTGCAGCCGTTTTCAGCTGGCAGAAGATAAGGGAAGCAAAGGTTTAATGTTTCAGAGGAAGTTCCTTGCAATAACATGCCAGTAAACACACATCACTGGATTACCATCCAGTGGATTACCAGAGAAGAGCTCCTGCTCTCCAGGGGAAGTGATAAGGATACAATTCAGATGGATGTGTTAATGATAAATCAAGTATTGATTTTTTTATTGTTAGCCAGGAAAAGAGGAAAGGATTCTTTGATTTATATGAAGCCAAGAAACAAATTGTATTATTCAGCTCTTCCATCAGACCCATAAATCCAATCTTAGCCTCACAGAATTTTAAAACCATTGATTTTTTAAAGGCACAAATGAAAAGATGCTTACCAAAGTGTTTATGCAATGGGAATTCGGAACACAGAATCCAAGTCCACCATTCTGACATTCATCAATATCTAAGCAGACCTAGCAATAAATCAAATTCACAAATAATAAAAATAATGTCAATTTATTGAGATCAAAGTCTGAAGAAGCAACACTGAAGTTTAAGACTAGAAAAGAGACATAGCCTCTCCTGAAACCACTCTTAGAATGTGACAGGCATATCCACAGGCTAACTTTCCAAACCCTGAAGAGACACTATGAAACAGAAAATTTTAACTTTAGGATGTGCTGTGGTTCACCCACAAGAGTTTATACAAAAACTGTGTTCCTGTTGTAAGGTGATTACAGAAATATGCAAAAAAATTTACAGTAAAATAGGCCTTTTTTTATAATTTTCTTCCGAATTCAGAGCCAGTTCACAGAAATCCACAGAGCCCCCTGAAGTTGATCGGAGATACTTCCAAAGATAATGACGTTTTTTCTTGTCTCTATTCCAGTCAAGAGTATTGGATTGTTATTAAAGCTAAGCAAACACAATTCAGATCTCTAACTGAAACACTCTTGAGCTCTGCCTAACAGCATAAGGCAATTATGGAATGACTGAAAAATAAATACAATTCAATACAGATGCACTGCTAATATAAAACCAGCACCTTGCAATGGAAGTGCTGCCACTCACCTGCTTATTGTTCTTGGCATAGCTGAGTCCTATCCCTTGCACGGTTTGTCCTGTATATCCTGGAGGACAGGTCTCACATCGGAAACCTGGAGCAGTGTTCACACATCGTACACCAGGGAAGCAAGGGTTGTAACGACACTGTAAAGAAAAATGAACCGAGCACATGTTCTTCAGTGCCTCAGTAACATCCAGACTCTGACTGTGTGTACAGACCTCTCACCAAAGGCAATGCTACATGCAACACCTGTATGTCTTCTGTTCACAGAGGGCTTAGAGAAGAAACCATCTCTGCAGGTATTTCTGACCTCTGTAGGTCTTCAGCTATCTCTAATTTAAATCACATTTGCAACCTTCCATTACAGCCTGTAGCTGATGTCCTAAACTCTCATCCTCAATCCTTGCTTTAGCTGGGAAGATTCAGATCCCTTGGAGGCTGAAAGCCCCCTGCAAGGGTCCAGACCACAGTATCAGGAAAGCCACATAATTCCAACCCTCCAAACACCCATTTTGTACACACCGAAGTGGCAGCAGCATTTTCCTTCATTTATATTTGGACAAATCACATAGCCAGAAGGAATCCAAACATAAGTCAGATAAGCAGGGATGTGTCAGTGGCACCCACACATTTCTAGACCGGAGGCTCACAGACAATCCTTGGAACTTCTCCCAAAATATCACAAGTCCACAAAATCACCCTTGGCCTGAAGGCACCATTCACTTCATTGCCTTATGCTGTTTTACAAAACAGCTGTGACTGACTTCACTGGTCTTGTAGGTGCCAGTTTGGGAAGCACATACCACATATCACTGCCTTTCCAACATCAACACTAGCTGTTAGGTAACATTTATGAGTACCAAAAACATCAACATGCCATCCTGCTGCACAGGGCTCAAAAACAACAATAAATGAGAAACATGAGAATGAAATACTAAAGAGTTTTAAAAATATGTCTTTTTTTCTCCTTACATCACTAACAGAAAAAGATCTGCAAGATGGAGGGAGAACAAACCAGACGATATCCACCTACAAGAGACACAGAACTTGTAACCAAACACACACACACGGAAGCAAGAAAATGTATGTTTAATATCAAAATGTGTTTGACAGAAAGATTTGTTAATAGTACGTCAATCAGTAATATAAGGAAAACATAAAACCTAGGACAGACATTTTGTGCCTCATTTTGCTGTGGATTCTTTATTGTAGGCAGCAGAGGGC
Source organism: Orthonyx spaldingii (assembly GCA_013397795.1). NCBI lineage: Eukaryota > Metazoa > Chordata > Aves > Passeriformes > Orthonychidae > Orthonyx > Orthonyx spaldingii. Next base: position 263,400 of record VZTJ01006513.1, read on the forward strand.
ACCCAAATTACACAGCACACAGAGCAGAGCTGCAGCTCCCAAGATAATGGGCACCAGCATACCAAAGTAATGTCTTCAAACTGGTAATGAATTAGGGAGCATACTGCAGAGATGCTAACAACCTTGAGAAAGATGATGGCAGCCCTTAGTGAGCAATCTTCCAGATTTGTCTTTATCAGAATTTGTCCAAAAACTTCTTTTTAAATGCCTATTATTAGGAAATACAGAAATAGTTTGTTCATAAAAGGCTTGAAATAAATTTTTTAAAACTGAAAGAAAACAAAACTGACCAACCAAACAAAAAAACTGTCCTTCATATCAGCTAGCTCAGGAAAACAAGTAATATGACACATCCCCTCTCACCAGACAATTCAGAATTATTGCCATTTATTGCTTCTTTATTTCTCCCTGTGCAACTCTAAGTAAAAATCCAGCTGATTAAGTAGGTATTTGCTGGTGAACAAAATTGCTCCTGACAAGGTAGCATTTTAATGGCAGTGTCAACATAAAGACCTCGTAATAAGCAAGACTGTATCTCTATGACACAATTTTGGCAAAAACCCCTTGCTGTTTCTAATGTGAAAGCAGGTCTGTTGTGTAGTGGTGGCAGGAAGATGAAGGTACATGAATCCCCAGTGATTAAAGCCTGACTGCTAACAGACAACCACTTTAATATCAAGCCATCATAAATTAGTCTGTTTCTTTGCCCACTACGGCTGTAATGTTGGAGAAGAGTTGCTCCAGCCCTGAAAATATCAGGGAGGTGATTACTGCCATGCTCTGCCTCAGTCTGAAAATAGCTCAGGAGGTGAAACCCATCCACACTGGCAGGCTGCACATCAGCTGGCTTGAGTCTCACACCACGGCTGTCTGTGGCATGAAACATGTACCACAGCTGTTTTGGATACACCACTTGTATTCACATTTCAGAGCTTCACCTCCATTTTTTGCGCCTTCTGTTGCCACAGACACAATTCATGCCATGTAAGGCAAAACAAGAGACGTTGCCAACACCTCAGGAAACTGCCACACTCAAGTCACTTTCTCTCCACAGTGTTTTTCACAGACAGGTATAACTTAGGCACATCACATCCTCTCTACTGATGGTCTACAGGAGGGAGTAAATCAAAAGAGCAGTCAAAGCACATTTCCTGTTGGCTAGCAAGGAGAAAAAGTGAATTGCTTTTGCTGTTTTACATTATTAAACAGGTACAGTGGTAGTACTGTGTTAAGCACAGGTGCAGTATGACCTAATTCCTTGGTCTACTACATCCAGGTGCTTTTCCACAAAAAAACCTAAAGAGTAAGGGTGAAAATCATCCCACAGAAAAAAATGCAATTAACCTGTAAGTGGTTTTGTTGTTTCTGTTCCAAGTAAGTGCCACATTTCAATTAACACAGGTTTTCTTTAATCATTTAAGATACTGTAAATTTATTAATTCAGTCCTGAATACACGCAAGCTCTGAATTTCTAACATAGCACAAGAAAAGAACTAGATTTAAGTCAACATTATCAGATTTCAACACAAACACAAAGAAGCAAAAGGAACAATGACAATAATTGTTTATTTTCTTTCATAAGACTTCTAAGATAAGGATGAAAACATGGCTTCAGTTTGGGTTGAAGAGTAGACTTTGGTCTCCAAGGCTGGTTCAGGAGCACAACAATTTAAAGGAACAAAGCTCATACTGACAAGAAGTGCTTCTGCAGCCTACAACAGAAGCTACTGCATCTTCTTGTGGAATAGAAATAACAATGCCAAAAGTTTGTTTTGGTCGGATTTAGATTTTGGAGGTTTTTTCCAAACATTAAGCTCCTTTAAATGCCTTCTCAGCTCACCAGGGTATTTCAAGTTTTCACACACACAACTTCCAAAAGGTTGCAGAAACAGCAAAACAGGGATATAAAATCAAATGAGAATGAATTAATATTCACTGTGCAAGCAGTCAGTAAATGCTGAAGACAGCAAGTATCAGCAACCCATTGATATGTAAGAAACAGTTGCTTTTTAACTTCTTTTTTTAATTTAGTGAAAATCACTATTTTACCTCATCAATATCTGAGCATGTAACTCCATTTCCCGTGAGTCCTTCAGGGCAGGGCCCACATTGAAAACCCTCTGCTGTCTCCATGCATCTCACTCCCCTGAAGCAGGAATTAACTTCACATTTTGGTTTAGTGCGCCTAGGAAGCTGAGTTGGAAAACTCACAGTGCCCAAACCTTTAATGCAGAAAGAAGAACAATTTCAGTGGTTGAAAGAAACATTCATCATGGCTCTCAGCTGGCAAGCATTTTAAAGAAATCCCCAATACACCAGGTCCCTGCACTGTGCTGCTCCCAGCTGTGCTGTGGTTGAAAAGACTCCATGCCGGGAATGGCCCAGGAACTGACTGTGTCTCCAGCAAGGGGAAACTGAGGGTATTTTTTAGGTCCATGTGCTTCTCCTGGCTACATATGGGAGTCCTCCTCCTAGATTAGTCCTAAAACATATCTGCTGCTGACCAGGGGAGAAAACTCTGAAAGCCTGTGACCTCATATCAAGAGACTCAAGTATAAGGGTAGAAGTACAAGGCATTTCTCTGGCTAAACTGGCAACACTACCACTTCATAAGAAAAACAATGTTCTGGTTTCACAACAGCATCTCTGACAGTCCACAAATAAGAAGAATGAAAAAGAAGCAGCTGGCAGTCCACAAACACAGCACGACCACACAAATACACAGGTTTAGGTGCATAGAGACCAGCCAAAACTGGTCTTTCCGAGACTCTGGCAGGTACGGAACCTCGGTACAAATGCATATAGAAATTTGACTTTTCCTTTGGCACTTACACATAAAAGTTACCCTGCCTAGAGCTCAACTTGAGTTTTGATGAGGCTGACAGACTGGGAGAAGAAATCAACTAAAAGGCCTTTTGAATTTGAGACTTCATCTCACATAGTAAGGGAGTATATTGGTTTTTATAGTGACTGCACTTGTGTAGCGATTGTCAGTTGTGTAGGAGGGCCATGCAGTGGCATTTGGGAAAGTATTTATTTCTTTCATTTAGAGAAAAGATGAAGACCACGTCTTTGGTCCTACTGCTGTCAACTAGTGACTGCCTACTCAGAATCAAATAAACTTCAGGTGAACTGCATAAGGTCTTCCTCAGACTGATAATACCAGCTAGAGCAGAACATGATTCTTCCCTTGTCCTTCTACTACGATTGTGCTTGAGATAGTTGGGAGAGAGCGTCTCCCTCCACAGGAACATGTGGCACAGCTTTGTGGCAGAGTGAGAACTGACAGTACAGCCTGAGTGGTACTGCTTGGGTTAGTGGCATTTTATTCCCCAGTAGGTGATTGTGAGGTCTATGGAAGCTTTTTCTCTAATGAAAATCTATTTTAAATTTGTGTCCAAATACAAATACATCTAGAAATGTGGACACAGTATTTTTTAAAAAGCACTTTTTAGAAACCACATAAAGCTAACACGATCAATACTAGTTTTAAAACAACTCTATATCTCTTCTAGATTATTACCAGCAATAACAGAAATACTCACCACATGCTTGGCACTCAGCTATAGTATTTCTCAGAAAAGTTGTTTCTTTGACCTTGAGAATATAGAAAATAAGTATTATTTAGGTACAGATAGTTCCAGTTTGCAGCTGGCTGAGAGAAGAACCATTAGTCCCCAAGATGCCACTCAAACCATGCAACATAGGTAATCTGTCTTAAATGAGATGCTCTTTGTAGACCGTAAAATTAAGGATATGGATAATAGGTGTACTTAGGTTCAACCTTTGTCAACAGGACCTTTAAAGGTCCAAAGGTCGTTGTTTAACCAAAGGAATGTGCCACCAGCAATTCCAGTTCTGACATCCACCAGCAAGTGAAACAAATGCAACTTCAGTTCAGTGCAACAGACCCACAACCATCTAATAGTGGGCTAGGACAGCTACTCTACTTCCTCACCAGACACTAAATCTGAATATGCAAGCCCCTTACACTCTCACATTCAATGATCCTCCCTTGTAAGCACAGGGTACCAGTACCTATATGGTTATTTCTTCTCCATTGTGTCATGCCTCCAAGACAATGAACTCTACACAGGTGTTTATTGCTTACGTGAAGTCTGCACTGACTCTATCAAAGGGGCAAAACGGGGATATTTCACACTAAAGCCTCTATACAGTACCTGTTGTCTAAGAAGGTCTTTCACATCTCCCAGTATTTGGTTCATCTGCATCATTTGACCCATCAGCTGCCTATTAAAATCACCTGCAGGAAAACAGCAATGAAAAAGAGTGCACAACATAACTCTCCTTCATTTGCCATGGTAATTTCCAAGATATAACACGGAAACCCCATGAAGAGCCATGGGGGGCAGACATTACTGTTATGTAAGCCCTGTAGAAATCATCAGAGCAAACACAGTATTTACCTCAAATTTTTGTAGTGTAATTTGCGTGAACTCAAGGCTTTTTCAGACTGAACTCCTCTTATACCACAGAAACAGGCAAAGCAGAAAGCTCTTCACAGAGAGGAAAACAAGATCACAATTCTTCTACCATTACTTCTGCGTCAAGGCTCTCTAAGGCAACTAATGCCACCAGTGCTCCTGCATCCTCCGAGGTCTAAGACCAGTAACCCTAAGTGTAACCTCAGGATTTCAGAACTGGTTATTTGTGACAACCTATTTGGGGCAAGAGAGCAAGGTGAGGCTACGAAGCATATGTGCATACAATGGGAAGACACCCAGCATAAGTGCATTCCATGTCACAGAATCAGAGTCATAGAATCATCAAGGCTGCAAGAGACCTTTAAGATCATGCCATCTACCATCCACCCAACACTACCACTGTGACCCCTAAACCACTAAACCATCATCTAGCACCAGATCCAGACACCACTTCAACACCTCCAGGTAATTTCACTACATCCCTGGGCAACCAATTCCAATGCCTGACCACCCTAATAATGAAAAAATATTTCTAATATCTAATCTGAAAATCTGAATCTCCCCTGTCTCAGTTTAAGGCCATTTCCTCTTGTCCTCCTACTGCAGGCATGGCAGAAGAGACCAACCCCCACCTGGCTATGCCCTCCTTTCAGGTGGTTGTAGAAAGTAATGAAGTCCCCCTGAGCCTCCTCTTCTTGAGACTAAACAAACCCAGCTCCCTCAGCTGTTCCTCATATGACACATTTTCTAGTCCTTTCACCAGCCTTGTTGCCCTTCACTGGACATGTTCCAGCACCTCTATGTCATTTTTGAAGTGAGTGGCCTAAACTGAACACAGGATTTGAGGTATGCCCTCACCAATCCCGAGTACAGGGGGTTGATTACTTCCCTGGTCCTGCTGGCACAGCACAGTTGTCACCACAACTGATTCATACATATTTTCCACTGTGAAGTTACCCAGCTTTCTGAGCAAGCTCACTGTGAAGCTCTGAGAACACATCAACAGTGCCTGCTCTGACAAAACAGTGGTTTTAGTACCTGCAACAGGTACTTGGCTTTTCTTCTCAAAGGCAGCTCATCACACTGTACACAAGTTTCATGGCTGCATTTGCTTCTGACAGTCCTCAATACTAAGGAACAAATTAAAGACCTCTAAAACAAGACCAAAAGTTATGTCTGTAATGAGCCATGGGGAAGGACCAGATCAAACCTAAGATCTTCACAGGAGAATTTTATCTGTTAAATGAAACATTGGTTTTGAGCCAGTGACAGAGAAGAAGCAGAGAGCATGTTTAGCACAGTAGCTTGTAGTTGCTTCTGTTTGCAGCTTACTTCTCAATTTCTCAGCTTACTTCTCTTCTCTCAAGAAGATATTTGTTTACTTCTCTAAGTCTGTATTTAAAAACAAACTTCACAAATATATGCTCTTTCATAGTCTAGGCAGGCAGAATATTTTGATGCTATGCCCAGTAGCTTCAGGGAGGTTTATTCACATGTTATTTTTGTGAGTACTGAAAGCTTATATGAAAAATGCTTCTCTTAATGTTTATCTCATTGTTTCGTACTTCAAAGCATGTCTAACTGTTTCCAAACATTCTAGTGGGAACCATCCAACTCTTCACATAGTATGTTTCTTCACTTCATATTTTCTCATCAAAACACTGAACAAGTTTAAAGAGTCAGGAATCACCTGTTCCAGAGCCTGCCTCTGTTCTAGCCCTAACTTTGCCTTATTTTTATTTGGGTGACAACAGCAGGACATAATATCATGTATATTTTAGAATCCCATAGTGGAACCTGGCACACAAGCTGTCAGACCAGATGCTGGGGTCTGTTCTTGTTTTATTTTTAAAACAAAGACTCGTTTAGGCATTATTGATTGAAATCTGCAAAAAATTCTCAAGACTTCAGATGCTGTTTGTTGGCTAGCATCTAAATCAAAAGCAGATCTATTCTGTAGTTAAGTTTTGCAGACTGCTGAATGCTAAGGTGGACTAAACAAGTTATACTGCCATGAGCTACATGTCCTGTGTGCAAATTCAGACAGCACAGCAGAAACAGCTGAATACCCCCGGTTTTGTTTTTTTCTCGTCCATTAAAAGCAATTCCAATAGTCGGCCCCATTTGCAGCAGAATGACCAGTGTTCAGGGATAAGTACTCACAGAGGCCTTTAAGGAAGCTGTCAGTCCACAATACAGTGGACCCAGGAGCAAGCAGGTAAGCAAAAGGTACCAGCCTGGAGCTACACAATTGTATCTGGCCCTTCCATGTAGCCTCTCTCATTCATACTCCATCTAATAAGACAACTCCTCAGTTCAGCTAGTCCCTAGCTCTATATTCTTGAGTCAGTAACAATATGATTAACAGAATGGCTTTCACAGTAATAACTGAGTTCAGAGACTGCTCTGACCAAAAGGGAACTGAAGTCCCTGTCCTTCTCTTGCCAGGATGTTGTAGTGTAGAATCATAGATTGGTTTGTATTGAAAAACACCTTTGATGACCATCTAGTCCAACCTCCTTGCCATGGTAGGGACATGTTTCACTAGACCAGAATGCTCAGTCCCATCTAACACTTCCGGATGGGGCATCAACAGTTTCTCTGGGCAACCTGTTCAAGTATGGGGCCTTGGATTTCGAGCAGGCAACCAGCTTCATTGCACAGCAATTGGCCCAGGCATGCACAAACACTAGCCACAGTGAAACACCTCATAAATATTTCTTCTACCTCTCTTGGGAACAACAGCTCTCTGACTCAAGAAACACACTTGATCCCATCTGTGTCATTCAAATCCTGAAGTGTCATTCAAAGAGAATGATATTTGTAGAATCATAGAATAGTCTGAGTTGGAAGGGACTCATAAAGATCATTGGGTCAAATCCTGGCCCAGCATGGAACAACCCCAAAAATCATACCATGTGCCTGAGAACATTGCCCAGCTTGTTAAACTCTAGAAGATTGTGGTTTCTTGTCCAGAGATCAATCCATGATTATAGTATAGGTGATGGCTGACAAGAAAAAAACATTTCTTGACAGCCCATAATCTTCCACTAAAGAAGTTGCACATACCAGTTGTATGTGCAATTAGGAAAAGACAGGTTCCAAGTAAACGGAAGGAAATATTCCTCAGATATGTGATAAATTTCTTGCCAGGAGACATTCTTGACCATGCACTCAAAACTGACTGGACAGATTCATGGACGAAAACATATATTGAGTACAAAACACAAAGACTTCACCTCTGAGTCAAGAGCTGAATACCACGTACTGCTGGAGTACAGTGAAGCATTCAGAGAAAACTACACTAAGACTCCATTCCACTACGATCTTGTCCTTGGGTCTATATTTACATACTGTCTCTAATGACAACTTGGTTAAAAGAACCTTTGGTCTGGTGCAACATAGGTTTTTTTTTTTCAATACTTTGTCAGGTTCCGGTACTCTACATGAACTAAACAACCTCCAAAGATCCCCTCTGACGCGAATGATTTTGTGATGATGATCATGTGCAGCACACTAATCTTATCTACCAAACCCAGTGCACCTTGCATTCTCTTTTCCTACCCAAACATCAAGTTCCAAATATACATGTTCAGCCTGTGTCTGATCATCATAATCTCAACTCACTGCTTAGATGTCTCAGTTTCACAAGCTGAACATGGAGGGAATGCTCCTGCCAAAGCAGTGAGCAACAACCAGGCACACAGTCAAAGCCATGTACAGTTATTCAGGTCCAGAGCACTCCCAAGGATTTTCCAATTAATATGAAAGCACATGCTTTTACCAAGATATTAGGTCTCACCTTCCTATACAGCTAAGCATTTGCTATCACATTCTAGGCAGTAGGCAAAATTGTCCTTATCTTATATATTATTGCCATAAAAGGGCATCATAAAGCATACACAAAGTTCAAGGCAGCCGAGTTAAAACTGTTTTTGGAACATCCACCTTTTCCTTTGGTGGATTTGACTATGTAGACTTTGAATGTATCTCTGTGAGTTCTTTATCATTATTATTATTAATGATACTAACTCCACTTGAAAGTTAAACGCGAACTGAATTTGAGAGTCTAAGCCAGGTGGAGTCAGCCACAGAGAGACAGTATCTGTCTGTATATTATATGCATTACTGATTAGTGAGCAAAAATTTACAAATGAGAAAGCTGCAAGTCTGTAATTTGGAAACTTGCTGTGGGAGAGCTGTCAGTTTTTGCAGAAGTAAGCACTGAATTACCCTTCCCTTCCACATTCAAATGCCTGTTGATTCAGTGAAAAAGAGAGCTGAGGATAAAACTCATTTTTTTACCTAAGCGTACATATGTTAAAAAGCAAGGAGATAGAAGTACGTGCAACTAAGAATTTACATAGCTAAAAGGTAAATCAGATTTTGTTATCACTGCACACCACTGATGCCTACATTCATGTGACATACCCAGGATGCTCTCATAAAATTCTGCATCTTGTCTGTGTTGTTATCAAAAGTAGCAATACTGCAGGGTTGGGTTTGGTAGAGGAGATGGAAAAGGGTGCACAAGAAAGAACGTATCATGGATCCTATTTCAAACCTTGAACTGAGTTTCCTTTCTGTGGTTGTCATATATTAATATATTGCATGCCCAGCGTGAACCCATTCTTCTCCCTCACATCCACAGCAGAGAGGCAGATGGACAGGGACTAGAAGGATTATGGATGGGGCAGTCTAGTACAGGTTTTCTGTGTCCAGAGGTCACAAAGCACCCTCACCTAACACAGGAGATTGCATTAAGCTCCTGGGGCCCTGCAGGGATCCCAGTAGACCTCAGCTTCTTCCTTTCCTCCCTCTTCCCAGCTCAGTCTCCACAATGCTCAGCACAGGCAGAAAAGGATGTGGTTTTATATCAATGTCCCCTTCAGCAGGTGACAAAAGCCTTGGCTAAATTGTGGCAGTACTAGTGACTACTTTGCAATAGCTTTTCCCACATAAACCTATAGGCTCTGTAGCCATGGCAGAAACCTTTTCTTCAGTCTCCTGTGAGCTTCTTCACACCCTGTTCCTCCCCTCTGACGTGCAGTCCAGGGCTGAACAAGAGATGAATACTGTCAGTATGAATAAGTACATGGGTAGGTCTTGCTACTCCATTCATCCACCTCACATAAAGCCTGTAGCAATGTATCCCATTTAGTACTACTTTCCATCTGCAATTGTTTGCAATTTGAATACTTAAAATATAATTAAGCTGACACAAACAGATCATCATCACAAAAATTCACCTTCTAAATTAGGCTAAAAACCCTCTTTCACTCATTACAGACTTGTCTTTCACTAAAACAACAACTCATTGCTTTATCACCAGCAACAGTGACCGTTTTCCCTCCAAACAGATCTATTTCTAAAACATTTACAGGAAATTGTCATAGCTATAATTTAGTCAAATAATTGTTATTACTTGACTATAGGCTTCTTCACATTTTCAATACTCATCACATTAGCTTCCTTGAAATGGTACCATTAGGAATAATTTTAACTCCCAGTTGCAGACCTTACCAGTGTACTGAGGTACAGGCTCAATTTGTTGAAGAAAGCAATCCTGCAGATTCCCCACTTCTGCAAGGGTTCCTCCAGTTACCAGCTTCAGCTCAGCTAGTGTATCCTGGGATCACAAAAAAACCAGAGGTCACAATTCTGGTACAGCAATGGGAAAGATGTGAAATATCAGACAAAGTAAATTAATTTTTTTAAGACAGGTAGTCTATTTCCTATGCATGCAGGGCTCCTACACCATTCCCTTCAGGATCATCCATCACCATTTGAGCTGTATAAAATCCCTAATCTTTGCCTTGCAGATCTTCACATAGCTGTGGTTTTATTTCAAACTTTTTTTTTACTGTTCAAATCATATGATCTCACATACTGGAAGCTCACATACTTCTGCATCTGTGCATATGATTTTTTTTTAAAGTGCATCCAAAGCAGTCTTTTTTCCTCTCCTCTCAAACAGGTACATATATTCATGTCAGGAATATGGGCACCTTAGTAATTCTCCATAAAAACAGGCTCACTTTCAAGCCTGTAATGAAACAAAGTAAGCAGGCAACCTTGGGGGCAGAATGCCTTTGCACCTTCTAATAAGTATTTTTGATTAATGATGATAGAAGATGCTGTGGAAGACACTGTTTATCTTGGACTGCTGATAAGGAGATAACAGGAAGCTATATCAACTCCTGGTTGGCAGACAGAGGAAGAAAGGCTATTGCAGTCAAACAGATGAGGGTTTCACTCCAGCACCACAAAAGTCTCCCCTTTCTTTTGTCTATTTTAGTCTCTTGGCATATCATGAAGAGGAAAGCCACATACACAGACAAGCATAGCTCATTCAGAACAGCTGTAAGAAGACAGTGAAAAGCTGCCCTTACTGCATTAGCTAAGTCCTTGCAAAAAGTCCAGTCCCCAAAAGACAACAAGGTATTTTGGATTTTATTTAAAAAGCTAAAAATTATGTTTAAAACAAATAGCATAATTATTATAGGGTTCATGTAAGCTTTAACCTGCTCCACAGGGAACTTCTATTTACATTTATTTCACAACTTAATACTAAAGTTTTACTGGACAGAGCTTGGCTGATGTGAGGGCTGGGGTTTGAATTCAGCAATGCAGAGGATCATTGGTGATCTCTCTAAGTGCTCAGCCTGTTCCTAGTTTCCATGCTCACCTGTGGCTTCTCCTGGAGAGTGCGCAACTCAACTGCCACCAGCTTCTGAGATGGTGATGAAAATGGTTTTGGCAGGTCCTCAATGGCACCTACTTGCAGGCAGTCCAAATACAACTCTATTGTGCTCAATCCCTGCTGCAGGCCACTCAGCCACAAGATGACAGCATGGGGTTTCCCATCAGCAAGTTGGATGTTGCTAAAGATCACGGAATTCAGCCTTCCATCACTCTTCAGATAGCGCAGCACCGCTAGAACAAAATACACAGAAGGACTATCAGAGGGTAGCAGATAGCCCAAGGCTGATCAAGGAAGATCCTGTGGAAATCTGCAATTGCTCTGGTATTTTTCCACATATCCGCTTTAGTAAATGCATCCCATGTGGAGACATAATGGTAATAATAAATGGGACATTGACTCTCAAAGCAACACTACCAGGATGCTTGCATGACTCCCTATTTGTCAAGCTCTGCTGCCTGTGCTGAGTTTTTCTCTGCTTTGTCCAGGCCTCTCTAAATGGTTTAACCAAAGTCACTTTACAGGCCATAATGTGCTAAAATGCAAGTGGTAAAGTTACAGGCTGTAGCACGCAGCTGGCAGTCAGCGCTTCGGTATGTACATATCTGATAGACCCAGAAATACTCTGTAGCAGAAATGTACAACTAGAAAATCAATTTCAGTGATGCATACTGCATACAGTGAAGCCATCTAAGAGCGTATCCAAATGCATAATTAAAACCCAAAGGAAGTATGTTTCCAAGCCAATAACCTGCACTACTCTGTAACAAACACTCAGTAAAACCAAAATATAATGCAGAAAAGGCATAGGCCACTCCTAGAAATGACTAAGCCTCCTCTCAACTATTTTAAAAAACATTAGTGACTGACTTACCTGATAAAAAATCTCATTTTATTAAGTAAAATGCACCATGAAAAAAACAAAACAGCAGACAAACAAATACTCTTACAATAAATATTTACTAAGTAATATTCAAAAAAAAAAAGTCCGTTTCCTAAGGAAATTGGATCAGTAAGCTAGGATCTGTGAGCCAGATCTCTAAGATCAGCTAGCTAGTTCTCTCCACAAAATCTCTCCCTGGCTCTCCAACTGCATATCTGCAGAAGCAATGAGCTGAATGCATCTGGACAGTGTATAACTACACTGCAGTATCAGGCAGACCTTGTTTCAAAGATCCCACTGATCACCAGCTGACAGTCCCTTATTTCCTGATCATAACAGTTACGTGCATGAGGAATCAAACTGCACAGACAACAGGCATCTAAACATTTACGTGTTGGCTCCTGCAAACATCTGAGATTCACAGAGGGCTGCTACAGTTGCATCAAGTGAGAGCTCACAAATGGTCTGACACTAAGTCAACCAAAAATTGTGGCTATAGTGGAGGTAAAAGGTCTTACGAGCTTCAGACCTAGTAACACCTACTTACTGAAACCATCCAATTTCTATTCAGTTGACAAACTACCTTCCCATCTTTCTACTACTAATATAATTGCTTTGATGCTATGATACCTGTTTGTTGGTGACCTCCCAAGATACTGTGCATATGCTCCCTAAAATTTTTCTAATTCCCCAGTCTAATGATTAAAAAACCCCCAGATTTATACCAGCATGAATAGGGCAGGGTAAGTCTCCATTTTTGAAGTCTACACTAGTGCTAGAGCCTCAGCAGCTGTGATCAATATCAGGAATGTTTTCACTGCTGTCTATGTCAAAACACTGCCAGAGCTGAGATTTCCGCAAAGGTGCATGAGGTCACCAGTAACTCGCTAAAAGGTAGCATTTCTTGGCAAACTCAAAGATCTGGCAAGACAGAGTACATTGCAGGCATTTTATTTATGTGAATATTATGCACGCCTGGTCATATAAAAGTAAGGTGTTTGGATCTGGGCCCTGCATTCAGAATGACCAAACACAACAGTAGCCTGGAGATATAAAGAGAAGATGGAGACAGGGCCCAGAACATATCCTGCCAGCATAGTTTCACGACAAGGAGCAATCAGGCTTGGACAGAGGATCAACTATTCTTTCCTCAGCCAAAGCCAAATATTCATCTGGTAAACTAGCAGAGGCTTTTGAAGAGAGATTTTCTTGGATCACAGCCTCCACCTCTAAGATTTAACTCATCCAAGCCCCTGCAGTACGTTTGCTGCTTGAATATTTTACAAATATTCGTGAGAATGTCACCTGCACTGCTTAAGAAACAGATTTTCAATTAAAATAGGAGCTGCTTCACAGAATTGTTAAATTGCAACATTTCTACACACTAACTGCTGTTTCCTCCATAAAGGAATAATTTTAAAAGAGTAAGAAATCCAGGGATGCTAGCTGTCTCTGAAAAGCACAATAAAGCACTATATGTTTAGCTGTTAACTCAGTAATTCAGGCCTGTGCTTTTAAAAACATTTAGGTGTCAAAACCACGTTACTATCAGTTGTACCACACTGAAACTAGAATATGAGGCAACCATTTGGAACAAAAGTCTTAAATGTGACATTTCAAAGTATAGCTAAGGCTTGCTTTGAGCTCCTTAGATCAGATTTGGGTGCATAACTGCCACTGCTATGCAGAGAAAATACTATTCATTCTTTCAAAACCATAGATATTTAGACTGCATTTTGCTGAGATGCCAACATTGGCTCACCACTTAAGTGTTGCTGTTCAGTCTTGAGAGGATCATACACATCTCACATACTCCATACTTTCGGCTCACATGATAATCTCCTGGATGCAGTTTAATTTACTCTATGAAGTAGCCATACGAGATCCCTAAGACTTCCAGAGAAATCACATGTGAAAACACCGCCTACCATTTGCTCACTGCCATATGCCTTGAACAAGGTGCTCTAAAGGAGCAAAGAAATCCAATGAACAGTCTTGCTGCAAAAAGCCTCCCTCTCTTTAGTCAATCCTTTACATCAGATAGGTTACAGACATCCCACATCTACTCAACACTGGTCACTGACAGGACAAGTTGCTTCATGCTGCCTATTCATATGCCACTGCTCTGTTTGTCCTGTCACAGATGCGTCTCAAACACCAACCTACTGAGGACAAAACCAAAAGAAACCATGTAATCTTCCACCAGAAACACTTTAACAGACTTAAGAGACTATCAGTAACCATCAGATACACAGCTATTTTTGAAAATCCACGTTGATATGTTCAAACTTGTAGGTATATAGGCACATTTGTGTTTATACATGTGCTCCTATATATATGTACAACATCTACACACATAATTGGGTGTGTGTGAGAGGGAGAGAGGGAATATGTGTGATCTGTAATTTATTTAGCAATTAATTAAGTCAGTGTTAGGAATTGTATGACACTGATTGATAAGGCTGTGTGACCATGTATTACCGATTTCCAACACACACAGAGCTCTTATTCCCTTACCTCAGAAGGATTTTGGCAGACCTGATAAAACTAGCAATGTTTTATCTAACTCATTCCCCAACAATGTACAATGAAAAGGTCTGCTTTTCTTCTTTTGCAGAATATTGAATAATTTCCCTATGTATAAACTGGAATTTCTCAGTAGAATTTCACAATATGTTTGATTCAGTTAATTACTCAGTAGCATATTACTATAGCAGTGGTGAAGTTCATGCAGCAACAATAATGTACATCATTCAACAATCTTTCACTGAACCTTAAAATTGTGGTATATCCTAGATCTGGTTTAGAGATCAATGAAATTCCCTATTTCTAAAACTGCTGCAGTTCCTACTCTGACTCCTTATTAACTAATTCCAAGAAATAAAGCACAAACACTTTATTTCACCCAACAGATCTTGTAAGTGTCAAGATTATTTGTCTTGTGTAGTCACATCTAACCTCCAGGGTCAGCAGAACAAGAACCTGCCTTTCATATGCATGAGGCAGCATGTGCGTGTGTCCCTCGCATTCCTGAGTAATAAGAACCAGTGATTGTCCCTAGGGGAAAAAGGAAAGGAAAAAAAAAAGACCAAACCAAATTGACTCTTTTCTTCATACTCCATGGTTTTCCCCTCCTTTCTCAGCATTGCTCAGAGTAAGCACCACAGCTGAGTTGAGATACCAGCTGATTGTCAGGTCAGGAGAGAGCAGCATCACAGAGATGAAGGAAAGAGATGAAGGAGTGAGAGGGGATGTGAAAGGTGACAGCATGCAACAGGAATGACTGAAGCACAAAGATTAATCACACAGTTGTCAACATTCATCTGTCACACACCAGTAACTATGGATCCAACACCAGTTCTACCATACACATTCCAAACAACTCACCTTTACTCATCCGTCCCATTACCGTAAATTCAAAATACTTGCTGTTGTCAGCTGATGAATATAGGCCAAAAACAGTGGCTGTGCTCTTCGGCTGCAGTTTGAATGTTGAGAGCAAGTACACTTCATTCAGCATAGGATCCCCAAAAGCTTGTTGCAAGAAGTTCAGTACCACTCGCTTGTTGGAATAAGGAAGAAGATCAAAAACTGGGGAAAAAAAAAGCAAATATCAACAGCAAATGAAATATAATAATGAGCAAAGAAGACTGTGATTTGAAGCCATATATTGGAGACTGTATACTCTTCATATGAAAACTATGACTACCTAAAATAAAATAAAAAAACTACCAATATGATGATCATCTGTAAAGATCATGAAGTTCAAACCCCTGGCACTGGAAGGGATATCTTAAGCAGCCTGGTCTAGTGAAATATGTCCCTACACATGCAGGGAGCTTGGACTAGATGGTGCCTGCCAGCTACAACTATTCTATGATTATATCAAAATATTTATAATGTGTTGCAACTGATACTATTTTAGCAACTTTTATTTTTCAAAGAAATTATTGATAACTTACTAACATAGAAATATCTAGTCTTCAAATTGAGGTACTCAAATTTTTTCAGGTAAATCTCAAAAATTCTTCTCTTCAGAGGGTTCACCTCACCAGAAAGCTTTTAAATCTATTTCTGCTTTCATAAGTTCAGATGTTTGTGTTCACATATCAATTAAATAAGGATTCAGCATTAAAATTTTCAGACAGATTTCCAGAGTGCTGATCCTTTGATAGCATTTGCAGGGCACCAATTCAAGTGCCAAAAAGCCAGGTAAGCAATATGATGTTCACAATCTTCTTCTCACTTCACTGACTTTTCAGAATATATATTATACAAACAAGACTCATCTTTCCCTTCTGGCACAGAAAACAAAGAAATACAGGCCTGACAAAAAACCAAACCAAACCAAAAACCACAGACCCTGAAGGCATAGTGAAAGCTGTTTCAAATTTTTATTTTAGTTTTTCCACAATGCGTCAGCAAAGAGTCTGTGATTTTGCACATACACATGTCAGCTATGTCCTTTATGGCATTGAAACAACAGACTGGGGTTTTCTTCAATGTTCCTACATCCACAATGTCTATAAACTCTTCTGTTAGGCTTCTTGATTAACTCCCATTTCAATCCCCTGCAATTAAAGCAGTATATATATTATACCCTGGCAATACAGTCTGATAAATGATTATGCACAAGTGTTATTTAAATACAAGAGCACACTGAGCCATTGTATACCACTGACACTCCATAGGCCTACCACAGCTAGGCCATACTTTTCTCCTATACAAGATCAACACTGCAGAGCTGTTACCAGAGAAGAGCCGTAACATCAGGAAGACGGCAAAGGCACATGGCAGCACACTGTGCCTTAGCTTCATTCAAGCCCATGGCTGTACTAATAAGTTTAGTTTCCCAGACTGAAAAAACACTGGTGGACCTTTGTAGATGAGGCTTGTCTATGCAGCACAACCCCACAACTAAGGCCATCCTACCATTCCAGTGTTTCCATATGCTACATACCGGAAAAATTGAAGAGCATTTGAAGGACAATCACATGGGAACATAGAACTTCCCACAGATATGTGAGAAACCCTACTCCCTTATACTAGAGTGTGGGTTCATGCTGCTACCATCACTCATTCTGAAGCATCCATTCATCTAGATACTAATGTTATTTCCAAAAAAAGAGAAGAAATTAATACCTTTTCCTCTTCATTTCATGAAGGCATTGAAATCATCCCTGAACTCTACACTCGCATGGGGATGTAAAGATCTCATGACTCTACAGAGAATTTTCAGGATACACTACAAAAAATATCAGGCCATTGATTTGCATGCACTAGTAATACTGTTGTCAAACAACTAAGAAACAGATATCTAAGGTGGACCAGGTCAAATGACTTCTCTTTCATTCAGTTCAGATTTACAGTATCCCAGGACAACCAGTGCTCCCACTGAAACCAGTGACATGGACAGCAGAAACATAAGGCTGGGTACTTCATCATGTTTAATGCAGAGAGAGCAAAGTAACTGCCCATGTAAGAGACTGAAATGCAATTCACTACTCTGTACAACAGCATTTCACAAGTAATAGCCATTCATAAAATACAGCTGCATTTTCTCTGCCGGAGCAATACAATACAACACCAAAGACTTTGAGAGCACAAAATATAGCTATACATTTTGTTCAGTTCTAGGTCTATTGGCTGAATTTCTATCAATTCCTGTGATATTTATTAATCTTTATTAGAGTCACTTAAAAACATTACAAAAGCAATGACTGTTAAACATCAGTCTAACCTTACAAAAAACATTTATTGAAATTTTTTGTCATTTGCATATTTAAATGAGTACTCAAATTGATCTGGCAGTTGTGTTCCACAAAGCACAGTGCCTCAGCCGGACCCTTCAACCATGTTATCAAACCCTTTCCTGGGATATCTTCACTGACCAGCCTGTGCATGCACTACATGACCAGATTCATCCTTAAGCACAACTTAGACACGTGCTAGCAAATGCAGCTAGCAGAAGAACGACGGGGTTATGAAAATTCATTTCACATCCTTAGCAGAGCTGGTAGAGAGAGACAACTCTTAACCATTATAGAGACAATTATTTGTTTGGAAGGCACAGGGGGAAAAAGGATCCACAAAGATTTCACATTTCATTTCTTTAAGAAGCTCATCTTTTTGTTCCTTTATGTGAAAAGGCAGACTTGAAAGCAAATGCATAGAATAGGACTGCCAAAGCTGAAAGGCACAAGCAGCTGGTCTCAATCCATGCAATGGATTGAAAACTCCGACACGCCTTTGTGCCTTCAAGCAGGAGTGCACATTCCCACCAGGCTAAACTGAGCCTGCTCATGAGACAGACCAGGAATTCTCTCCTCCACCTTCCTTCTGTGGTTTTTAGAATAGAGTTGCTCACCCTCCTAGCCAAATGCTAACCAAGGATGAGCTACACGGTGAGGCAGTGGCAAGCCACACTTTGGAAATCTGCCCAAAACCATCAAGGCTAGCTTTTCAGATGAGAGCTAGAAGACATGATGGGAAGTGCTAGGATGAGGAGGAGTGAAATTAGTGACACAGGAGAGCATGGAACACAAAACACCTCTTCCATCCCCTAACTCTGTTGCCATGTCACACCAGTTTTTTAAGACAATCCAAGGCTGTTCTCTGGTCACACCTAATCATAACTCTAGATGTAAACACTGCTCCACTGCTCTTCAGCACTTTTCAAGATAATTATTAATGGTTTAGACACCTGGAGTGAAATCCTAATCCCCACCACAACAATGTTCCACTGACTGCAAGAAGCTGAAAGCATCCCTTGTTGAGAGTGGAGTATTTCATTGGCCACTGCCCCTGACAAGTTAGAAACATGGCTTGTTTTTTTAAAATATGGTAATACACAACTTGGCATTACAACAACTTTCTGAAATGTTTTTACATCATAAAGGTCTTCAACAAAGGCTGCTGTATTGTTGTGATTGGCTGTCTTCTGGATCTGCTTAAGTAATAACCGATTCAAGTGTCAAATATCATTTTGTAAGGCAGTGAAGGGGGTTAAAAATGTAGCGAAAACCACAAGCAGCTTTAAAGCTCCTGGAGTAGCACAAAGTTGCCACTAACTGCTGCACTAGGCAGTCGAGCATGTTCAGTCACAAGCTGCTACCGCAGAGCGATACCACCCGCTTAACTCAAGCTCTAAAATACAGCGGCTCCTGACTTACTACGTGCATGATATTGCCACAGCAATGCTGGGTTTAGAAGTACAAGTTTTCCTATCAACTTTACTATGTAGTAGAGTTCTCTCAAAGAGTTTTCACGGCTTAGAAATTCCCTTTTCATTTAGGAGAACTTGCAGCCGAAAAAGGGCTATTCAGATGCTCCACGCACCTACCAGCCCACCTACACAAACACTTTCTGCAGGCTGCGGTGCATGGGAGCGGCTGACAGCGGCTACACCGCCATCCCCTCCGGTCCTCACCGCGAGTCCGGCGGGGCAGCGCGGTGGCTCCGCGGGCAGGTTCTGCGCCCCGACGGGCAGCGGCGGCTCCCGCTGCCCACCACCGTTCCGGCTCCCCTGGCACCTGCGGAGGCGTTCCCTTTCGCTGCCAGGGGACGGGATACCGCAAGCCCAGAGCCTTCTCAATGGGAGAGGGGAAAGGAGAGCGCGCTTCGTGCCGGGGCGCGGGGCCCTTACCTCGCGGGGCGGGCGCGGCGGCGCGGCCCGGGCACAGCTGCAGGGCGAGCGGCAGGAGCAGCAGCGCGGCGCCGCGCTCGCACCCCATGGCGGCCG
>VZTJ01006513.1:283239-343041 GCA_013397795.1 Orthonyx spaldingii
ACCGGTGCGGGTGACGCAGCTCGGACAGAGCCGGGGGTCCTGGTGACGCCCCCCAGTATCAACACCTGTGGGGACCCTGGCTGGAGTCTGCCCTTTGAGGAGCCCTTGAAATTGGAATGTGTTTAATGGCTTTAAATTCACGGTATTGCAGAACTGGTTAGGTAGGAAAAGACCTTTAAGATCATGGAGTCCAACGGTTAATAAATAGCTATGCTTACTATCAGTCACAAGAAGACGGCCCCAAAAGTGACTTGGGTGTGCTTTAAGAGCCAAGTAAGGGTTCTCTAAGTTCAGAAGGGACAGCAAGTCCAGCGCTGTTCAGGCAGCCCTTCAGAGAACCACCAGCCTGGTGAGGGATGTAGAACAGTGGCAGAAGCATGAAGATAATGCAGCCTTGTTCACCCAGTCCTGCTGACTGCAGGATGCTTAACTTTGAGGTTGGCACCGTTTTACTTTAAAACCTCTCTTACCTCCCTTTCTATGTTCAGCAAATGGTGACCACACGTTTCTTTGTGTCTTCTGACAATAATACAGCTGTTGTCTTTGCAAAGCCCCCTCTCAAGTTTCCCTGCCTGCTCTGCAATCAGGTGTTGAGTGTCAACTGTTAAGATTTAACATGTACTAGAACAGGTTCTCTCTCACACACATCTGAAGTCCAAACAAATGGGGATGCTCTGGTGTGTAGACTTGGTAGGAATTTTCAAAATACTCCACTTCTCCTAACTGAAGAGTGTCACTAAAAGGGGTCATGCAGATTGCAGACTGGGGCAAATTGGGTTTCTAGAAAACCCTGTCTGGCAACCTGAGGAATATATCATCTGCTCTTTTCTTTCTTTTAAAGAGCTCAGAAGCATTGGGAGTGCTCAAACTGACCAGATGGAGACTACGGAAAAAGGTTGTTTGTCTTAGCAAACTCCCAAACTCAAAAATTTAGCTAAAGTCAATTCAAAAAAAACCTTTCAACTACAATGATTTTCAGCATTGTGTGTTCCCTTAGGGTATCCTTATCCCATTGTTTGTCCTCTACTTCAGAAAATTCTAGCCTCTGCACTGCTGATGTTAAGAAAGTACAGGAGAAAGGGAGCAAGTGAGAAACCCAAACACATGGTGGGCTCCCCATCCTGCTGCACAGCCCTTTTTATCCTGTACCTCTCTGTGTGTATCAGCCCTGCTGATGAACCATGGTCACATCAGAAATCCAGGAAGCCCTGTTTGGCCCCATTGTAGCTTGCTATCCACACTCAGTTGGAAAAGTTGGAGCTGTCTGATATTATTTACATCATAAAAAGTAGGGAACAATAGAAGGGAAAGTTTATGTTAAGTAAGCACAGTAGTGTTGATTAATGTTCAGTCTCATCAGGATTGGTGCGTACATCTAAGGAGCACCACAGAGAGCAGCCCTTGGGGGGCTCATTGTGTGCAAGGCAAGACACAGCACACTGCAGGGCTCTACATAGAGCACGGCTGTGGGCTGCTCTCCAACACAGGCCCAGGGAGATTTTCGGATACCTTCAGCTGGCCTATATTCACATGCCCTCTAATTGCCCTCCCCACACGGCATATACACTGTAACACACCCTTACTTCTCAGCTTATTTCTGTTAGCAGTGTTGACCCGCTCCTTAAGCTGCCCATTTCTTCCTCTGCCCACTGCCAGGCAGAAGGGTGCTCTGCCATATCCACAGTCTCACAGCACAGTGCTACTCCTCCTCCTTACCCTACTGCTCTTCTGTATATGTCTCCACACAACAAGGAACACCTCAGCTTCACTCCCACATCACGGCCCTGCAGTGAAAGTGACAGAATGACGTGGTAGTGTCAATGGGCTGGCCAAGAGTTGCACAGGGGAGTGAGAAAAACAGATCATCAGGTGCAGAGTGCTGTGGAGCAGGGAAAAAAAGGGAGGCTAAAAGGGGTGAGCAAGAGAAAGAAAATGGAACAAGAAAAGGGGGGGCTTTGAGTGTCACAAACTCCTTAAAAAGAAGCCTTAGTTCAGAATTTGTCCCCAACCTAAAGCATGGGAAGACTACAGATGCTACAGAGGCTAAGACATGGATCTAGAGCAGCAATGATGATGTTCTACTGCTTATTAATGAAAATCCTGTACTCAACAAAGAGCATTTTTTGCAAACATATGCTTAAGTGCATGATAGGAAAACACTATGAAGGTGTGCAGAATCATTACAGTTCTGGACAAAAAAAAGAAAAAGAGAAAAGGATGGTAAAAGTTTGCTTTCACTAAGGGGAACACCATCAGTAATTTGCAGCCATTTATTATGTACTTTGAGTTTATTGAGTTTGAATTTATCAAAACATAAGAAATGTTTTCTTGAAAGATTTCCTTATCTGACAAAAATATTTATTAAGTAATTATAACTTACCATTCCTCACTTCTTATTTAACTCCAGAGGAGTCTCTTGCACTGGTGCTGAGCAGCACTACAGGAGGAGGATTTTGTGTGTACTATGATATATTGGTTAGTGTTAGATTTGTGAGGGCCATATTCTGTTCTTGCTTTGTATCTGCTTGTTCTTTGTGCTTACTCACAAAGAATGCACATGGAAGCAATGTTAGGCAAACAGACCATACGGCACAGTATAATATGACAGAAGGGAACTGGTTCACAATGTATATAAACAGATGTTTAAGTCCATGTTTAGATGAATTTAGTACCTGTAAAGGTCACTGCAATGTTTCCAGTTTTCATTTCTATGCTGATTTTTATTGTTGGAATATGTTACAGACTAAAGGGGATTTTGTGCTCAAGCACAACCTTCTTTAAGGGATTTCCCAAAGCAGAATATTTATCTGCTGTCTGGAACGGGCTCTTTGACCTTCTAACCAACATTTTAAATAAAAACAATGGAATACTAGCAATTGCCTTTTCACTCTTGTGTATTCTCTGAAGGACAAACTCCAGCTTAAATTACTGGAAATTAAATAAGAAGCAAGACTCAAAACATGATTAATGAATTGTGTTTCCAAGAAACTTTCATAATGTCACTCACATTTTGTAAAGAAGTCGTAAGTACGTGACTGTAATTTTTTTACATAGAATCTGCAAGAAAACCTCAATCACTATAATATTTGACCTGATTATGTAATTTGATAAGATTTTAAGCATACAGAATACAGACAAGCTGCAAACATTACAGATTTTGCTTTATAGAAGTGTCTCTGGCTTGTTCAAATTCCAAATAATGGGGTAAAGGAAATAGAAAAGAACCCTGCTGCTTAATTCACCTTTCATGTTTTGTTCCTAAAAGGCATCAGGAGACTCACTGTTTTCATGGAATTACATGGATGATTAAAAATCAGGATTCATGGGCAATTAAGATATAGAAATCTTAAGGCAAGTGAAATATCAGCTCTAAACCACATCCTTTCATATTTATGTCAACACTCCTGGTTTTGATCTTGCTTCATTTTCAGAAAAAAAATTATTGGTTTCAAGGGTTTCAAGTTTCAAAGACAGGTTTCAAAAGAATTTTAGCTTTTCCAAAACACCAATTGAAACTCCACTTTTTCAAGTCAAGTCATATATCCATCTTCAATGCACCTATTTACTTTTCATTTACACTGATAGGAATTCCACTTAGGCAACCAAGAGGAAAAAGTTCCTGACATGGGGGAGGGAAGGTATAGACTGCCTCTTTTTTCGTCTTTGCTCTAGACTCGATAACAATGCAGAGATAAACTGGGCCTGAAGGCAATGCAAAGATTACTTCCCTATTTACCTCCTAAGCATTCTTGCAGTCTGCCTTAAGAAAAGCCATATGATGGCTCATAGCATGGTTAGGTTTTTCTTTAAATAAGACCTCTAAGTTCATCAAGTCTAATCATCAACCCAGCACCACCACTATATTCACCACTAAAACATGTCCTCAACATTTCCAAGAATGGTGACTTCAACCACTTTCTTGGGCAGCCTGTTCCAATACTTGACAACCTGAACAGTGAATAAATTTTTCATATCTAATACAAACCTTCCCTAGTGTAACTTGAGGCCATTTCGTCTTGTTCTATCATTTCTTACTTGAGAGAAAAAAACTGAACCCCACCCATCTGTAGTGTCCTTTCAGGTACTTGTAGATTGATAAGGTACCCCCTGAGCTTCCTTTTCTCCAGGCTAAATGCCCCCAGCTCTCTCAGCCACTCCTCACAGGACTTGTGCTCCAGACCCTTCACCAGCTCCATTGCCCTTCTCTGGACTTGCTCCAGCACCTGAACGACCTTCCTGTAGTGAAGAGCCCAAAACTGGACATAGGATTCAAGGTGTGGCCTCACCAGTGCCGAGTACCAGGGGACAATCCCTGCCCTGGTCCTGCTGGCCACACCATTGCTGATCCAGGCCAGGATGTCATTGGCCTTCTTGGCCACCTGGGCACACCCTGGCTCATGTTCAGCTGCTGTCACCAGCACCTCCAGGTCCTTTTCCCATGGGTAGCTTTCCAGCCACTCTGTCCCAGCCTGTGGAGCTGTCTGGGGTTGTTGTGACCCAAGGGCACCACCTGGCACTGGGCCTTGTTGAACCTCACACCATCGGCCTCAGCCCATGATCCAGCCTGTCCAGATCCTCTGCAGAGCCTTCCTGCCCTCCAGCAGATGAACACTCCCATCCAGTTTGGTGTCACCTGCAAAACTGACTGAGGGTGCACTTGATCCTCTTGCCCAGGTCATCAATGAATATACTGAACAGGGCTAATGTAAGTATTGAGCCCTTGGCAAAATACTCCTTATAGAAATAGATTTTTGGGATCACAGCTGCTAGCATCCACCATTCCCTTTCACAGCTTTGCATCTCAGTGCTTCTCAGTTCACATGGTGAACAGACCAAAGCAAAGCACCTGGACAGACTGAATAGAAGTTAGTTGGTCCCTGTAGGGAGAAAAAGACATACATATTCTTAAGGATATTTTTTATCTTAAGTAAGTCCTTAGAGGGAAAACGTAACATAGGTATTAAAAAAACCTGCTTCACTTAACATTGCCAGTGGTATGTTTTTCTGGGGAAAAACATGGGTATGTATTTCTTCTCCCATGGTCCTCATCAAATGAAGCAGAATGATCTCAGATCTGTGGCATAAGTTTTTATCATGACACTTTCTTCCACGAATTTCAGGTGAATCTGAAATTGTGGATCTGGGAGGGGGAAAGGAGAAATGAAGCTTTACCCTTACTCTCCTCCTTATGCATAGAAGACCTGAATAAGGGTGGTCAGTGCAGGGGTTTTTTTCAGTCAGTGTGTGGTATTTTTTCCTTTCATGGGAAGGATGGAAACTTGACTTAGTGTTTGGATGTGCAGTGGCACGTCTGCATGAGCTCTGGAACAAACAGCTGACAAGTTGATGCCTTTAAAAGTCTGCAGTTAAAACCACACTGAATGGGCTAACATTTATAACCTGGTCAAAACTGGTAACATATGATCAGAGCTCCTTGTTTTTAGAGCCAAATTGCTGACGACTGCTCTTCACAGTCGATTGAGAGCCACGATTTTTTTTTTTTTTGCTCCCATGAAAAGTCACAACTCTGTGTGCAGTGTCAGGGCTGGAGGGTGAGGGGTCAGCCAGACTACCAAAACTGTTTCAAGCTGCAGCATTTCCCCAGAGGATCACGGCTACTGGCCACGCATGTCCATTTCCAAGAGGCTGACTCCCACCTGGATACAACCTGAAAGGACCTTGTAGCCAGGTAGGGGTTGGCCTTTTCTCCCAGGCAAGTAGTGACAGGACAAGAGGACATAGTTCTCAATTCAAGATGGGCGTTGAGATGCTGAAGCAAGTCCAGAGAAGGGCAACGGAGCTGTGAAAGGGTCTGGAGCACAAGTCCCATGGTGGGGGGCTGAGACAGCTGGGTTTGTTTAGCCTGGTGAAAAGGAGGAGGCTCACAGGGGAAGCCCTTTTTGCTTTCTACAACTACCTGAAAGGAGGATGCACGCAGCCATGCAGGGATTGGCCTTATGGGAAGGGACGTGGGTGGTATGAGGACATAGTCTTAAGCTGTGCCAGGGGAGCTTTGGACTGGACATTTGGAAGAATTTCCTCACAGAAACGGTGATCAGACGCTGGAATGGGCTGCCCAGGGAGGTGGTGGAGCCACCATTCCTGGAGGTGTTTAAGGGAAGTCCGGATGTGCCACTTGGTGCCATGGTCTGGGTGACACGCTGTTCTGCCACAAGACGGACTCGATGATCTCAGAAGTCTTATCCAGCCCGATTAATTCGGTGACGGTGACTCCCCAGGGCCGAGCGGCGGTGCCCGGGAGCACGACGCGCTGCAACCACGTCCCTCCCGGCGGCGCCCGCAACCCTCCGCCCTCAGGGCCTCCTCCCTCGCTCGGGCGCCGCCATGCGGGGAGAGTCGCGCTGCGCGGCCGGCGCGGCGGACAAGATGGCGGCTCCCATGGAGCTGAGCTGCTGGGGAGGAGACTGGGGGCTGCCGTCCCTGCACCCGGAGTCCCTCACCGTCATGGTAACGGGCGGAGGCCACCGCCCGGCCCGCAAGGGAGGGAGGGAGCGGCGGCGCCCTGGGGTTTGCCTGCCGCCTGCACGGACGGCCGCGGGGATCCTTCTTGCCCCGGGAGAGGCCGGGGGTGGGAGGCGCGGTGTTGGGCCCGCGGCGCGGCCCCGGCTCGTTCCGCACGGGAGACGCGGGCAGCGCTGCCGCCCTTCCCGGGGGCGCCGAGCCCTTCCCGGAGGCTGCGGGGCCTCTGCCCAGCATTCCCTGGAGGCCCATTAAGGCAATGAAGCCCTACCGAGATCCGTCACGCACCTGCTGGCTGTTGGTCCTCAGTACACGAAGGTGTTTAAAACAACTTTTAAAGCTCTGTCCAACGCTTTTCTTACACGTTGTGACAGGTTTTCTCCCCTGCCCTCCAATCTTTATTGCAGGCTTACGCTAAATTTTCTGGTGCTCCCCTGAGGGTGAATACTATAAATAACTCCTGGAGAGCTCCGAAAGGTACCATCTTTGCAGCCTTTATTGTTTTAACCACAACCGTGTTATAAATGTAGGTTCCAGTTTCTGTGTTTGCATTAGGTTTGTGTTCATGAGTGCAGTCTGCCCCAGTTAAATGATTTCACAGGATCGAGTGTGATGAATTTGTGAGAATAAAATAATGGAAGTAATAAAGTGCTTCAGAGGACAGTTTATTGAAATGTGTGTAGGTGAAGCAGCAGACAGTTAACAAAGCAGTAATGTCAAGTACATAACTGTTTCAGTCAGGCAGTCTGAATTGATGGTATAGTGAAAGAAAATTTGTAAACTTTTTGCACTTTGCATATTTAGTAACTAGACTTGTGTATGGAAGAGCTCTTTAGTTACCTGTAGTTTAATGGGTTGGTACAGTTGGAAGTGAAATGCGAGCCTCAGCAAGTACAGCTTACACCAGCTGGGATGTTTAGTATTGTGCTGAATTAGAGGGGTTGACTGAGAAAAGGTGAAGGTAAGCTGTCAGAGATGACTTCTTTGTTTTGGATGCTTCTTCTCATTGCTTGTTTGTTTGCTCAGCAGTTATTGTCTTCGTGTATTTCAGAGGGGTAAAATCACTGCAGGGTTGAAGTCCTCTGTCACTTGTACTCATGCAGAAGTTGTGCCTTTGGTTCTTGATTTTCAGTGAGTGTGTTGTTTTCTGTTAGGTGAAAATACCAAGTACTAGCTGGGTGGACTTGCTAGAAATTTGGTGGCTTTCCTCATGAGGAAAATACATTAAGTCAATTTAAAAAGCAGTCTATATAGTAAGTGTTGGTGATAATTGATGTTTTAATATTATTTAGTACTGTCCTGTTGGACTCATTGTGGCAGCTATGTTGTGAATGTGCTGTAAGGCAGCCCCTGTCACAGAGACTTTGCAGTCTACAGGCTTTGATCCTGCAATCTTACAACTACAGGCTATCCAGTCAGCTTCTGGCAGGAGGCAAGTACTCAGTTCTTTGAGTAATTCATTGTTATGCAGTGGTAATTTGGGCAATGGTTGTAGCAAGGCTAGAGAAGAAAAGGTGGTTAAAATGGATTTGGAGGGGAAGGACAGAGGAAAAATTGAAAAGGGGCTCAGAGGTGAATGAATTGAGAGGGCAGTTGGATTGAGTTGGAATTTTTGTCTTAAGATGAACATCTGAAATCCAGACAAGTAGCCTGGTTGTCAAAGAATGGGATACCTAGCAAGAAACATTGGCTTCAGTCTGATTTGATGTTGCCCTTTTTTATGTCTTGTATTAGGAAAGGCCACAATAAGACTAAGAGTATTTGTAACCTCGGTGGAACTCTCCTGCTATGTGAAATTTTATGTTTCTGTTTATGTGTTAGGAAAACGAGAACATTCTATTGAGAAAGGAAAAGTATATAAAGTGACTGCTTTCTAGTTACGTTAGAACTCATCCACATAAATTGTTGATGTATTATTTATGCCTTCTAGGAGATCTACCAGTCCTCGTATCAGAAGACACTGTTATTTCTCAGCCAGCAAAAATACTAAATTTCTTAAGAAAGCAGGTAGGTCTCTTTCAAAAAGGTTTGTTTATTTTGCCTTGCAGTGACTCTTGCATGTCTCCTTGTACACTGATACAGGCTTCCAAAAATCTGGAATTTAGTTCAGACCCAGTGCTCTTGTGTTTCTCATACATGCATGAGAATTGCAAAATGATGAATAAGAAATTGCTCTTTAAAAGTTTGATCGTTACTTCTGTGAAAGATTAAACATGAAAAAATTTTAATTGAAAAGGACAACAAACTGCCCTTTTAATTGAGCAGTTTCATACTGATCACCCTGCTTGTAATTGTAACACTTTTAATGTCATTATGACTTTGCAGACCTAGGATATCATGGTTTAGGTTAACAGTTAAAATGGGTCATTTCCCAGTGCTCTTTTTTTGGAAGGTAATAGGTCCAGCGTTGTTTTTAATCTATGTGTTTCTTCTATAGCTTGTAACATAAAAATGTCTGCAGGCCTTTCTTGATATATACCAGGTTATTGCATCTTGCTTGCCTTTTGTAGGATTTTTAATCTTTTGTACACAGACAATAAAGCTGTGCAATTTCTTCATTTCACAAAGTATAAAGATATCTAATAAACCATGGCATCATCTTTTTATTCCTAAAATGGTGCTCTAGCTGACTATTCTACTTTTACATTAGAAATGGAGTTCCTGTCTGGTCAGGTGATATGAAGAATGCCATGTTAGTGAAATTTTAGTTCTTCACAGGGAGAAAAACAATCTGAAAACTGCATTTGAGATGAAATTGCAGACAGTTGTTTTGAAATTCTGAAGTTTCAGATTCATTTGGGTTGAATTTGAATTTGCTATTCATGTGAATAACAAAGATTCGATAATGTTGGGGGAAAACACCCTCTTTATGTTGAAGTATAACAATTATATGCTTGCTTTTCAGATGTCCAAATATCAGCATTGGCCCTTTGTTTATAAATTAATGAAGCAAATCTGCTCAATCCCCCCAACATTTATCAATCCTTATAATGTATGTTAGAAGAATCCAGTGTTACAATTAAAAGTTCAGTCAGTAACTGCATTTATTTAGCTGTATTTTTGGTCCCTTACATTGTTAGCATCCAATTTCTTAACTTTTAGAATGTTCATTACAAGCAAAATATGGGAATGCCTGCCTTTTTTTAATGCCTACACCTGCTGAAGTGTCAGATGCTTCTTCAAAAATAACTGTGGAGACTTACCAGAGGTTTGCTATGTCCCTGAGTATTGAAAAATTGCCTCTATATCACTGGATATTTGCTTGAAAACAAATAGGAAGAAGACACAAGAGTTATTTTGGAAATAGGAGGGCTCAAACCTCTAGGAATGGGAAAGTGGAAAAGCGAGATGCAACAAGGTTTGACAGAGCTGGCGTGAAGAAGGAAAATTCTAGTGAGAGCATGCTTTCTGTCCCAAAAATTGTTTATATATTTACTACCTTGATAGCTGTTAAGTTTGAAGTAACTTTGCATTGATCATCTTCTGTGAACGTTCCGTGTAAGACTATTTTTATATTTTGGTTGGGTTTTTTGGTTTGTTTTTTTTTATTTATTTGTAGAAATACAATGCTGATTATGAGTTGTCTGCAAAACAAGGAGCTGATACACTGGCATATGTTGCACTACTTGAAGAGAAACTGCTTCCTGCTCTGGTAAATAATGATAAATACTTCATAATGGTCAGAATATTTGGAATTGAATGCTGTAAGAGGTGCCCAGCTTGAGAGACATTAAAGTCAACCACAGCCCTGGCTGGAACATAGTTATTTTGTTAGTCCATTTTTTGGAAATACTGCCTAGAAGCTTTTGAAAAGGAAAGAAGTGTCTGTTTGTGGAATGTTGAGTAATAATAGTAGATTTATGGAGGACATTTCAAAAGGACACAAGAATTTTTTTAGATTTTTTTTTCTGTTGGTCTTTGGGAAACAGTATCCTGAAAATACCTTAACGTGGCCATTTTTTGTTTCATTTGATTTCCTGAAAAACCTTTGGTTGAGATGTGTCTGATGTGAGATACACAGCTGAAAGCCTTTTGAACTGTCGAGTTAAAACTTTCAGTAAATTAAAATGCCCATCAGTAGCTTAATTTTTCAGTTCCAAATAAGACATGGCCATTTGCCCTCACCGTTTCAGCGTCACAACATTTATGAGAGCTGTAAAACCTGTAGACAGTGAGTCTCTTGAATGACTTTGGCTTCAGATTGTACAGGGAAAAATTCTCTGACCAAGTGATATCATAAGCTAGCCTTTTCAGCTGACCCTGCTTTCAAATTCATAACTTCATAGTATCTTTTATTTTAAGATTTATATAAAATTTCAAAACAAAAATTCCAGAAAGTCCAAACCTGTTGCTGTAACTTTTTTTGTACTATATTTTTGATATTCAGAGTGTGTGTGTGTATGTATCTGTACATACGTAGTACCTATAATTTTATGTAGATGCATATAGATCTCTGTAGTGTCTTTGATGTCTTTCTTTATTTGGAAGGTAACTATTGCCTTACTTATGTACTCCTACACTCAGATGATTAGTATATTCCTTTACAGAGCCCAATAGCCTTAAATTACAATAATTCCTGGTTCTTCTGCTTTTCTGAGAGAGGTCTGGCACATCAGGTTTTCTGAGATGTCTACTTATGTCATTCAAATTTCAGTTATATTTTTCCTTATGTTGATACAGCTGCACACTTTCTGGATTGAGGCGGAAAATTACTGCAGTGTGACAAAGCCATGGTTTGCCTCAAGGATTGCCTTCCCACTGAGTTTGTATCTGCCTGGAAAGATGTCCAGGGAAGCGCTGAACAGGATCTTGCTGACCAAGGGAGGGCCTCCACTCTACAGTCTCACTGAAGTGGAAGCACAGGTATGTGTTGTGCAGTAAGGAATTAGTCAACTTAGTTCTGTCAAAGACAACTCAAGCAGTCTAGCACACTGTCAAATGATGAACAGTGCTGTGCATACCAGCCTGACTACACCTAGGGCTCTTAGACAGTCTTGTGTCTCATCAGATATACAGGGATGCCAAGGAGTGCCTAAATCTCCTGTCGAAGAGACTGGGAACATCTCAGTTTTTCTTTGGAGATATGTGAGTGTTATTTTTTTTCTTAATTATTTTGGTATATGACTAATAAAAAAGGTACCACATCACTCTGTGAACACTTGAGCTTTTTGTTTTTTTCTTTTAACCTGCCAGAATGTTAAAAGTGCTTCCCAGCAATTTTATGTCTCACACTTGCTTTTCAGATAAATCTGAATGAATAAACAGGACAAATGATATTGTCGGACTGAGTCAATGCGGTGTCTCACTTATCCTACTTTTTTCCACTGAGAGGGAAATGCTGCCCAAAGCTGCTAAGAAAATGTGAGGTGCACTGGAGAACACTTTTCTAGCCACTGAATGTCACCTCCTGGCTTTGTATGTAGAAGAAAAATGCTTTAGGCTGAGGTGTTACTACTGCCCTCATGGGAGGAGGCTGCAGGCCCAGGAACACTGTTCCTGTGGTATGTGTGCAGACCAGGAAGCAGATAGGGCCAACAACATAGGACCAACAGGTCCTGAAAAACATGATCTCTTCTTTAGCTGTTGAAGTTGGACCACTCCATGAGAGAGGATCCTGGTTCCCTGGTCCCCAGCATGACTTTTGTGGTGCCAGAAGGGTGTGTTAGAGTGGCTTGTTTATCAGTGTATGGGATAGCATGACTGTGTTTTAATGCTGACATTACTGTTTCAGCTTGCCAGCGTGTCTCTAGTTAAGAGATGCTGAAAGGAGTAGGTAGTTGGTACAAAGCATTTACCAGGTTGATAGGCAAAGATGGCATGTCGAAAGAGCTGACTATATTCTGTCCTGAGTTGTGTTTGACATACACAGAAAACTAGGTTGTAGAAGTCTTAAATGTGTTACCTCAAGTCACTTCAGTGTTTTCTTGTGTCGCTCTTCTTAGGCCTACCACCTTGGATGCCTTCGTGTTTGGTTTCCTTGCACCAATTTACAAAGTGTGCTTCCCCAGGGTACAATTGCAAGAGCATTTGAAACAGCTTCCCAATCTGTGTCGATTTTGTGATGATATTTTAACTTGCTACTTCAGGTTAACTGTCTCAGGTCAGTTGTGTTTCTTTATCCGTTTTGTCATCTATACTTCTGTTAGGATTAGTACTCCAGGATTCCATTTTGTGAACCAAGGCAGATTAGATTTCATGTAGTTTATGCTAGACTTTCTGTGGGAAGATGAAGAAACTTCTAAAGTTGGGCAGAAAAGATTCAAAATTAAAAGCAAGTGTCAATACTCAGTTTTAGATTCTGTCAAGCACTGGCAAAATCTTATGGCTCCTGCTTAGTACTGCCGATTTTCTCACATGGAATGGCTTTTCCACTTAAATTCTTCTTTGCATAAAAGTACTGCATGACCTCTCTCTCCAATGTGAGTTTAAGAATTTAAAACTTTTGTAAATAGCTTTTCACTCTTCATCTTTCTACCTTCACTCTCCAGGCCATTCTCCAGCTGGACAGGATACAGCAGATGCTAATCTGCAGAAACTCACACAACTTGTAAATAAGGAATCCAACTTGATTGAAAAGGTTACTTTTGCTTCAGTATCTTTAATTTTACTGCTTTCTTGTGGTTACTTGTTCACAGATATCCTTGCATGGCAATTGCGACTCTACAGTGGACTTTATTTTAATTACTTCTTTTCTAGTGAGTAACGTGTAGAGAGGCGGGAAGAATATTACATCATTTGGAAGGAGGAATTAATTAAGCTTTGTACTTAAAAAAGTATTTTTGATACAACCAAAAGAACATTGTTTTGCAGGTGTGCACACCAACAGAGGAGTGATATCTTTCTGCACGTGTACAGTCAGCAAAGGAGGAGGCAAATGTATTGGTCAAAACTTAGAAATAGTCCTGCAAATTAAGACCGATCACTAGCTTTCCTTGCTCCCAGCTGCATGCTGCAGTAACTAACCAGCAGTCACTCTCCTCCTGCTTGTTCTACATCTAGCTATTTTTTCTTATGTTCTTTGTTTCTAAGGGTGTCACTCAACACCTATCAAAAGCTATACAACTTACCTAAAAAATACTTGTGAAGAATTAGCCTTTTCATGCAGACAGAACACTTTAACTGAAAGGGTAGAAGGCATTTCTTCCTGAAAAAGATCAGTGTGATGAAAGATATCATTAACTATGATCAGCTTCTGTAGCATTAGGTATTGATGCTCTTTCTGGCATTGAAGTGTGGCTGTGGAAGTTTTAAACAATGCATTACATAGACATTTGTCAGGCATGATTGAGGAAAATCTGGTCCTGCCTTGAGGAAATGGAATAGACTAGGCAGCCTCTGCAGATCTCCCCTGTGCTATCTTTTGTTCTGTACCAATTAAACTTTTTGAGACCACATTACACATAGGGCATTAGATTGGTTTGCTATGAAAATATAAGTAGTTTATATTCAGAGATTAATTTTAACCTGTCTTTGAAAAGGTCTTATCACAAGTTTTTTATTAAGTACTTTTTGAAATCTGTAACTAATACAAATTCACTCAGCATCTCCAGAACGTTTCTGATTTGAAAAGATTTATTCTTGCATGGTGCTGGATATACGGAAGCATCCATTGATGTTAGCAGTTTGACTCTTGATCTGCCTTCTGGCAGCATTTGGTTATTGAACAATATTTGACCTCTTAGAATCGGTGTTGCTTCCTTCAGTAATCTTGACGAAATGACTTGAGCAGAAGCACATCCAGTTGCCCTGGGTTTGATGCACCGTATGTAAGGGAATGAGTAGCAGCTCTAACAGGCCTGTATTTGGGAGTGGAAAGAAATCAAAGCACCAGATGTGGCTGATCCTGACAGTAAACATACACCAACCCAGTATTAATGATGGTAGCCCTGACAAATAAGACTAATTGTATAATCTATATTCTACTGTTGCCAGATCCGGCTCTCATTATTTCTCTGCAGATGGACGACAACCTTCGTAGGAGTCCTCAGCATCCCCCTCGTAAGCTCACGACACTCAAGCTTGCTGCAGGTGGAGAAGAAAGCAGTCCAATGAGTCGTTTATCACCTTGACACCTCTTGTTGCCCATACACGTGTGTTTTGTAACTCATCTGAGTGCCACAGTAAATTTTTTTCACATGAATGTTTTGCAAGGGAAGAGTCTGCTAATGGTTATAAGTAGAGAAGGAATAGAGCTTTATAATCTTCTGTCTACCTGTTCTTGTAAGAAATTGCATAGTTCAGGCTGGCCACACACTAAGCTGAAGCTAAGCTAAACCAAGCTTATTACTGCAGATGTTAACATGATTTTGTACAGCATATTTTTGCCTTTAGCCTAGCAGAAATGTTTACCAAAAGTTAAAAATCTGCTTATGGAATGTTAGCTGTTATTTTGTTTCGTGGGTTTTGATTTTACTGTAATCATGTTACTGTATGTGAGTGGGTATGATCTTTGTCTGAAAAGGACAAAGTCCAGTTGCAAAGTCTGAAAAGACAAAACGTTGCCATTCATGGCAGCGGAGAAATTAAATGACAGGAAGGTAAATATTTTTATTGTGCTTTAATGAACCTGGGGTTTGTGTTTTATGGTTGTTTGTATCTTTGAAAATTTGTCATGTACTTTGAAGGGGATTATTGAAAAGCATGTGCGCTATGGGGATTAAAATGATGCACAATGCTAACATTTCACAGTACCTCGTATTAGTCCTTTGTGAAATGGGCTTAACCTGTGCACCAGGTAATACCACATGCTGCAAAACTGTTAAGTCAAAATCACAGAGAACTTGTAGTGGATGGAGAAGTTTGATTAGTTGCTGTGAGGACAAGAGACTTGACTAACAAACGTGCTGTGTCTATGGATTGAAAGGGACTGGTTAGGGCTTTATAAGAAAGCTCATGTAGGCTCTTAAATTCGTCACAAATGCCTCTTAATTAGTTTTGTGTTATTTTTTAATAAGCACTGCAGTTCATTCAAAGATTAAACTAAAAATAGTCCAAATTTTTGTTGTATGATGGTATATCTAGTTCAGAGTTCTTTTCTCTCTGCAAACTGTGGTATATTGCAGGGCATATTTCTTCTGTTCAATTATATTTTCTCTTTAACAGCAGCCTTGCCAGTTCTAGAGACCCAAGCAATTCTGTTACAAGAGAGATGCTATAATTTGTTACTGGCAAAGTACTGGCAGATGCTTCATGAGTAGGTGTAAAGAGAATTAGACAAATAGATTGGCCAAAATGGCAGTGCTTGGGATACAGAATTCTCATAGCTGTATGTGTGGGATAACTGTTCTGGGTTTGGGGTTTTGTTTTTCATTTTTCTGGCCAAATCGAAACAGTCTTTCAGATTCCCTTTGGCTACTAGTCATGTTTGAGATAGATAAATTATTTCTTATTTGTAAAGACAAGACAGTAGATTGTGTACTTATTGTACCTTTGGACTTGATATGTGAGGAATGTAATATCTTTGACATTTCTTAATTGAAATGTTGGATTTCTAATGAGCACTTTAAGATACTGTTTAAGCTTCATGCTCTTCCTAGAGTATTTGTTGCAGTGATTTGAAATTAATTTAGCTCATATTCATGATAACTGTATAAACTGATAGTCCGTTAAACGCAAAGTAATTAAAATGTTTAAAATTTTTACTGCCTGTACCTTGACAAGATCTACATGAGATCGAGTCACATAGCTTTCCAGAGTTTTTCTTTTACAAACACGGCTATGAAGAATATGCCTTAGTTTGTCACTTTTGTGAATACATACACTGAACCTATAAAATCTCTTTGTAAAAAGGGTTGTTGTTCCAAGATTAAAATTTTGGATTTTTAGTGGAATTTTGGTAGAGTTTTTTGTGGAATTTACATTGAGTTTTTTGAGTGTTTTTCCTGTAAAAAGGTTTATCTTGTCCATCGAAAAATTACAACCAAAAAAGTCTGCTGACTGCTAGGACAAGAAATTGAAGGAACTTGGCATATCCATGAGATCAGATTTTATCACACCTCTTCAGTACTATTCCTTTTTTTCAACACAGCCGCTTTTGGGAAGGGGGGAATGGGGAGGCATGCATTTGCTGATCTTACTAAATGTGGTCTCTGGGCTGTGTGACACTGAAATTTTGGTAAACCAATGCTCAAGGAACTTCATTCACTGGATGGTAGGGCACAACAGGGCTAGAGATCACAGCAAGTAAAGCGCACCATCCAGGCAACCAGTGAGGTTGCACAGCCATACATTTCCTTATTTTGCTTTCTACCCAAGGTGAATTCAAACCCAGACTCCTTTATGTGGGCAGTGTCATCCCTGGCCTGGTAACTCAGGTTTGCCCATTAGTTTACTGGCACATTTCATGTGCCTGGGTTCTGAAGCTGGAAGGTGCATGCTGTCCAGGGTGGGGTCCGTTTGAGTAACTCTCTGCATCTGAAGTAGTCAAAGTTGCTTCTCTGGCTAGGGGAGTGAGATGGGATCGAGGTGCAATTTGTCTTCTTAGAGCAGATACCTAAGATTTGAGTCCTGGACATATGCTGTGTTTGCTGTGTGCACATGAAGCCATGGCTGCCTAACTGCTATAAGATGAAAAGCTGCTGTGGTGATTGGCTTTTCCTCCACAGCCTGAGCTAGTGGATGGTCTGAAACACAAGGGGTCAGGCAGTGTTCTGCCCAGGCAGCAGTGATGTGGCCTTGGAACCGCTGTTTGCAACCTCCTTCCTGTGCAGAACACTGGCTGCTGTAGCTGCTGCAACTCTGCGGTCCCTAAATACTTCAGGTTCACATGTTCACTCCTGGCTTCTGGTGCACACACCTGTCATGTGCAAGTATGGGATATAGCATTGGGTTTGCAGGGCCTTGCTGCTGCCAGGGCAGCTGATGAGCCTCATTTTCCTTGCCCTCTCTCTGGAAAGGTGGTGGCTAGGAAGACATGCTACCTTGAAGGCAACTTATCCAGCTGCCAGTTGTAAGTGAAGTGGACCACTTTGGCAGGTTGCAAATTTAACACCCCTGGCTCCCAGGCAGTCTTCTGGTGAATGCTATGTGTAGATATCCTTGGGGCTATTTTGTGTTTTTCTGTCACCTGGTTGTAGGAATATATATATTCCAGAAGAAATGAGATGAAAAAGGTTACAAATTAATTGCTACAAATATGTTCTATTTAACATTTCCAAGACTGCTTTAAAAATGTCTGCCCTTCCCCTTCTCCTCTCTCCCCCCTGCCCTCCCCCTTCTGAAAATACTGTTACATTAGGCTTTATATACATTTACACATTCACGATGTCACATCACTTTTACTAATGTAGCATAGCACTCCATTATGAAAAAACCACCCTATATGATTCCTGGTTAAAATGATTTCCAGACTCCCTTGAGTAGGTTTCTTTTGCTTGGTATGATTCTTGGCATTGCAGCAAGAACCATTCATAATGCCTTTTTTTTTTTTTTTCCCATGCAGAAAGGCAGAGCAGCTTTATATGTTAGCTTGACAAACTATGCAGTAGCTCAAAAATCTGGATGGTCGGTGCAGTTGGCAACAAGCTGTCCCTAAGTGGTATCACAGGCATGTTTCTTGGTGAGAAGCTATTCCCAATGCCCAGCCACTTGCCAGGCATATGGTATGTGATATCTGGCCTGGAGGCCTCTCAGCGACACTGCTGTTCTGCATCTGTGTGAGACCCAGCCATGCCAGGATAATGGTGACGTGGGGCTTAATGCATCTCTAGTGCCTTTTGTCCTGCTCTGGGCAGCAGGGCAGAGGCCAAGCCCCACTCTGTGGTCTCTTCCTCACACAAAGGAGACCTGCCCAGCAGTGGTAAGGCCCAGGAGCAGCCTGTTCTGGAGCTGAGTTCTGTATCAGAGCTGTCAGGATGGCAAGTGAGTTTTTTACACCATCTCATGGATGTGTTAAAGCGAAGAAGGGAAGAACTTAAGTCCAGGGTTCCCTGTACCATGCTGGTTTGCTGTTTGTGCCTGGAGCAATGGTACCAGGAATAGATCCTAGCTCCCTAAAGATATCAGATCAGGTTGGAATGAAAACGTGGGGAGGAGAAGGAAAGAAAAGGTGATCAAGGGAGAGGCAGCAGGGGCATCTGTTTTCACCCTCAATGACTTCCTGTCAGAGATTTATGAGTGTCATGGTACTTGAGACTGAAAGACTGCTTCATGAGCTGCAACATACTGCTCTTGTGGGCAAAATGTGGGGGGAATCCAGTGACTTACTGCAAGTTTGAAAAAAAAAAAAAAGAAATTATTTGTAATGTGCTAGGTCAGTCTGCCTCAGTGCAGGACCAAGCGAGCAGGGTTTACTGTGTTTCATTAAAAGTTAAGCTAAGACCAGGACTCACTGTACTTCCAGAGCAAGTAAGATCTTGCAGTAAATCAGTCCATGGCACAAGGATGTTCCTCTCTTTTTCTCATTCTCTCTTTAAAATCACATCAGTTTTATCCATGATGAATGTCAGTGTTCCAAATTTGTATATGTTCAAGTGTTGCATGTGAGTTCTGTTGGTGATTTACTATTATCAAAATATAGAATGTGGTCCTTCATTTGGGCCCTCAGTGCATAGAAATTATATGTCTTGAGTTTCAAGCAGCTCATTAAGTAGAAGCAATCCTTGTGTAAACATTCGGTGCTCAACTCAAATTTGCCAAGCCGTTTTGACAAGGGTAGCTAGGCAGCCTGCCAACTTACACAGACACCTCACGGTTTTTGTTTTCAGGAACAGAGAGGTGAGAGAGGGAGAGTGCACACAAGAAAGTGGAAGTCTCTGCAAAGCTCTGGCTTACCCAAAGCAATCTTCACGTGATGGTGGAGGTGGAGTCCATCTTCGCTTGTATTGTCATTTGCTGTGGTGAAAAGAAACACACACTGTACATATACTTGGCAATATATGTTCAGGCCAGGATTTCACACTGAGTTTTTCTCGGAGTTGTGACCACTAGTGAGAGACATCTCTAAAAATCCCTTCAGTAGTATGTTACAACTGCTTAGCAGCAGCCATGATAAGAGAAAGAGCTGCAACACCTCCATGGCCAGTGACAGGTGCTGCTGAAATTTACTGTTGGAAAAAGCTAATTTTTTACACCTACATGTTCTACAAAGAAATGTGGTGATTTGGACAGGAAGGATTGCTCATACCCAGATTGAAATTTGGAGAGGAGGGAAGGGAGCTGATGGATACAGAACAGGCACAAATTCTCCTGGAATAGCTGATACTCTGTGATTATGTGGGAAAGGGATTTCAGCTCTCTGCTCTGAATTAAGGAAAGTGAGAATTCACTTTGGCTGCTCCACAGCTCTTGGCAAGTGTCTGAGCCAGTGAATTAGTAGCTTCTCTGCAGTGGGCAGAGGTACCTTATTTTTCACAAAAATCCCTGAAAGGTCCTGTTTCCTTGGTGCAGGATATGAAAAACTCAGAAATCTCCTTGGCTTCCATGGGGTAAGAAAGCAGTTTCCTATCTGTTTTGTTTGCTTTCTTAGCAGCACACAAGGATTATTCTGTTTATCTGGTGTCCTTATTTTAGCTGAGCCAGGTAGCTGTCTTCACAGAGGGAAGATGAAGTGTTGAAATGGTGTTGGCAATCAGTGGCACCCAGTGCAGAGAACATAGCAACGGAGTGACATGCTCAAAAAGGACTGAAACAGGCAGAATACTTACTTATTTTTTCACAAAGACTATTTTGTGGGAGGCACCATGTCTGCTAGATACTACCTCCAGCAACGGGCTGTCATGACAGCAATCCGCAAGGGCTCTGTGCTGCTTGCAGCCCTGATCAGTACACAACAATTTCCACCAGAGGCTCCAAAGAGAACTAGGACAGCTGAAATGACAGTCCCCCAGTGAAAGACTGTGGGCATTACCCACATTTCTTCTAAAATTAACCAGCTCAGCTTTCTCTTGGGTCAGCCTCAGTTCACATTTAGGTACACTTACGTCAGTTTGGTGTAGAAGGCTCCTGACTTACGTTGGTGCATCTTGACACAGGCATTGTGGCAGTTTGCTCTCCTGCAGTCCCACCAGATGGAGGAAGACTGAACCTGAAGTTGCCAGCTGTCCATATTATTGCTCATTGTGTTTAGTTTGGGAAGTTCCAACACTTGTTAGGATGTTACCATTCCTATTTTTACAGCTTTTTTCCTGGGATTTAATAACCAGTTGGCACTAGGAGACAAGACAAATAAATATGAATTCCCTGTCTTGGAGCATCAGAAATTCACC
Organism: Orthonyx spaldingii; assembly: GCA_013397795.1. Classification (NCBI taxonomy): domain Eukaryota; kingdom Metazoa; phylum Chordata; class Aves; order Passeriformes; family Orthonychidae; genus Orthonyx; species Orthonyx spaldingii. The sequence goes on from VZTJ01006513.1 coordinate 303,924, forward strand.
CATAGCTGTGACAAGGGTTGACCCTGAAACGAGCCTGATGCACAGCTTAAATGAGGGAAGTTGTGACATTAGTGACAGAAAAGTGGGGGCAGACATCTCTTTTAATAACCTGTGTAGTTCATTAGGAAAACAGCTGAAGAGGAGCTCATGACAAATTTAGGGCCTTTTGTTCAATGTTCAGGGTAGACTTGTCCAGACTATTTGCTCACTGTGTTTTCCCTTTTATCAAGAAAATGTCAGTTCTCTGTGCTTCTTTCCTGGGTTTTTGAGTGGGCCAGATTCCTGGAATGAAGCTCCTGGATGCTGTCTGACTCATCCGGTTACAGGAGAGGTGGGTGTTCCTGAGAAATACAAGGGGCTGGTTTCCAGAGCTGGTTAAAGTACTTGGCAAGTTTCTAAAGTGATTTGTAGTCTGGAAAATTTTTGCAGAGCATGAGGTTGCTGTTTTATCTGGCAGAGTAAAAGAAGGTTTCCTTACCTCCTTCACAGTAAGGGCACATGTTCATAGAAAAGTCGTGCCCTCATCTGCATAACACTGCGTTTTCCATTCTCAAATTTTTAATTCACATTTCTGGTACACAGAATACTTGTATTCTTTTCTTCTGCCTGACAAAGTCTGACATAAAGAAAAATCAGTTTTGAGAGGTTCTTTGTTCATCATTAAGAAAGTTGTCCACTATCATAGAGGGAATATCTTACTTCCTGAATCACAAATTGTATTCTTGGAGAAAGAAACAGTAAGTGCCAGAATGACATCTGCTCTCTGAATTGTCAGGCTATTTGAAGGGTTTTTGACAGCCTTAGAGCCTGCATTGCTTCACTGCATCTGCTGATCTGTTAGAGCTATTATTGAAATAGCATATTGCCATAAATGGGACAGTGCAGAACAAAACCAGACAACTTTTCTTCTAAAGGCCAGTTGAACAAAATAAAATAGGCTACGCACTCAGAAATTACCACAGGATGTAAAACCATCTGATTTTCATTAAGGAATTAGCTGCTAGTTCTTAAAAATAATTATATCCTTTAAATTCTTTTTCAGTCAGTTTAGTGAGGCCTGAGGTTTGAGTAACTCTTCTGTTTTCAGCTTTAGTAACAGTTCCTTTAGTTGTAAATTTTACCGGATGTCTTCCTGAAACTTGGTTTGAGATAATCCCTACAAAAAAAGTTAGATAATTCTTCATATGAAGCCAACACACCCTGGAAAGAACTGATACACAGTCATTTTAAGTTGATATAGGTGAATTTAGATTGCCTGCTTGTTTCTTCTGACTACATTTGATGGCAGATTTATTAACATGCTCCCACTTTTTGCTCTCCATGTTTTTACAAAATTAATTTTTTCTGGTGCATTCTTGCAGAAGCTTCCAATGCTTTCACAGCTCAAACATCAACACTGAATAGATGAGATGACCTGACATAAGCACTTGTATTGCTTGTGCTCCTCTGCTCTTCATCCTTTTCCAGGACCTTCCCAATTATTCAGTAGCTGAATTCTGCAAGAAATTTCTGGTAACTTTAGGTACATCCACAGTACCTGGTGTGGATGTTGGAAGGATGTTGTCTTTTGAAAGCAAAACAGGATATTTTCCTAGGATCTCCTGAGCCATATGGATGAGGATATAGTGAGCTAAGTAATTTGGCAAAGACATGTATGCATTTCTCTTGTTTAACTCACAGAACAAAATTACTGGTCAGGGGCAAACCTTGAGGACAGCTTTTTTAAAAGGACAATATTATTTTTGAGGGCCTGAAGCTTAAAATACTGTTCTTAAATAACAGAATGCATTTAGGAATTACCTAATTGTTTGTAATTTTGTTTTAGCATCTCCTCACTTATGCACTTGCACACTGAAGTGAGACAGTGTTTAGTGCTTAGGTATGTCCCAGCCTGATGTGCAGCTGCATCACCTCTTGAGACTGACCACCAAGGTGCCCTTGGAGAGCCCAGCTGCTGGCAGCATCACTTTATCCATCTATCAAAAGTGAAAGCAAAGGAGTTTTTATAACTCACGGTATTACTCCTCAGAAGTCACAATAGCTGAAGAAGGGTACTGTACTGAGAGCTGGGAGTCAAAGAAAGATTTGGAGCAGCACGCAACAGGTTCAGGAATATAAAGAAAGGATCCTGCATGGACACCTCTTAGTGTGTTCATCACTTGGAGTCAGAGTAGTCTTTAATCCCATTGCCTGATTTTGCCAAGGTGTTCTATAGCACCTCATGCTAAAAGTGCAGTCTTTTACAAATACTTTGGTACAAGACAAAGGTACTCAGAGTACCAGAAAGGAGAGTGAAATTTTGGTGGATTCCTCAAAAGAGCAAGCAGATAGATATTCTAAATCATGTGTTCTCCTTTTGTTGAACCAACCCAGTAATTTTTTTCACCCCAGAACATTTAAGAGTGAGAATTTCCTGGGGCTTTTGACAAAATGATACACTAATAAAAAGGATAAACATTATTCCTTGATAGAAACTTTTTGTCTTGTTACTTCATAATGATTTAATACTCCCTCTTTGAATTTCTTTGAACAACAATAGCTGTGTTACAGCATGAGTGAATTTTGTTTTCTTTCCTTTCCAAACTTCTTTCTTCATTGAAAACTGTCTTATTGAGGAGTCAAACATATGAGGCAGAGCTGTGGGTTTTTTAAAAAGGTATTTTAAAGTCTTTAGGTCTCTGTAAAGAAGACCAGAACTTTAGTTGCTCTGAAAGTGCCAAACTTGATGGTGCCTTGTCACCACAATTAGTCTCAATTCTCAGCAGACCTTGAAAAGAGTGGCTGCAGATTTTTCCAGGAAATGAATTGCTGACTGTCACAGTACAAGCAGCAAATGCACTTCGATTCTTTTCAGATTCCAGAATTTAAGTTCTCTGTCATATTAAAATTCAATACATATTAAACATCATGTGTTATATGTAAGTGAAGCCAACTGATTGAGTCCTGTGTTTTGTGTCCTAAAAAGTAAAACATTCACTCTGTTTCAGTACTGACTCTGAAAAAAGACTTTTCCCTCTTGAATCACTAACCGTACAGTTAACCAGAGGACATTTTAGAGCTACTAACACCTGTGGCTTAGTTTAAAAATGCAGTGTAAAGGTTGTGTAACAAAGCCTGTTTGCAACCTAGAGCACATTACATTACTTGTCTCCAAATTCCAAATTTAAAACTTTATTTATAGCATGGATGCTCTTAGCTTAAGAGCATTTATTTGACATGAAATCTTTTCCTCCAAGCTGCTATTCCTACAGACTAATGGAACAGAACCTATTCCTTCTACTTCATGAGTTGCAGTGATTTCTGAGAAGATCTGTTTGAGCTATTAAATGAGTCATTATGCTGATTGTAACAGCATTTCATATTTTCAGATATCAAGAGGAAGCAATGGAAATATTTTCCCTGCAAGAAAGAGTGTGCTAAACTCATTAGACTTTTCACTTTAGATAAGCAAGAAAGAAAACTATTAGACTGTATATTCTATTGATTGTTGATGTCTGCTGAAGTACAGCTCTTGATGAGTTAAAAAATACAGCTAAAAATCAAACATACATAGAAATCATAAAACAAAGACCATCTTGTTGACTTGCACTTCAGATGTAGTTATAGAAGACAGGGTTTTAATTTTCTATATCAATTTGCACTTTTGCAAATCTTGACCAGAATCTCTCTCACACTGTCTTGCTCAAATAAAGAAAGAGGAGATATATAATATTTAACCCTTGTTGGACAAGACCACCAAAGATACCTATTCAGTTGCCCAAAGACCATTAAGTAATTAAACCTTCCAATTACTTTTGCCTCTAATGTTAAAGGATCAGCATTAACAAAAAGTGCACCCCAGAGAGTACTCCTCACCAAAAAACTGCTGTAAGAGCTGTTCACACCTGCAAGGTAAAATGAAATGAAAGATTTATTTTGCTTGCTTCTGGTACTGATAAATAACCTAACATGAATGTTAAAGTCTCTGCCCTGGACATGGAACTCTCATCTGTGTCAGCTCTTCAGCTGTAATCTTAAATACTGTGCAGGACAATGTAGTATGTCCATAAAACTGTACTGCCCTAGGCTTTTCTCCCCATACTTACTGCTAAGTTAATTGACGCAGTTGGCAGTGGCTAGCGGGAGTTGATTATGCTATAAATGTTTGCAGCATGCAGGGTGCCTAGTCCTCTTTGAACTGCTTATAAAATTTGGATAGCAAACCATCTGTTCCTGGTGTTTTCCCAGGGTGCAAATGGGATCCAGGAAAACAGAATGTGTTGCTAACTGTAAATCAGATATCACAATGGTGGTCTGACTGCAGTGTCCTCTAATGCCTTCAAGGTATTTAAATTTGAATCACTTCAACACATGATGCCAGTAACATGCATGCAGAAAGTAATAAACCTGAAAAAGTAAGGTGAGTCATTAGAGCCAACACTTCTGTTCATGAGCACCAATAGGACAGCACTTCATGTGGACTAATTGCTGTGCTCCTCCAAGACAGGACATTACAGAAGTTTCTCAGAAAATGGGATATTTTTGAGACCTCATCAGTTAAAATGAAAGGCTCCATCTGAGCAGGAACTTGGTCTGTTGTGGCACCACTTGCAGCCCCTGGTACCTAGAAGCATCCTGGGTCTTCCTGTTACACAGCTCTTTCAGAAGGCAGAAAAGGAGTCCAGGGCTCCAGTGACTGACTGGCTCAGCATAAGCAGTGCCATGACTGCTCCCTCATTGCCTGTGTGTGCCCATGGCTGCTGGGGATTTTTAAATTAAATTAGGGTGATGGTGATGGGAGCAGGCTGTGACAGGAGCAAGGAAATCATGCTCAGGGCTTGGCTGCAGGGAGGCTCTGTTACAGGATGCTCAAGTTCTGATAAAAAGGAGGAAGGGCCCTTGGGTAGAGTGTCTGCCTGCTGTGTTGTCTCCAGGTGGGGACCATTCCCTGCTGTGTCTTTTCAAGAGTACCCAAGGCCTGAGCATGGCCTGCAGCTAGAGCAATAACACTGTGGTAGCACTCTGCCTGTTCTGGACATTCTGGATCACTGTCTTTCTCCCAGGCTTGAGGTCATGGTCTGCAGCATGTCAGACTCTGGCAAACAGCATCCCCACAGTATTGTCCAGAAGGGTTTGCTGGAGTTCTTCAGAAGATCAGGTCTTCAAAAGAGTAGGCTTTTACCAGAATCTTCTCAGGGTTTGATATGCAGAACAGAGAAGAGGGGGTGAGATGAGGATTTTGTTTCCGTTGGTAACACAGACTTGGAAGCTCTACATAACAGAATCCGGGTCTAAGTGGTACACAATTAGAGCACTGATAAGTCTTCACAATGCTGGGAGAACCTGGGAGGTATACATATGGTACATTATTCACCACAACAGCTTATTTGAGTGTGTAACATATGCCAAGCAAGATGACATCAGCTCTCAAGAATCTACATTGCACATTTCTGAGCTGATAATCATGACAGTTGTGAAAAGTGGGAGGAAAAGGATAAATGTGGTTTTGAGCAGAGGGTGACAAAATAATTTCAACAACTGGAATATAAGACAAGAAAAAAGCTTACTTGTGAAGTGGGGGAACTTGTGTGGCCGAGAAGGCATCAGTCCTCTTGGAGTGTCAGAAAGCTGCAGGAATCTAGGATGGAGTTTGGCCACTGTTGCAGAGACTGAGCTTGTTTTCAGTGAAGAGAGATATAATTTCTTATGGCTAGCATAAGCACAAATAACCTTTCCAAGAACTAAACACTTATGATTAGTAATGTTGGGGTTACTATAGATTTCTGTCATGGGCTACTGATATATATTGAGTAGGGTACTCTAAGACCCACTCTAGGTTTTACAAGTAAATATTCTCCAGTTTTGCTGGTTTGCTCCCTTTGGTTTTATTACATGGGTTTATTCATCATTGCAACCCTAGTAGTGATGGTAATAGCTTCCACTGAAGTGGATTCTATGTATATGCTACTTAGTAGAAGTATATGCTACTTAACGTCCTTTCACCCACCACAGCATGTGAAATAAAGGAATTGTTCAAGTGTATGAAGTAACTATTAAAATCAGATTTGAACATGAAATGAAAAATCATTCTGTAGTCAACTGAAAGAGCATGGAAAATTTGCAGAGAGAGATGGTAACTGTCTGAATTGGAATCCATCCAGCAAATCCAAGCTAGCATCCTGATGCAAAAGCCTTACTAGACACTCACTCCTACACAAAGGCACTTCTGAAATGGGAATAGCAGTAAGCAGTGAGGACTTCTCTTTCATGCCTCATGTGAAAAACAGCACTGCTTGTAGCACACTCCAATTATGTTCTTTTAAAGCGGACTTTGCTTAGTCAGCCAGTGCCATCATAAGTTGCAGCACGCACGTCATCCTTGGAGGACTGTCATCCAAGTACTGCCCTGCTTCATTTGCAAGACATAACAAGTGGTGGGGTGCTTGCCGCTGACGTAAGTTTTACTACCCTGCACAGATACAGTCCAGCTGCAATAGTTTGAATCTCCAGCAGCTCCTGGTCTGGAGAGAGGCTAGGTGCAGGCACTGCCTTGGGGCAGCAGTGTTGGAGGGTGTCTGTGTATTGTAGCCATGGCTGGACACACATGTAACATGATGGCCAAAAGGCAGCACAGAGCTCCTTAGGCAGCTGTGCTCTGACACTAAACACTGAGTATTTCCTTTTTCTGAAGCAATTCTAGCAGGTGGGAGTGAACCCATCACAGAATCATTTAAAAGTGTAGCTCTCGTCCAAATACTCATCACATTGGGCATCCTTTGACGTAACAGTCGTCACATGGGATAACTGTTATGGCTCTCTGGGAGCCACAAAGACCTAAAAGAACCTGGGCTTTCCTCGCACTGAAATGCTGAACATATATAGGCTCAGATACTGTCTTCATGACAGCAGTGGAATACCCACATGGTGAAATTTCTGGGTCAGCATGTCAATGTCCAGCCTGCTAAACCTCTGAGATGGTTCTGAGTATGCAGATAAGTTCCTTCCTGATGCAGGTTTTTTTAAGATACTACCTCAGCTTCATCTCAGCTCTATTCTAAATTTCATCTCCTGTTGGCAGTGGAGACATCGAAATGACACCCATAGTAGATTGCATAGCCAGTGTTCACAGCCCCAGAAGTCCCATCCCAACCTCTCAGTGGGGCTGAAAGCCTCAAGACACACACATGTAAGAGTGGGAATCTGAGGTATGGTTAAGTGACTGGCAGGTAGAGGATGACCAAGGCTCACGGTTTGATCATAGACTGGGGCTGTGCACAGAGCTACATCCCAGGCTGTGACACGCTGGAGTCTTTCCTGCTGCAGATCCAGGCTACCCAGCCAATGCAGACCAGTGCACCTCCATGAGGCCAAGCCTCTTGTTTGCACAGCTGTTCCTCTGGAGATGTGACCAGCCCTCCCTTACTCTTTTCAAAACCAGCATTTCAAAACCAGTATGACAAGCTCTGTCATTGTGCTTTTTTCTATCTGAAACTGCTGGTTAAAATTCACTAGTTTCACATATTTTTGCACAAGAGAGTTCCTCCTGAGAGATAAAAAATTGTCTGTAATCCTTGTCTCTATTGTGCTCCATTGTCTTCCCAGCTTCCTCCTTGTAATGTTCAACTCAGGCAAAGGGAAAAGACAAACCACCTCCTAGATAGCACAGGGATAAAAAACCAAACCAAGGCAAGTTTCATATTCCATTTGAGAATACTGTCTCCCCTGTGGCTGCTGGTGAGGTACCTGGAGCCTCTGGGAGTGCATAGAAGGTGCTGCAGCATGTGACATATTCTCCTTAGGGACAGTATGTCTTCCTAACTGAGAATCAGATTAATCTTTTTCTGAGCTGTTTCCAGAAAAGCACCAGTTCACCCAAGTACTGATCTAGCTCTCTACTGAATTTACTGGCTGTGCCCAGGATGTTCATGGCTCAGAGCAGGGCTCTGCCTCACCATCTGGACAGCCCAGTGGTATCAGAGAGGCTTGGGTCACACTTTGACTTGCAGGAGGATGTATTTCATGGTTGTCAGGTTGGGAGTTTAGGCATATTTTATTCACCTGATTCTCTTCAGCAATTGCTGTTCTGACTGACTGAGCAGGGATCTCCATCTTCCCAGATGGGACCTCTTCTGGGAGATCAAACAGGACCACAGTCACCCTTTTCCACACAGAGAAACATGACCTGGTGTCAAATAAGCATTTAACATTAAACTGTGAGCTTAGTGATGCTTTTTTTTGGTGGGTACTTCTGGTCCACAGCATCAGTAAGCAGTCACTTGGCACATGCTTCCAGCATCCTGGGCTGAAAGTCACTTCAGGCTAACTGTACTCTAATGTGAAGTGATAAAGATCACTGGCATGGTCCTATGGATTCAAAATAGAGAGGAAAAAGAAACTGTTGAGGAAAGGAATAGAGGAAGATTTTGTTATCAGTGAGAAAAACAACTTCTTGAGGAACAGAGATACTATATTCCTACTGCTGTCCTTTGGAAACCAGGGATATTTCAGAGCAATTAGAAGTTAATACTTGTTATTTAAATAATAGTAGTGCTTTTCTTACATTCATGTTTTAGAAAAGAAAAAATAAGCCCTGACACTACACCTGAAGCTGACAATACCTGGCTTTTCAGGAGTTTTTGGTGAATATTTTGAATTCCCTGTTGTCTACATGGTCTCTTCTTCATGGGACAAATTGGTTATGTCAGAGAATCTTTTGCCTCCAGGTGGAGACAATGACTAGCTTAGTTGGGTGTTTGGTTTGGTTTTTTGCTTTTCATTTTCTAGTGGTTCTGGGAACAAAATATTGCTGTTATGATGGCATTTCTGCCAGTGTCTGAAAAAACAGATGTCTCATCTGAGCAGGCATGATTGTTGTATAAGCATGCAGCATATTCTGACAAACTTTGCTTCCTTCTGAATAAAAGTATTCAAGTGTGTCCCTGCCACAAAAACACCAAAGTTCTCAAACATTAGAAATTTTTTAAATTTTGGAAGGTTAACACTAGCTGAAAATGCAATCTAAGTGTTTTCATAAGGTGATCTTAAGTATATGGCTTTGCATTAATAAACCCTTATCATTTCTCTGACAGAACTATAGGCCACTATTCATTGGGATAACCTATCTTTCCAGTCTGGTTGATTTGATGGGACATTCAACTAAGGAAAGAAAAATATTCATTTATTCCAGGTCAGGAAAGCAATTGCTTTGGGCACAATTGCAGAGAATTTATAAATGGTGATGATAATGAATCCTTCAGCAGCAAAGAAAGATGGGGTGGCAGATCTTCTGGTGTCCTGCCCTGCCTGGCTATGGTTACTATACCCCACAGCAGCACTTTCCCTGCACATCTTCCCCAACCCAGAGCTTCCCATCTGTTCCTACAGCAGAGGTGCTCTGTCTTCATTGCCAGAAAACACTCTGGAAGCTCTGGAGTTTGTCCTGCTGTTAGTGCCCTGCAGGGTCACAGTGGGATCTGGGGATCAGTGCTATGGTAATTTCACTGCCTCCACCTGTAAACTTGCCTAGAGGTCTAAATGTGTTGTACTGTACATAGCAGAGAGTGAAACCTATTGCAAATTTACTGTGCTAGGCTTGACCGACTGCGGATCTAAAATATGAGCAGATGGAGAAAACCTCCATATTTACTTCTAATTACTTCTCACGTTGTTAAAACCCTCCATTGAAGATAATTAGAAGAGATGGTGACAAACATGAGATTTTAGCTTTAGAGCCTCCCCAATCACCATGGCTGTATGACAAGCTTTCCTATCTCTACCTTAGCATTTGAGCATTATCACCTCCCGAGGTAGCTGGCTGCTCCATGACCCCACAGTCTGGAAACTGTGATGGTAAGAAGACACACAGGTGTCAAATGTTGCCTATACTGGGCAGTGTGCTACCCTGTTGCACTAGGATTTCTCACCGACTCTGTGCGCTCTACTTCATTTGACAGCACTGTGTCTCAAGAGTTTCTTCAGAATGAAATAGGCCAAAAAACCAGCATGAGAGAGTTGTTGCATACCTCAAAAAAGGAAGTTCATGCCGTTTCTTCTGGAATTGCCACTTGGCATTCTTCTTGACTAGACGAAGTCTCAAGTAAGCCACTTGGGCCAAGTCAAGAGCAGTTCAACATTTTCTCCCATCTTGTCAAAATACTTTTTTATTTCATCTGCTGTCAGGTGCAGAGTTTACATAACCTGCAGTAGCTCTGAACTTCTTGGAGGTGATACAAGGGCTAAGTCTGACATCATAAACTAAGTGAAGCTTTTCAAGAGCCTCCCTATATCAATTCTACCCTGGTAGAATGAAACCAGATCAGAGCCGTCTGGTAGGATCCCAGTACTTGACAAAGCATGAGAAGCTGGTGATGAGCCCCTGTTGCAGCAGTATCAGCACACCAATGAAATAGCAGTTAATATTGAGAACTGCTGAATGTGTAGATCCCAGCCTCCACCAACCTTACCACCTCCAAGCTGTGTAATGCAGATAAGTCTCAAACCTGTCAGCCATTGATAGTTAGTGCTCATAGCTTGGTCTTCATGCTCATCCACCCCAGGCTTGGGTATTCACAACAGGCTGGCCTTAGAGATCCACTTCTCCTGTGTGATAATTGTACATGTGATGCGCTGATCTGCCTTCTGCTTTTCCAGATCCAGACCTATTTCCTGGCTCTGCATAAGGGTGGATCTATCAAGACTACACTGATGCTACAATATATGGCAGGACTGATTTCCAGGCCACCAAGTACCTCTGACATGGCATCTGCTGAAGTCTTAAGCCCAGATCAAGAAATTTCAACCTCATCACTCAGCCAGAACTGGGGACTCAGGACACCTGTCTCTTTTGGAAGACACAGCCAGCTGATAACACAGGAGGCAATTTAATAATAATATTCCCCACTTCTACCCAACTTCTCAGGGGTTCAACAATAGCTATGGACGATAATAATTTTTCTTAGAATTAATCAAGCTGAGAGCTGGGTTAACTGACACAGAGGCTTCTGATCACCACCAGGCGTTTTCAAAGTACCTAAATAGAAGTGTGCCTCTGCTTTTTAAAAATCTGGTTTGCATTCATGAGGAAGAGGAAAGGAGGGAATCATTTGACCAGTGTTTGACTTGTGTGGTAAAAATGATTGACAACAAATTTTCTTTGTGCATCCCCCTATCCAGAAAAGTGGTCCTTAAGACCCATGTCTTCTCAGTAGCTTGGGTTTTGTTTTGTTTGTTTGTTTGCCTGTTTTAACCCTAGAAAAATGTGATATGCAAGTTTGAATCTTTGCTAATGGAACACCTTCTCACAGGCTTATAGTCAATGCAGAAGTAGTGGTAGTGATTTAAACTCATGTTCAGATACCTACTGCTTCTTTTCCTGCCCTTTAGCTGGTTGTTTTAGCTTAGCAAGACCACTGATCCCATCATTTCTCATGGCAGGTTTTGCCTACCTTACTGCATTGTCTCAGGCAACACTTTCCAACCTGAGTTTTGTACTACAAAGGACATGCATGGGTTGACATGGGAAGGTATGCTGCAGTTCCTACTTGCACAAGAAATGAAGTTTCCCTTGAGTGCAACAGGAGTGACCCATCAGTCCCAGGGATTAGAATTTCCTACAGCTTTTTGTAATGCCTGTTGTGAAAGGACCCCAGCCTTGCAGATACTCAAGGCATTATTGCAATGAATAATATTACATTAGGGGCATCAGTTTCTGATTAAGTGAGAGACAGCCCAAAATATGTAAAGGCTGGTAGTAGTATCAGAGCCATTAGACAGCAACGAGTACCCCTCCAATAGCTGGTGCTAAGCAACTCAACCTGTCTCAAGATATGCCTTTCAACATCCCCCTCCCTTGCCTTCCAGCCAGGGGAGAGGGAAGGCCTGTGCTAATTACTCTTAGCATTAGGAGCAATGGAATTTTATTTGCATTAGGCTCCCCTTTATCCAGTACTTAAAACCTCCTCACTCTGGAATACAAGATGACCTGACAAACTTATACCAGTACTATATGTTCTTAAGTAGCAAGTATCATCTATGTGGAGATAGCAATGCCCTTGGCTTACTGACATCATCAATGAAAAACTGTCCCATTACCTTGCTTTGGAAGGAGCTTGTTCATTAACTGCTATCAACATACCCAGTGTAAAAGTCTTGTGGTTTAACACAGCTATTTTAATATTGATTCAACAAATGTCAGCTGGGATTGGATCTCTATCTAATTCATCTATTTGCCTGTCTTATCCATCTGTCTATAAATCTAGTTTTCTACGCAGACATTTCATTCCACAAGGTCTTAATGCATGCTATGGGAACAGCCTTTGCTGATTCAAGCAGAGAAGAGCACTTGTGTTTTCAAGAGGGGTTGCAGCTAACAGGGCAAATTGTAGACAACAATAAAAGATCACAGATGGACCAATACCAAAACACAAGAAAAATTAAAGAACACTGTTCTTAAATCTCAACAGAAATGTGGCTGTGCATCATTCTAGGTTTGCCTGTTAAAATAGCCTTGCATTTCCTTCCAAATTCTTGCAGGTTTCAATATGTTATGAAGGTAGTGACAACAATAAAAAATGAGAATAGGGCATACAGCGACATGTTCCAGATTAGATTTCTCCATTGTTTTGTTTGCTTAATAGGCCATTACACAGACTAAAAAGTGAATTTTCAAAGCCATAGATTTAGTTAGCAAATCACTATATATTCAAAAGGCAGATATAGAATAAATGCCTAACCAGCATTCTTCAAATATTATGCCAAAAAGATTTTAATTTTCAAAGTTTTATCAGGAGCTGGTCAAAAAGTATTTAAAATAGTTAATAAACCAAATTATGACATTAACCTATTTCATACTGACTTTCATATAAGCGTGGAACTATTTTAAAAGATGAGAATTTAATATATTCCTCCTTCCTGGGATTACAATTATTAGGTTATTATTGAAACATCAAAATAAAAAAGAACACTTAAAATCAGTTCTGCAATAAACAGTATGAGCTCAGATACATCCCTTTTACTGCACATAGAGCTGTCATAGTTTAATCTCAAAATCTACTATACATCTTTGCACAAACAGCATCTCGAGCATTTGTAGACAGAAAAAGGAGCAAGATGTGCCTGTTAGTCTACAGGCTTTAATTAGCTCAGATGAACAGTACATCCACAGGATCATTTTAAACACACAGGAACAGTAGGTTTCTGAAAGAAGCAAAACAAGGATAACATTTGGACGAAGTCTGATGAAAACTCTCTGGGAGCTGAATAGACTCACGAAAGTTCATATAGCTTGTTCTGTTTCCTGCAGTTCTTACACTCATGCTGACACTAATTAATTCCCTTTGGTAGTCAAAAGGCAAATGAGAAAAGACACTGAGGTATACTGTACAAACTCTAATTCTGGAAGGTGTTCTTTAAAAGTACTTTAAAAAGTTAAGCATTACTGAATGGCCTTTGCCTACATAGCACAGAGCAGAGGCCATGCCAGTTGCAGAGAGGGACTTGGATGCCACTGGACAGCAGTCACAACAATTGAGGCCTCCCTGAAGGGGCTGGGTCAGCTGGCCATGGTCAGCCTCCATGGCTGGCTGCTGGGATAACTGGATAGCCAGCTTAGAGCTTGTTCCTGTGCACCTGCCAGCAAACTTGAATGTGTCAGCTGTGTAAAGTGGTCATCACTGTGTCCATGCCCTGCCACCCATGGACTGTGTGGGGGTGAGCACTGAGGAGAGGCTCTGGAGCAGATCCCACATGCTTGTGTCCACCTTCACTGTAAACCAAAGCACCCCTTCTCCATCTGCGTTACTATGCACCATCCTGTTTTGTAACAGTCCGTATGCTCAGCCAAAATGGCAGCAGCTACAGGAGAGAGAAAAGGGAAGGAAGGTGCTGAAGAGTAGTCACCCTTCCTGCTGTTCCTGGACTGAATAACTAATATTCTTTTTATTTTCTATCACACTGCTTGTTAGCAGCACAGATGGTAAAAAATACCCCTGAATGTGAAGGAGTGCAAAATAAAGATATAACCATGTGGAACCTAGACAGGCTGACTGTGTGGGGTAAGCAAACAGAGTACATTTGAATACAGCTAAATGGCAAATCATCCATTGAAGACGACAAAGCATCGTGAATGTTTGCAGAATAAGGAAACTCATCCCAGCAGTTTGAAGGAGGACGAGGGTTCATGGCACATACTTAGCTAATTGGGAGCTCTTCATGGGACATGGGGGCCACAACAGCTAAAGGATGTTGTGAAAATGGGCCTGCATCCAGTTGCAAAGAAGTTGCCACATGTCTGTCTTTGGTATCAGTGCAAATTCCAAAGTACTCAGACAGCTCCTGATGCCTGCAGTTCAAAAGGGGTGCTGGTGAATTAGAGGCAGAGCAGAACTAGGAATGATTAACAGATCAGAAAATGCTTTCTAGTAAAGAACTGCAGGAGTTATGCCTCCGTGGTAGCTTTAAAATGGAGACGGCTACTTTTCCAACTGGTCTGCTCCAACGTAAGCTGAAATGAATTCAGGATGCATTTCTGGTCTAAGTTTTAGAAAAGCTCAGACTGGATGGTCACAGCATCTCTTCTTGGTTTTGAGTCCTGAGACGCTTCCTCCCTGGCCCAGCTGTCATGGAACTACACTTCCTCTGCATGCACCAGGCCTACGTTTCAGCCACACAGTGGAGGCTTGGTCCTGGAAGTAGATAGCTCAAGAGATCTGGACTGCAAATATGGGAAGAATCAAAAGGTTTTAATGCCAGAAATCAGATATGGCTATTATCTGTAGAAGCATGGAACTTGTTTGCTAATAAGCTCATTAATCCATCGCTCTCTGAAGATCTTGCCTTTGAAGTTAGATAAAAGCTTTTCTCTGAAGAGCCTTTCTCTTCCCTTACTTGGCTGCTTTTCTTCCCCAGGAGCAAAGAAGAAGCTTGTGCAGGAGTTTGCTGTTTGTTGAATAGGGCAGCCAGGGCATTCCCTCGATATCCAGTGGTGGTAACAAGTTATAATTTCTGAATTTAACCTCTGAAAGATTTACTTTCCTTAGAGGCACCGGCTGTTGAACCTGTTCTGTGTCTGGAGGGGAGCTGAATTGACTCTTTAAGATGGCACTCATGCCCTTGATCCTAATCCTGACACTTGGGAGGGGTCACAGGGTGGTGTCATGTGGTCCTGGGAGCAGGTGACAAGAGAATAAAGGCACATGCATTATGGGCACTACCATTCATCTCTTCTGCATGTAGCCTTTAAGAGGAAACCATATGAATGTTTCCAGTTCTCTCATCAGGATTCATTTTTACATGTTGCCAGTTCACGCTGCCACCTTTTCACTGTGTGTTTTTTGAGGCTATCTGGAGGCCACAGTAAGGCATATTAGCTGGGGTTCATTAATGGGAGTGAGACCACAGTCTGTACAGGCCCAGGGATCCCACAGGGACAGGGCAGAACTGCAAAAGATCTGTACACCGAGAGACAAAGCGCTAACGCATGGTTCTTTGGGCAAACCCAGGGTGATAGCTTCACTACTCCCCAACAACAAACTCGGGATTTCCTGAAGGGGAGGTTTCTGGCTCTGGATTTGGGGTGTGGGAAGGAAAACATTTGCAGTGCTTTGATGGGGAAAAGAGCATCAGTGAAGACCTGATCCTTACATTGGGTGGTGGTGAGACTGGGAGGCAGTGGGGAGAGAGAACCTCAACTCTTTTGATGCATTAAAGGTGGTAGGTAGGCAGGTACCTCTTTTCTGTCACTGTTACACACCTGTTTTACATATACCTTTTCTCCCAGATCCTCGACATATGGGAAAAACATTATTTCTCCTTTTTTAAAAACTGAAAAAATGAAGGCTGCTGGTCACTACAGCTCAGTTGAGAGTCAGTTTACTATTTGAAATACACATGGAGTTGGTAAAATATATTCCTCTTGTGAACTGGCTGATCTTTTGAAACTAAGTTTCCCGAGTTTCCTGTATCATCTTCAAAGAAAAGCAGTTGAGGCTTTCAGCCCGTCTTAACAATCATGCTCTAGAAGTCAAATGACTCAGAAAACAGGAAATTAAATGAATTACTAAAAAATCCTGCAGATGATTCTAATTTTTCTTTTACAGCTAATAAAGGTAATATGTGTTTATATAAAACTACAGAATAACTATATTGTTAGAATTTTTTTGCATGCAATTCATTTGTTTACACTCTACTCAGTGTTAGAGCCATTTTCTGTAACCTTTATTCATAGTAAAAGAAAATGGGTATCTTTCATGTAAGGTCTTTGGAATATATGTCTCACAAGGACTTCATCATGACACTCTCTGGAAGCTCAGCAGCTTATCAATGAGATCCTTTGAGCTCAGTGTTTAAAAAATGTGCTTCTTCAACAGGAACACAAGTTTTTAAATAAAGAAAGGCCCAGTTATGATTCCCAAAAGATTAAGGCAAGAAACCAAAAGAATGGATTTTCTTAAAGAATGAAGAAAGCTCTACTAACAGACTGAAAGTATTACCACTCCCTGTTTCATGCCAACATTTCTGTTTGCTGAAAATGACCGGCATGCCTCTGCTGCGCTGGAGACAGCAGATGGCACAGCGTGCCTTCCCTCAAGGGGCTGCTGGGCTCTGTATGCAGAATGTGTTTTGATGCTCTCGTCCCAGGCAGGTCTCACTTCAAAGGCAGTCAAAGGCTTCATACTCTGGCTGAAGCTTCAGCAGAGGAGCCAGTTCTGTGGGTACACAGCAAATTAATTGACCTGAGGTGTGGCTTTCTGCTAGTACACTCCTCCAAATTAATTTCAGGTTGTTTTTGTTTGAAAAGACCATCCTCCTCCAGGCCTAATACCTCCACAAGTATCAGGAATGTATGGGTTCTTAAAGAATATAAAATGTTACTCAGTATTTTGTGAAAACAAGTACCAGTGTGATGCACAGAGTGGGGTTGTATTGGCATTAATGTGTGACATGGGACTACACTTAGTGAGAAAACATGCCATATGGTATCCTTTGAAAACCTCCACCCCCAAGCTATCCTAATACCTGCTGGCAGGTGCAGACATTTGTAACAGAAATATGACAATTCTAATATAAAGTGGAAATATGCATGTGAAAGCAGGGGAGAAAGGAAAAAAGAGCAAGGGTTAGAAGAATGGCCTGTGCTCATAGGACTTGAGTGTAAGCAATGAAACCAGCACAGGGGAATATAATGTTTACAGCAAGGTCAGACAGCCTGTGCTCTGATGAAGCCATGCCGTGCTGCAAGGAAGGTGGTAACAGAAGTACAGCCTGGTGCATGTGCTGTGCTTCTTCCAGCTCTCCCAACAGGACAACAGACCATAGTGGCATAAATGCCCTAAACTAGGAAAGAAAACAATAAAGTAAACTGGAAAAGTTGACTATATGTCTTCCTGCTTTGAAATATGTGCTTGTGTGAATGTCAGTGGGTAGAAACAACTTGCACAGAGATTTCCAAAATAAAACCCCACTCTCCTTTCACAGGGCCTTTTGCTTAGTCTTCCTACACTAATTTCCTACACAGACAGTAAATAACACTTTAATTTACAACTGGGAACTTCACCTAAAGGAGCCCACTCCTGAAGTTTTATTGAGAGGTACTTGCCTTTGTCAACATTAGAGCTCAAAAAGAAATAATTGACAACCAATAATACCCAGAGGCCATGGGAGCTAGCTTCACCTGCAAGACATTTTGATTGTCTGTTTCTAGAGGAGGATGACAGAAGGTGGGTTAAAAAAAAAAAAAGCATATTTGCACTTTCAAAATGTCATTAGTCAAATGGCTGTCTAGACCTGTAACTCCAAACATGTAAATCAATGCCCATTTGGAAGCTCAGAGCACACACTCCTTTTTTCACCTTGTAGGAAATTATAAGAAGCAGTCAGAAGGAAAATTCCCCACTGTTCCCGACCTGGAATGAATGCTGGGGCTGAAATGCTATTGCCAAAGGTGCCAACACAAATAGCCAGGGGGAAAAGTCAACACCCTGGCACGGAGGGGTGGGAGAAAAAACAGGATAGAATAGGGTACTGCAATAGCAAAGAAAAGATTCAACATCACAGAGCTCTGTTCCAGTGGTTAATGGAAATGGCTTCTGAATGAAGTGAGAATAAATAAAATGCCAGAAATCAAAATTTCTGCTTTATATGCCTTGTTATGAGCTGGAAGGTACAAAACCACAGAGGAAACACTTGCAAAGAAATGAGTACAGTGCCCATACTTCACAAAAAATAAACAGAAATGTCTTTACTTAAACGAGGCAGATAGTCTGAACTAAGCAAATAGCAGTAAGGGTGGTGGAGAGTTCACCCCGGGATCTGACTGCCCCAGCCCTGAAATAAATGCAGAGCAAATACTCTGAATGTGGGAGCAGGAGAAACACAGCTATGACGAAAGCCCACAAAAGATGAAGTCTATCAGATCACCAGAAAAACAGGAGTAACCTTAACCAGAAAACAGAATAGATCAAAGCAGAGGAAATAAGTCCCAAGCAAAGATGATCAGTGTGTTATTTCTGAGATCATTACTGAATTGCAGAACTTCTCAGGAAAGATGGCATCTATAGCTTGGTATCTGCAGCACCTTTTTATGTAAAAAGCAAAGCTTCTGTCCACTGGATTAGAACGTAAACTTTCCCAAAGATGAGTATCAGTCCATGACTGCAGTGGCTCAGAGTCACTTTCCTCAGTATCTGGATGGGTAGATATTTCACCTAAGATGATTCAAAACTATTGACAAGCTGCAAAGCCAAGACATGTGCTAGGTCTGTCTTAAGTCTGTACAAATTTAACAAGGACCAGTGAAACAGGACAAAGGTATTGTATTGCCCCTTTGGCATGAATCTTACTTGTATATGATATCAGAGTGACACGGGGGCTTCAGAAACTCTACAAAGGAGTGTGATTCTCTAACACTACCAAGAAGAGACTGGGCTGCTGTACACATGACATTTAGGTAAGGGAAACAATAGCACCCGTGATAATTCTAGTACAGCTTAATACACAGTTAAACTGTACTAGAATTATGTGAAAAAATGCATGTCATCCAGAAATGCATGTCATTTCACTATTCTTGGCACCCATGACTGATATATGAAGGAAAGGGCACATCCAAAATGGGTCAAACCTGAAATATCATAGCTGAAAGCGTATAAGGACAGGTGCATTCCCCCATGCAATACACTTACAGAGGAATAGCATGTCTAACTTGATCTCAGACAGTTCCTTGAAGAAAGACCTAGAAACACCTGATCATGTACTGCAAGCCGGATTTGAGGCAATTTTCAAGCCCACTGGCACTAGTGCATACATCAGCAGTTTTGGTGTTGGTGGCTGCAATACAAGTTACGCAGACATGAGTGGAAACTTGAAGTGAATTGCTCAGCTGATTATCAGAAACCAACGCTTAGGCAAATAGGATTTAACAGTCAACATCTTCATTGACTCAACAGGTCACAGGCACCTTGCAGCCTGAACAGACAGGAGCTGTGCTTCTCTCATAGTATTTTCTTCTAACCTATAAGCAAATGAGCTGTCAGAGAGAGCAATGCATGCCAGTAGTAAAAGAAAAAAAATCAACAATTCAGAAACTCCATCTTATTTACCAGAACAATTCCTTTATATCAGACAGCATTACAAGGCCAGCTCAGTATCTATGTGTTTAAAGTATCGGGCTGGTGCACTACACAGTCTTAGGGGTAAGTCATATCCTGCCACTGGTAGCTCTCTTTAAAGTATGTGGGGCTGAAAGACACAAAATCTACAAAGGTTTAGTCAAGGTAGCTTTTAACTATCAGACAGCAGAGTATGACCTACCCAGACTTAAATTCTGATGAAAAACTGGATCATCATAAAGTACAGGCAGCACTGCTTAAGAGCAGCCTCTAGGGAAAATTCTTAGGTGAAACACTGAGAATGCAATGTGAGTGATGAGGAGGAATTTTCTGAAGAAATACTTTCTCTAAAACCTGCCCTCTTCAATTATCATCTTGAAATTCCTTTGTAAAACCACAGAGTAGCCAAGAGCTCGATGGTCTGAGTTTTTACAAAGGAATTTCAAGATGATACTTCAGCTGCCTATACTTAGCAATAGCAGCATCAAGTACTAACAGGAAGGAAGGTCTGGAATTCATCTGGTCCATCACCTTGCCCTGCTGAGAGATCTGAGAACACTAACCGTTCTCTTCTTGGAATCTACCAATTATCTTTTCTTAATGGTGTTTGAATTTCTGTCAATAATTAAGTATCAGAGTCCCAGGGACTGGAATTTTAGATAGATGACTGGACTCAGTAATTTGTGGGTGGATAAGACAATCACTTTTTCATGCCAGAAGATCTTAGTCTCACCCCTGTTTGGAAGAGCATTGTCACTGAAATATGTAGAAAATTCTGTAGGGTTAAAATCTCTAGTGTCTTTCAAGAAGTACAGGGTCTAATAGGAACGGAGTGAATCTTCACATGGTTCTAAACAAAACCGAACATAACCCATCAACAGCATTACGACCCTAGTGCAGGAAAGATTCTTAGAAGGCTTTCAGAGACTATAATGAGGCACCTTCAGGATTTCAAAGATGAAAGAAAAAAAAGTGGTGAAAATCTTCCTGTGTGTCGCATAATTATATCTCAATGATGGGTGAACCTGGTGACTCGTGGGCACCATAACAGTATTTTAAATTAGAAGATCCTATTAAAGACTGCACACTGTCTTCACAAGTCTCAGCAAGTGACCAGGCAAAGAAAGTGGCTTTACTGCTATGGCAGAGGGCACTCCCTAGCCATGGAGCAGGGATCTGTTTGGGGCAGATGTTGTACAAGTGGACACAGATGCCAGTCTCCAGTCTCTGTGCCCTCACCTATGCAACAGTGTTCTGCAACCCACAGATACCAATACCTCACCTGGCCAAGACCCTTTCTCTGCACCCCAACCATTAGGGTTTTTCTTGTCTTGGGTACAACACCACAGGCTGTGCCCATTTCTAAGCCTCTGTCTAGGTTCAGGTTCTGCTGAATGAGATGTCTGTTGAGAGGTAAAAGCTGACTCACAGGAACTTGTAGAATGGTGTTCAGACAACCTTTTCAGGAACTACCTTTCTCAAGAGATAGGGAACCAATACTACATGTCCAAAATCATCATTATCTTTGTTTGGGTTGTTATGAGTCAGTTCTCATCTTTGTGACGTAGAACAGCATTTGGGTTAAAATTGTTTAAAGCCAAAAATATTTATGTGCTATGACAGGAATTGGATCTCTAGTGGTAATTTTTAAAAATAACAGATATTCTAACATCCCCAAAGTGAAGATTCCTGACAACTGGAAAAAATCAAAGCAGAATTAACTGCATAGTTATTTTATGACAAATTCCATAGTTTGCCATAAAATCCCATTGTGGATATCAGACATCTGCAATCATTGTCAAGAAGTAGGACATACTATGGTTAAACTCCTCAGAAAATTCCAAACCACAGTCTTGGTAACCTCCCAGTTGTTCCACTAGTTGCCAATCAAAAAAGCTTAGGGATCTGAGAGGATATTCAGATATGAAATTGCAATTTCTATTGCTTTAAGCCTGAAAGGTGATACATGTTTTTCTAACATCTTCTGGTATCTGGAATTGTCACTGGTGATCTTTCTGGCAGAGCGTTTTGTGGGACATGCTTTATTTGCTGCAATATTGCCAAAGTGAATTTTCAGCTATAGAAAAGTGATGATGGCAGAACCTGATCTCCTGATGAATTTCCGCATATTTTTATTGTAGAATCTCTTGCCCATTCTCATTCTTTTTCATGTCTAGTACAGAAGCTGCTTATAGAATGTATTAACACAAAAAGTTTCTTCTCCCTTATTTTTCTGATCATATCACAGAATGGATAATGTTGGAAAGGACCACAGTGGGTCATGTGGTCCAACCTCCCTGCTCCAGCAGGGTCATCCCAATGCACATTTCACAGGATTGTGTCCAGACAGTTCTTCCCTCCCAGAGAGGGAGACTCCACAACCTCTCTGGCCCACCTGTTCCAGTGCACGGTCACCTGCACAGTAAAGAATTTCTTCCTCATGTTCAGGTGGAACTTCCTGGGCATCAGTTTCAGTCCATTGCCTCTTGTCCTGTGCTTGGCACCACCAAGAAGAGCCTAGATCCATCCTCTTGGTATTTTTCCTTTAGGTACTTCTACATATTCATAAGGTCTCCTCTCAGTTGTCTCTTCGCAAGGCTGAACTGCTCCAGCTCCCTCAGCCTTTCCTCATAAGAGAGGTGCTTCAGACTCCTCATCACCTTTGTAGCCTCCACCGGACCCCCTTCAGGAGCTCCATGTCTCTCTTGTCCTGAGGAGCCCAGAACTGGACACAGCGCTCCAAGTGAGGCCTCACCAGGGCTGAGTAGAGGTACAGGATCACCTTCCAAGACCTGCTGGCAATACCCTTCCTAATGCCCCTCAGAACACTCTGCTGGCTCATGGACAGCTTGTTGTCCACCAGGACCCCCAGGTCCTTCTCTGCAGAGCTGCTCCCCAGCAGCTCAGCCCCAGCCTGTGCTGGTGCCTGGGGTTGTTCTTCCCCAGCTGCAGGACCCTGCACTTGCCTTTGTTGAATTTCAGATGGTTCCTCTCTGCCCATCTCTCCAGGCTGTTAAGGTCCTTCTGAAGGGCTGCACAGCTCTCCAGGGTGTTGGCCATTCCTCCCAGTTTTGTATCATCAGTGAATTTGCTGAGCAGTCATCTGCCCCTTCATCTAAGTCATGGATAAATAAGTTAAACAGTACAGCTCTGAACCTTGGGTGAACAGCACCACTGACAGGCCTCCAGTTAGACCCTGTGCCACTATTGATGACCCTCTGGGATCTGCCATTCAGCCACTTCTCAATCCACCTCATTTTCTACTCATTCTGCCCACACTTCCTGAGTTTGCCCATGAAGATGTCGTGAGACACAGTATCAAAAGCCTTGCTGAAGCTGAGGTAGGCACTATCCACTGTTCTCCTCTCATCCATTCAGGAAGGGCCTCTGCATGTCTAACAAATACCAATTATCAGAAATGTCTTGTTTCTCTGTCCTTACATTTCTCCTTAACAGTAAGTTCAAACTATCTCAAAGAAAAATTTGCTATTGAAGACAAAATCTGTTTATCTGTTAGGCCTAAAGTAACTCCATCCTACTCTATTTGCCCCAACATATATTTTTCCAATACTTTCTCACCTTCTCTTTCTGATGGCTTATAGAGAGCATTGATTTCTCCCATGTTTACACCTCCTGTGTGGTATAAACACAGCTAGCACACAAGCACATTACATTTTTAAGGTGTATGACTAGATGTGATCGAATATGGTAAGCAGCAAGGGGCAGAGGCAGGAAACCCAATCAGCAACTGGTTGGTGGTTCAGGAAAGGGAATATTCCCACCAGGAGGAAACTAAGAGTTGGCACAGGGCTTGAGTTTGTTGTAGCATTGCTAAAGAGAAAGTCTTGGTCAAAATGCTCTCAAAAAGTGGAATAAAAAAGGTTGAAATCTAGGCATCAAATATGTCAGTCCTAAATGCAGAGCAAATACAAAATTCTAGAATACTACTACTAGAATATGCTCAACTCTAATACAAATACTAGATTTGTAATACTCACAACTAGATAATGTTAGTCTTGCCTGGTGCCCTGTCTGTGGTACAGTGGTTTGGGGGACCTTCTGGTTTTTAGGCTCAAGTTTTCCCTGACTGTGCTCAGGAAACATCTTCCCAGAAGACACAGAGAGATAGGAGGTGACCAAGTGAGGAGGTGGTCGTAATTTTACATATTTTGTCTCCATTAGTGTGGTGTCAGTAGCAAAGGCAATGCTAGACTGAGGCTAATTTCTGGTTTTGGAAAAGGAAACCAAAATTCTCCTTCCCTATTCATTGCAAATTATGGCCAGAGTATTTTCTTATCATGGATGGTGAAACAGAGTTTAAAACCACAAAATAAATGGATAATAGCTAGAAACTGCCTCAACAGAGAAAGTCTGAATGATCCCATTTCTCCCTGCTTTTCCCTCTGGTTTAGGTGGATGTGAGAGAGTAAGGGCATACAACAGCAGAATCCAAGGTAGAAGGGGGTTTGCAGCAGGAGATCATCTGTCTTGGCCAAGAAGGGAAGAAAAGTTCACAAAGGGGATGTGTTTGTGTATAAGTAGGAAAAAACAAGTGAGGAAGCCCCCCCACTTCCTAAGTGCAAGGAGAGGTTCAGAGTCATGGGAGGCCTGCAGCTCGTGCTTTGTCACATGACAGAGGCAAGGAGATGAGCAGTTAGAGGTTTTGGCAGGGATTGTGGGACAGGCTAATCCAATATAACACCAATACAAAGAGTTAGATAAAGCAGAGTACTCACAAGCTGATCAGACTAACCATTTTGGGCTAAGCATGTTTTCTGTGACACTCCCACTTCCTCACTAACCTTTCATCAGGCAGTTTCTCCTTGTTTGTTCCCTGCAGAGTCTTCTCTGATGACCACACTGAGAGGAACCTTTGTTCCTCCATCCTTGCTCAGCTATTCACTGCTTGGTAGGTGTTACAGAAACACTGGTACATGCACACTGGTTTCCAAAAGCAAGAGCCAGCCACACACTGTGCTGCCATGCACATGCAAACAATTATCCAGTCATGTAATTTAGTTAGATCCAGTATTGTTCAACCATATTCTTTAGACTTTGAAGACTGCTCTGCTGGGAAGGGGATATTCCATGGTCTCTCAAACTAGTTATTCAAATGTTTTCATATTAATGCTTTTCATATGAATGCTACAAACCCAGCAACTATAACGAGGCAGATGTTTGAGGCTGATACATCCCCATGCTGCTACAAACGATCCACCTTCCCAGCATGAATTCCTGGCTCACAGTGACCTGTACTATGTATTATGAAGGTCATTTAGCAATATGGAGGAAGAAAAAACACTTTGTAGTTTTCTGATTATGATTCGACTATGAACATCAGATTTCACCACAAATATACAGACCTCTAGACTGATGGGTCATAGGAGCCTCAACTGTTCCTGTGGCAATTACTGGCTTCCAAGAAAAAAATTAAGCGTTCTTTTCTGCAATGTCTTCAGTAATGAAGAGCACAAAAAAAATACATGGTAAACACATTATTCATGCGAAGAATCAGCTCTTTTGCAGTTCTGGGAAAAGAAATTCTTCTAATTTTGATGTTGGAGTCTGCAGACAATCACTTCAACATAGTTCCTTTTATCATTGTAATAATATGTTTTTCTTTCCTAGTGCTTATTTTCCTCCCTGGTAGATATGACGCATTATGCTCTTGGGTTTCTTTAAGAGCTCTTTTTTTCTCTCTCTCAGTGGTGGTTACTAAAACCATTTTTATCTAGTCCTCACTTCACTGCTTAAGCATTTGTAATGTTCTAGCATTCCAATTACTTTAATTGAAAGCTTAGCCAATTCAATAAAGTCTGTTTGCTCCCTGTTTAAACTGATGATGTGGCAGGATTAGACTCTGATCCAGGCTGCTATGGGGTAGCTGGCTTGTCTTGGTGGGAGAGCTGGAACTCGGTGTTAAATCTCTGCAAGAAGAAACTGTTTTAAACCCATGCAGATTCCTCACAAGTGCTTTCTGCTCCAAACATCCTCCTTCCCACTGGAAAGGAAAACAGCACAGAAAGACGGTAGTGCTCATAAACTGTGTGACTAGAGCAGGATCTTCTCAGAGGAACAGTTTCTGGCTCCAGTGACTAGCATAAAAATGAAACTGTGAGTGTGCCCTGGCTGGTACAGGATGAGGACTTTCCCCCTTGATCATATGTAGAGGGTATAAAACATCCAGTTTTTAGTGCCTCTGCACTCATAGCCGGCACTCAATGGACAAGAGAGGAGCTTTTCTGCCTATTTTGGGCTAGAGAAAAGCTGGAGAGCTGGCATCTAAGGGAGCAGAGTCTCCAGGAACCTGCAACACCATCAGGAATGCGAGGTAAACTAATGCCATAAGCTTCTGGTGTTCCCATTAAGCACTGTCCCATTAAGCAATATCCTTTGCTAGAAATAGCACCAATTTAAAGCATCTGCTTTTGGGAAGTATTTCAGTTAGAAATTTCAGTTTTTCCAATTTAGTGAGGAAAACAGGCTGTTGAAAAGTGCCCAGTCTGTGCAACACTAAAGTAAAAAAAAAAAAAAAGAAGTGATGTTGGTGTGATTTAAGATGGAGAAAAACAAATAAAGAAATAGTACATAAGTAGAAATAGTAAACAAGTAAAAAATATAGAGAATTAACTATTTTTTTTCAAGAAACAGAACAGCCTCTCACCCCTCTCAAAAAAACCCAAAACCCACAAAGAACCCCAAACAAAAACCCAACCCAACCAACAAAAGAAGCCCACGAACTGTTTCTCACTTACAGGAGTGTCATGAAAGAGACTTATTAGTAAAGGGTCTGCTGCATATTGCACTGGTTCAAAGGGAGGAGCAGTTTGCTCCTTCACTGTGCTACCATTACAGTCAGTGTCCTGTTGGAATCGTCAGTAATTGATAGGATGTGATTCATTAAGTACAACACACGATGCTCAAGCCTGGATCTGATCCCCAGAGCACACACTGTTATCACTTGAAGGCTTAGCTCAGTTCTCTGTTTCTGTTTATTCTGCTCTCCTGAACTGTCTGATATTCATTCAACTGAATGAATAAAGTGAGGGAAAATATCTTTCCTTCAAGAGCTCTCACAAAACTCTAGCTGACTTCTTAACTCCAATTTTTGGGTATTGGGTAGTTAAAGTGCCTAGTACCTAGGCTAAGCTATCCAGCATACTGATGTAGGCTGTAGTAGGAGTTCAAGGAGTGTTTGACAACATTCTCAGGCACAGGGTGTGATCCTTGGGGTGTCCTGCATAGGGCCAGGAGCTGGGCTCAATTATTCTGGTGGGTCCTTTCCAACTCAGCATGTGCTATGATTCTATGATCTCTCTCTTTTCTTCAGTTAGGTTTCTAGATGATCAAACATTCTGTACATAGTGGATTCAGATTTCTAGAAGCCAACCGTCTGTTTTCCAGAGGATATGAAACATTACCTTAGGTCATAAGACACACTCCCTGCATAAGGTACTTCATCCCACAGAAAAGATTTAAAACATATCCCAAGCCAGATATTTGTGGACAAAAGGTTTGGACTTGGTCTCTTCCAGATGGAGGCTGCTAATAGACAAGAGATTGTCCCAATACATTACTTTGTTAACTTAATCATGCCTTAGTCTCCTACGTATTTTTTTTACATTTTTTTTCTTGAAGAGTGATTTTTTCCCACTCAGTCTTTTGAGGTATCCACTTGCTTTTATGTTAAAGTGCTCCTTACTCTGCTAGCTGTACTCTCCCAACTCGAGATGTTCCATTTTGAATAAAAACTTAATGCTTTCAGCAAACAAAATATTTTTTGCTTTCTAGGCAGAATATAAAAAAATCTAAATATAATTATTCCAGCTTTTTTTTTTCACCAACACAAAACCCCCCCTAAGATTCTAGACCCACATCTGTCAAGCATATACATACTGAATCATGCCACTGAACAGTGAGCTGTCAAAAAAACTTGCTATCAGAATTTTCTTAGTCCTAGAAAAGGTATTTGCTAATATAAAAAGCTTTTCACCTAACTTGGACACAATTGATTACACCATCAGTAAAAACAAACATCATTTTTCCAGTCAAACATAATGAGTTAAAGCAAGTCCATTCATTTCAGCTTAATAAGGATCCCAAATTGTTTTGCAAGTATACTGTTTTTGTTTTTTTTCTTAAATCCTATCAGTGCAAATAGGCAGAAACCAATTAGGAGTTTATTAGTGTGTTAAGGTGTTATTAATTCTTATTATATTCTTATTCTTATGTAATGAATCAATGTTTCTGCATTAGCCTTTGGTCACTGATTAAGTGACACACTTAAATACAGACTTAACTTTAATTATGGGAACAGTCCTCTGAAGTTAGTCATGTGTTCAAGCATGTAAATTATAAAATTCATGTCATGTTTACAGTGTAACAGCTATAATACCAAGGACTCTCTGAAGCAAGGAACAATTTAAGCTGACATGTCTCCTACTGTTGGAGCTTTACAGAAGGTGAAGATACTTCCATTTCCTTTCCTGTCCTCCCAACTGTGTTGTTAGGTAATAGTAGATTAATCCAGAACAACCTTGTGGGAAGAGCAGCAAAGAAACTGTGGCAGGCCCTAGAGCAGGGTGTTAGGAAGCAATGAAAAGTACACCATGCAATGGTGGTAGAGAATTCCCCAGGACTCACATCTGCTTGGAGCTCCTTGCACCACTGTGTGGGTATGAGCCAGCCATGTGTCAGAGTGAGCTGAGCAAGGACTGCCTCAAGCCTGTAGCATGGTAATGCATGAAGAGGGTACTCAACAAAGAACTCTGTCTGAATTGGAGATAAGCAGATGTTTTTCGCTGAGATTTCAGGCCTCCAGCCCACAAGGAAGACAAGCATGGCCGAGCAGTGCCTACGGAGTGGTCATGACTCAGGTCAGTGCCAGGCTGAGCTGGGTGCTCTCCAGCTGGTCCGGTGGAGCCTGGTTAGTCCTGACACAGGCAGCATGACTACTCACAGGGTTTCTGCTCTGTCAAACCAGCACAGCCTGCTGTAGCCATTACATGGTAATTTTTCCCAATCAGCAGCCAGAATACTCTCTTTGAAGGACTATCAGTGTCTCAGACGTATAATAACTACCTCCATTTCACAAGATATGACTTTCACTGGAGCTGCTCTGAGACTGTGGAAGTTGCTTTTCAGCCACGCCAGGAACCAGGGAGCATCTCAAAACTCAATGGTATTTGCTCAGTGTGAAGAGTGCTTTCTAGAGTTTTCCTTCTCTATGTGAACACACAACAAAACTAAAGCAAAACGACTTTCTCTAAACAACTTCAAGAGCTTACCAGACCATAAACCACAATCATACAAGTCTCTCCCTTAGGCAAAAGAGTGTGGCATTATGAACAATATACCAGAACTGTTAATTGTATTTTTCATCAGTTCTGGTAAGTGTTTGGGTGTCAGAGCAGTACACAGCAGGCTTAGATGCAATGCTAAGTCTAACTCAGTTTGTTAAAGGAATGAGATGGTATTGTCATGCAAACATTCCCATCATAGTTACTTGGGACTTGTTTCTGCATATAAATAATCAAGCTGCTCTTGGAGGAACTTGCTCAACCTAACTTAGACACCTAACTTAGTGTCTGAATTGGGGATGTAAACTTGGGCTTATCCCTTTCTATCATTGATCATCTGTCTGAGTTGATAAGGCTACCCATACAAGTGTTCTTTGACTCAC
This sequence comes from Orthonyx spaldingii, assembly GCA_013397795.1. Lineage (NCBI taxonomy): Eukaryota > Metazoa > Chordata > Aves > Passeriformes > Orthonychidae > Orthonyx > Orthonyx spaldingii. The sequence continues at coordinate 333,186 of VZTJ01006513.1, forward strand.
CAAAGGAACTGGGGGGAACCGGTAGAGGCCGAGTTGGCTGAATCATCATCTCAGGTGCCACCTCTCTCCACTCACACCACACCTTTCACTGGGCAAACACACTTCTAACTTAGACATCTCACTCAAGTGTGCCTTGCATCATCCCTATAGTTCTGTACCGACCAGTGCTGATATACCCAGGGACATGCCTTTAAGCGTTTGTCCTCAAGATTTGGGATTATTACTACTAATTTGTGCCTAAATCTTAACCATTACTGTGCTCTAATCTACCAGATGCAAGGCAATATATTCTCTTGCTAACAATCTCTTTCTGTGTTGTTGTTGACAGCCTTTCCTATGGCCTCCTTAAACTACCTCAGGTTAAATATATACAAACCATTTTAAAATAAGAGGCTTTAAGAAGAAGGAAATCAGAGCCTATATTACTGTGGCATAATGTATATTCAGCAGTGCTGAATGCAAGCAGGGAGCTTATTGCTGTGGGAGGCACAGCACCATGGCAGCTGCTTGCCTTTCATGTGAACAAAGTGCAAGGAGAGAAGGCTCCTGCACACGGCATGACACAAGACACTCTCCAGTGTGCCAAGTCTCTGTCCTGAGCCCAAAGAGGCTGCAGCACTGAACTTCAGACTTAAAAGAACTGCAGTATGAGGACTCAGGAGGCTTAGAAAGCTTTTTGAAGTGTTAGAACAATCAAAGGCTGTGGAAATGTCTTACAGGTTGATTCAGAGCATCCAGATCAGGTTCACCCTCTTCACTTAATTGACAGCAGACTCCAAGGGAGAAGGCTGACTTGAATCTGGGTGGATGTGCTTCCCAATATGTTCATATATCTCTGAAGTGTCCATTTCTCATATGAATCTTATTATTTTTCCATCTTGTGCTCTTTGATCTGTAAAGAATAGAAAGTCCTAAACTGTAGGGCCATCCTTCTTCTATTTCCTCCCTGTGGATGTGTATAGTATGACATTTGTAGATGCAAGTTTTTATGTCCATACCTACATGGATGGGAAATCAGTGCCTAGGCTGAGACATACCTGGAAGCGTATTCCAATTTCAAGTCCATTTTCTGCCTACACACATCTTTTTTTTTGGCTCTTTCTGATGACTTCATTCCAATACTATTTTTGATTTTTAATGACTTTTCACTTCTTCCATCCATTCCTTTCCTTTCATTTACCTGTTTTTTTCTCTAAGCTTCCTAAGCACCTTAGTTTCCCACACAGATGTGGCAGCATAGGTGTTACTTTACTTGTCTTTGCCTTTTTTTTTTTTTTTTTTGGTCCCTGTCTCCACTACATATTTTTCTTCTTTTAGTTCCCTCTTCTGAATCACTTTTCTGTTTTGGACTTTGCAGAACCATTATCCTCTGAATTGTCTTTGCTCTTGACTATTCAACACCCTCTGGGCTGACTCAGCCCAGGCTGTGTGGGAATTGATTGGGAATGAATCAGCAGCTCAGTGCTCAGAAGGGAATTAACAATCTATTTACTCTCAGATGATTCCTGTCTCTCCACCTCCATCTCCAATGACCATTTTCCAAATAAAACTATTTATAATCCTCAGATATATGAACAGGCAGAGTTCTAGAGAGGGGCTGTAAAAGTTACGTTAAGGCAGTAGGTGGCTGAAACCATTAAAAGTTTCAAGTGGCAATAGCTAAAATTAGTCCAAGTGGAGAGAAGATTATTAGCTAGGAGACTTATGGGTCCTACGCAGCAGGTGGTCTGTTTCCAGAAATCAAAATGTTCTAAAACCCAGCAAATATCTTTCACATTCAAGTGTTATTTTTATTCAACTCCAATTACAAAAATGGTCTTTCCTCATGCAGAAGTATCAGAAAGCAGTAAGAGCAACAAGTACATATACAGGGTAGGAACTTCTATAGAATACAGAAACTTTTTGTGATAGTAAGTGCAATTTTGAGTACTTCATTTCAAGCACAAAGACCCTCTTCAGACACATACTTGGAGCAGCCAAAGGATGAAAACTGCAGAACATGCAGGAGCTGTTCTTCAGCAAAGTCAGTTTCCTCTACCTCTGGGGAAACACTCTTCGTAGTAGAATGCTTCTTAATTTTTTTCCCCTTGATTAATTTTATTGCACGGCCTGCTGTTCCTACAACATTGGATGCATGAACATGAAGGAATATACTCTCCACTGTCGGTAAGGGGAATAAACCAGAAGTTAGTCTAGTAAACTCAAAGTCTTACAATGGCATAAAGGTGATACAAGAGCATTGATTCTGGAGAGGAGAAGAAATGGTTTCTCAGTGTCTCTTTCTGTAACAGCTGCAGTCTGAATTTGCATGATGCCCCTCTAGTGAGGTCTTACCCTTTTTTGCAACATGATTGGAATGAACTTGTTCTGTTTTGTTCCCCTTTAAAATTACTGATTGCAGTAATTTCAAAGGAGAACAGAAGCAATTAGAAAAAGCAGAGCCTTGTCATTTCTCTGAGTATTTAGGCTTAAAGAACGAGATGTTCATCCTTGAAAAATCCTTCTTGAAAATTCAACAAGACTCTTGTGCTTCACTCACTGTTCTTTGCCTCAGATAAATGCTCGTCCATGTCTGGCCTGTAATTACATTCCTGTCAAATTAAACAAATTGAAGGAAGGGTACAAAATACTGTAACAAAGCTGGAATAGAAAGCATTTGATTTGAGAAAGCATCCTTTGATTTGAGAGGTGAAAGGTCCAAATGCTTGTTTACCTCAAAATACTCTCCTTTTGGGACCTGGCAAACAATAACTTTTTAACTAGTCCAATTTGAAATGGACATTACATGTTAGTTTTAGAAGCAAACCTCTTTGTAAACACAGCATCATAGACCTGCCATAGAACAATGGTGGGAGACCAGCATAAATAGCTAATAACCCAATTATTTTGAATAAAAATGTATCACAGGAGAACCACTTGCTTGGCTTCCACTTTCAAAACAATTTCCATATGAATAGAAAGCAGCTTAAGAGAGCTGTGAATACAGAAGGAAAAGAAGACAAGATGGTCTGGATTTTTAACAGATTTTGTGATGTCCACCAAGGCAAGCAACGTACTGACTTCAAGAAAAGTTTAGCTGGTCCTTCAGTTACCAGTTGTTCATCATTAGATGTCAGGAAAGAAAAATACTAGGGTTCTTGAAACAGAAACATAATTTCTTACAGGCCAAACCAGTTTCAGTGGGGTTTACATTTTGGTGGCAGTGGTTTTAGTTAATAACAACTGAGCTTTGCAGAGCAATCTCTGGAGAAGAACAATCCCGCTTCTTAGACGCACACTGACCTACTAAGCAAATGTCTTGAGCACTGGAAATAGAGTGTATTTTAGGATCAAGAAAATAAGAGGTCTTACTATTTACTTCTTCATCTTCACAACGACAATCCCATTTCAAACATCATTATGGCGAGATTGTCTAGCTCTTGCACATATAGATTAGTCATGAAAATGCATACTAAAAAGACCAGCTAAGGCTTCCAACTGACAATGTATTTCAGCATCACGTAATGTGATTCTGTTGTACACTGGTTACTCAGAAAAAAAATTATAAGAAGCAACTATGAATTAAAAAACCTCAACAAACAGAGCTGTTTTCGCTGCAGACAGAATGGACATTTTCATTCTGCAGAACAATCAGTTGCATTAGCCTTTCAGTTGGTCATGGTCCCAGTGCAGTGGGAGACTCCTTCTAGGCTCCTTTCTTCTGCCTGAACTGTTTTTTAAATTTTTTTTAGAGGACCATCTGTTCTTCATATCAAATTCATAAGAGAAAAATGTTTTCAGTTTTAGAATTTTAAATCACTTTATCTCCCTCTTCTGTTTTCTTAGTATTCTTGTTAGTTCTAATTTTAGACATATATTTGATATAAAGGCAGAGAGTATGTTAAAGTAAGAAGCTATGTGGCCATTTAGGGAGACTGGATACTTAGAGTTTAAGGATACACCTTTGGACCTGAGTCCTTTGGTGCTCATTTGGCTTTGATTCTCTGCAGCCACAACAGGGGCAGTGTGATGGGAAGTTTTGCAAAATCTCACACAGAAGTCTCCCGAGGCCCACCATCCCAGACCCTGGTGGGAGGCAGGGAAGTGTCTGTAGTCATAGGACAAGCCAAATAAGAAGAAGCAACTACTTTGCATAACATTTTACTGGGGCTAAAGTTCCAGACGAGGCTGTACAAATATGAATCCACCATCTCTTCATAAGGGCTCAACTTCTGGCAGCACAGAGCCTGACCTCGATTTTCTGAAGCATTTAATGAAAAGTTGCATAAGAGAAAAGTCAAATGGAGAAGTAAATCAGAATTCCGCCAGTGGTGGTTACCATGCCTGGGAAGTTAGAGGGGCAGAAAACAAAAACAGGCTTTGGCTGTGCAGAAGGGAATGGATATTTAGCAACATGGAGGCTAAAATATCTTTTCCTGTACCTGAAGCATTGGGGCATAAAAGAGTTGTCTGTCACATGGCCCATCCTGAGCCTCAGGAAATTGTGCTGTGCTTCACACCAAGTTCCCCAGTTCTGAGGAATGGCAGAGTAACTGGGAGGTCACTCCTCTCTCATGCTATTTTTCAGAAAAGCAGTGAATTTTTTTTCCCAAATTGATGATCAAGACTGACTCAGACTGCCTGGCATTTCAATGATATTGGGAAGCTGGCCTCTGAAGAAGCTAATAACTTTACTCATTAGCAGAGCAAAAATACTTTTTGCTACTGTTCCTGGAACATATTCAGAAACATTACCATACACCAAAATACTTAAATAGTACAATTTACTCAGAATGTCTTTCAGATGACAGCAGCTGGAACCAACCAAAACCTATTAGAGACTCACTTAACAGCTGCAAGTCCTGGCCCCCGGTTCACAACTACTGTCCTCATCTCAGCTGATGCGGTTACAGATTTACCCCTCAGATCTTTCAGTCTATGACTAGCAGAAAAGAGGATGAGACTACCAGGGTCTCCTCTGCATATTTTTCCTTCTGGAACTATCACACAGTGTCTCTTCTTGCATATCCTATCCTACATGTTCTTCAGGACAGGTAATGATCACTGTTGTCATTTGTCAAAGAATAATATAAACTGCTTGTTCAAGTGCACATCACCATGACACACAGGGGACCTCAATACCACTTCTGCTCCACCAAAAGTATTCAGCCATGACTAGCACAGGGAGACACTCTGGGTGCCACATACAGAAGAGTGCTATGGGCAGTGGCACTCCAAGACTGTGGCACAGGTAAAGGAAATAGGATACATCTGGAACATCACTTTTTGGCTAATTTGAGATGTTGGGCATCGGTGGCTTCTGCCCATAAGGCTTTTAAAAATTTAAGGGGAAGGGTCAGGCTGGTACAAGAATAGCAAAGTCACATATGAGGTGGAAAACTATCTTTCCCTCTCCCCCTACTATACGGAGCACTGTTATGAAAGCATAAAGGTGGATGAATTGCCAGTGAACTGACCTAGATTTCCCTTTCAATAGCACTGACAGGATATTCCTCTTGTAATCTCATTCATTTCTGACAAAATTATTTTTCCAAAATTGTGTAGCATCATCTGAACAATGCATTTGTACTACTATGCTGTTTTTCATACAGAATATCAAAAAGGAAAACAAACGTTTCCATTTTCTCTTACAAATCATTTTTATCTCTCTAAAGATAAATACAGCTGTTACAGGAACTTACAACAAAGCCTGGGGACAGTCACAGTGGTTTACGGGTGTTGGAAGACAGAAGCAGAGCCCAGAAAAACCCTACCCTGCCTGAAGAACAAGAGAAAAAACCCTTAGGTAAGAATATATAGTTACACATGCATAGGGTGGGAACAGTAATGGATGAAAACATCAGTTCGAGAATGAGTCTGCAGGTTTCACTGGATCTTAACCTGTACTATTGTACAAAAGGCATATATTTTATGGGAGTACATAAACATAAGTAAGAATTCAAGGAAAATTCTCTTCTTGATTCAGTACCAGTTGCTCTCTATTTCTTGTATTAGTCAGTAGATGTCAGGAAAAAACCAAACTACAAAAAGAGTATAGCAGTTGGGGAGCACACAGAAAATGAAAAGTTGCTGTTCAGAGGTGTGGAAACACAACTTGTGAGAAAATAGATTACAAATTGGATTTATGCAATGATAATATTGTACAGAGACACAACGATGTAAATAAGTATCTGCAAAATGAAAAGAAATAGATCTTTCTGCATGTCACTTGCCTATAGCATAGCAAGGAACATTTACATTTGGCACAAGGAAAATATCTGGAGCCACAAAGAACATCAAGTACCAGATTGCTTTTCAGAGAGCTTACAGAATTTAAAATGTTATTGGACAAGAGAATTTCCCTGAGCAAAACGATTGTGAAGTCTGCACACCATCCTTAAAGACTGTGGCCCTAAAAATAGCTCCAAAATGTTGCCACAGATCATATAAACATTCTGGTTAAGACTGCCTTAATATTTATAGAAGGAATTCCAAGGCAACCTCTTAATATTTACAGAAATGACCCTAAGAAGAGGCAGAGCAATGTAAATCCACATCAGAATGGACCTATTACAGGATAATGAAAATGACAGAAAAAAATGAGAAGCGTGAGATAAGTTAGCGAAGGTGCTATAAAAGATTTAGACTCAGCTTTTAACATAAAGAACATTTGAAACACAGCACATTTTTTCCCTTTTGTCTCCTCTTTGTATACAGTGTGTTGTTCCCATGGCTAGGAAAGCTACAATAACATGGAGAGGCAAAGAGGACATATTCTTTATTCTCCAGAAAAGGTTCAGGGTACCAATGGGAGTCCAACTTCAGGCAGTGTTAATAACCCAGGACAAGCATCTCTTTGCCAGTGGTCCTGCAGCTACAGCATAATCTGAATGGACTATGTCAGACAGGACTGTGACAGACATCTCTGGATGTGCCCATCACTCACTAGAAAATAACTATTTCTCCTGGTCTGGCTCAGCAATTTCTCCTTTCTTTCATCTGTCTCTTTGCAAAGCCACATCTAGAGCTCTTAAAAATCAGCAGACACTGCATCTCATGGAGCAGGTCTCCTGTGGTAATTTCATAGGTGAAGGGACAGATTCTCATGATGACAAGCAAGTACTGAACCTCAGCTGGCCCCAGCTCCCCACTAGGTTCATGGCCAGTGTTCCTCAAGGCCAGGCTAATGCTGCGTGAGCTGAGGAAATTCATAAATTTTGGACAGACTTTCAGAACAGTCTAGGCTCTGACAGTAGGACTCCTGTTGCAGACCTTCAAGTAAAAATTTTCTGAAGGAAAAAAGTGAGCATTCCTCATGTCCTCAGAGCACCAGGGAAGTCTGCAAGGCAGTGGTTGGCTCTGAGCTGTGCTTGGTTCAGATAGCAACACAGATAATGGGGTGAGGTACAAAGCCATTGGTATCTTCTTGGAAATGAATGAGCTGTGAGCCACTCACTTTACAGTTTCAGCTCTCCTCCTCCTTCCTACATGGAAGTCACAGCAACCAGCTCCCAGGCTGCAAAGGATTTGCTTTCTCCTAAAGAAGCTCTTGGTTGCTAAGCAGTATCTATGTGGGCATCAGACCTCCACAAAATCTTGGGGATCTGCCTCACCAGAATGTCATGGTGAAGCTCAAACGTCCCACTGAGATGTGATTACATGCAAAGTTTCCATTATATAGTGCTAATTTTACTGCAGCAGCTGAAAATAATTTTTCGAAGGGGTTACAAAGGATACTTTTGTTACAAGCTTGGGCAGGTGGATTCAGCATGGTGATCAATGGTATAAAGTCTAGCTGGAAGCCAGTAACACTTGGTGTACCCCAGCAACTCGATACTAGGTCCAGCATTGTTCAACATCTTTATTAATGAACAGGATGATGAGGTAGAGTGTACTTTCAGCAAGTTTGCCGATGACACACAACTGGGAGGAGTGGTTGATATGCTAGAAGTAGGGCTGCTGGCCAGAGGAACCGTGACAGTCTGGAGAACTGAGGTGAAAGAAACATCAAGTTCAACAAGGAGAATTGCAAAATCCTGCCCCTGGGGAGGAACAAGTACCAGTATATGCAGGAAGTGATTGACTGGAAAGCAGCTACACAGAAAGGGATCTGTGGGTCCTGGTGGTCTGTCAGGGCTGTGGGCCTCTACCTGGATGTCTGTACCAAGCCTTGGCTGGCGGCATGCTGCAGTCCCACGTGGCAGCTATGCCACGACTGTGGGTGCCACCAAAGTCTTCCAGCCCATTCCTCTGCCTTCCCTGACTGCCTCCTTCAGTACCCTTTGCTTGCTCAAGCTGTGATTCTTTTGGGGGAGGAACAGAGGGGGTGGGGAGTCTTGAACTGTGGGCAGCTTACCTGGGGGGAGCTGAGGAAGACAGGGAGGTGGGGAGGGCAGTCCTTGGGGCTGGCTGTCCCACAGGGCTGCTTCTCCTGCCCCTTTTCAGCCTTCAAGGAAACTATTTGTGAGGCTTTTGACTCTCCTCCTTTTCCTGGGTCTTTCTTTGCTTTTCCATTTGTAGTGCCAAGAAATCTCTGAACATCCCTCTTGGCAGGACGTGGTTTTGTATGCTGCGGACAACCAGGAGCTGAGCACCTCTGCCGCAACAGCCAGTGCCAGGCAGCTGCAGTGGGCAGGGTGTTGGGAAGCAGAGTGGTGTTACCCGAGCTCCAGCTGCCTGAGCCATGTCAGAAACACAGCCCTTGTTCATTCTGGATGCTTCCACCCCTTCTGCTTCCACTGCATCCCATGAGAGCTGTGTGACCGCTATGCAGGCAGCCTTTCAGCCACATCCTGCACACCGTATGGGCAGTCAGCAGCTACATGGAGGATGTGGTCAACCTGGCCTCCCGCTGGAAGAAGGCTGTGGCCAGGGAGCAGGTGGGCAGCAGATCCCTGCAGCAGACCTACACCCTGTGCCAAAGGCCCTGGCCCCTGCAGTGAGCCCACCACTGGGAGAAGGGGCAGTTGAGGAGGTGCCAAGCAGCTCCAGGGCATCCCAATGTCTCTGTCCAGCAGGCCACAGGGTAGAGCACAGTCAACCCAGCAGACGAACCTGACAGCTGCTATGACCTGCAGTGGTGAGAGGCATTTGAATAAAGACTCAGAAGCTTTCGGATAGCATTTCTTTCAAAACCAAAGCACAAGTTACTGCAGGGAATGGTTTCCAGTCTCCTCACCTCTCTCTCCCAGCCACCAGGGCAGAGCTGTCTAAGTATCTTGAGCATCTGCTGGGCCACCTTTCCTGAAGACCTGTGAAGCAGGGTCCCCTGGACAGAGTCCATGCTGACATCCTTGTCCATGCTGGACCCACTTGCTGGTGCCCTTGCAATGAAATAGCTCTTGTCATCCTCCAGTCACAGCCCTCCAAACCTTTCCTGGACACTTGTCTAAAACAGCAGGCAAGCTATTGCAGCCCCAAACACTGCATGAGGGCTCTACAGGGTTGGAGCAGGAAACATTAGGAAAATTTTTATTACTTTGAGGGTGACAGAATAATGATACCTGTTGCTCAGAGAGCTGGTGAAGTCACTGTCCTTGGAGATCTTCAAAAGCCACCTGAACATTATCCTGGGCAGCCAGCAACAGGGGCCCTGATTGTCAGGGAGGTTGGACAAGATGACCTATAGAGGTCCCTTACAACCTCAATAACCATTCTTTGATTCTATGATTCAGGTGATGGACTTTTTAAACCAGTAGATCTTTGGGATTCAATAGGAAATGGCCCTCCATTCCAAAGCAGAATATATAATGAAAGATATAGACCCATCTTTTTCGAGTTACTGAGTAACTCAGAGTTATATGGCTTAGTAACATTACCCTGCCTTCTCCTCTTCTCCTGTTCTCCCTGAAAGTTCCATGCAGCTTTTTTTTTTTTT